>CM072709.1:6458869-6516369 GCA_036884735.1 Huso huso | reverse complement strand
CGGATCTTCTCCATTCAAAAGCTGCCGAACCGACCTCCAGCACGGAGGACTCCGCAATCCCCTCAGCCCAGCAAATGAAATCCTTCGTGAGTTTCCCGCAATCTGGGAGGATAGTGCTGGGAGGATAAGGTCGTGGGGTCGGTCAAGCGGGATCTGTTCGGGATCGGCCAGCTGATCAAGGCTTCTGACGTCAGCCTGGGAAGCTGTGTCGTCACGCGGCTGGATGACGCGTCGCAGAGCGTCATATTTGAGGCTCCGCTGCAGGAGTGCGGCAGTACCCTCATGGTATTTATTGTTGTGATAAAACTATTCTATTTGGGTTTTTAAAAAAAAAAAAAAAAAAAAAAAACATTTTATTGACTTAATTTCTCAATTTTAGGTTAATGAAACGTTTTGTATTTATACGTAACCTTGCAAAGCTAGGTACCTACCTTTTCCAATATAATATATACTTTTTAAACCGCTGAACGTCCTGAACAGAAGATTTTTTTAAAACTTGGGTTTTTTTTTTTTTTTTTTGTGTGTGTGTGTTTGTGTGTGTGTGTGTGTGTGTGTAATATATATATATTAAAAAAGCTTTTAACATTAAACTGAACTGGTGTTAAATATTCGCCGAACAATGTCAACGACTGTCAGTAATATTCAGGGCTTTTGTTCGTTTATTTCATCATATGAAATATATTTCTTTACAAAATGATTTGGCATTTCTTTGTCTGTGTAGTAGTAACGCGGTACTTGCACGCTTAAGTTGTATTTTTGCTGTCTGACAAGAAATCCTGCTCACGGCACATTATTTTGGGGTTTTTGTCTGGTTTTTAAGGGGTGAATTGCATATCCATTTTCTGTTTTATTGGCTGTACCCCTATTTAATTTATTGTATTGGTGTTTTATCGGTTACAACCGCACATTAGACGTCCTGAACGTGTAACCCACTTCGCCCTTCTTTCAAAGACGGTAGCTGATCAACTAGTCTACCGCTTCACACTGAAATACCAGCCGAGCAAGAATGCCAACGAGCCGATCGTGAGAACCAACTCGGCGGAAGAGAGCATCGAGTGCAACTACATAAGGTGGGTCTTGCAAACAAGCTATTTATTTAAGCGTCTTTACTTAGAAACGTGTTTTAAGATGGGGGGGATCCTGTTTTCTGATTGGTTAGCTGCGTTCTATCAGGCATACGTCAACCCCACAACTTTGACGCATCTCCAAAAGCGTTTAATTTAAATCCACACGCAATTCTATAACGTTTAATATCTGTGTTAACTATCATTAATTTTAGAAACAGACCCACAATCAAATTGATGGAAACTTTTTTTGACTAATGGTAAAACGATCAATTTCCCCAATCTGAAAAAGTACCAACAATTCTTTATTTGAAAAGAAAAACGGCACAGTGGATTAACAGAAACGGAACTAAATCGACTCCAACGTGAAGGAAACCGAAAAAAAGCAGAATCGAAGCTTTCACATGGGCTGTGAACATCACACACAACTGGCTTTAAAAGAGAAACCTGTTGCCTTTTTAAATTTACTTTCTCATGAAGAAGTGAACGGTCTCCTTGGGGGATATTATGCTTAGTTAAATATGGAGCGCAGTGCCGCATTTCAAGCTATCGATCTGCGAGCTGGTATGTTTCGCTTTCTGAATGCTCCGCCTACAGCACAACAGTTTAAGTGAAAGACGCTGCGTTTAATTAACACAGCTAACAATAATACGGTCAAAGTTTTCTTGACAAACGAATAAAATACATTTTTCAAACATCATTCTCTTCTAATTTAAACCTGGATCTGGAATGAAGTTGACGACGGTTGCTATGTGATGTAATCGCTCGGAGTCTCAAGGCGCCCGACCATGGCATTCTTTCATTTTTGATTGACAGCTCATCGATGTCCAGCGATTGTATCGGTAACACATATCGACGTTTGCTGATTTAGCTGCCAAGTAAAGATGTCTTTTTCCAGGTTGAACTTCCTTTAAAAATGCTGGAAGATCGTGTATTTCGGATTTATCTGTTAGCTGAAGTGTAAAATAAAGATTTAAGTTCCATGTATTTTTTTTTCACAGATTTATTTGTTAGATTAAAAATCAATATTAGGGGCGTGTTACACACACACACACACATAGGCTACCAATATAAAATGTGGTTGAGCCAGTTTTTCGCAGTTTTACGGTACAGAATTTTCTACATTTATCAGGTCCTGGCAGCTGAAGCCGGTAAAACCAGTAACTCTCTTTTTGGGGGATAAAAAACCTCACAAAAGATCGGAGATTAAGATCAGGAACATTCTTTAAAACACCCGCGCACAACAACACAAACATGTTCAGGGAATTTGACTTTTTATAAACGAGAGGGGAAAAAAACAACAGAGCAAAGAATGGATAATATAGAATCAGGGTTTCGGGATTTATTGACGAGTGCAGATTCTTATGCTATTAATTATTTCTTAGCAGACGCCCTTATCCATGGCGACTTACAGTCGTAAACAAATACAAATTTCAAGAATCACAGTACAAGTAATAATACAATTAAGAGCAAGATAAATACAATGACTTTGGTTCTAGCAAGTACAAGTATGACAAAATACGATTCAATAATGGAGCAGATAACAGTGTCAGTGATAGTTACATCAGGATACGATTAAATACAAAATACTACAGATTAAATAACACTTGTGACAGATTACAGTCTCTAAAGTACAGAATTAAATGTAGTAATATAGGGAGCAGATAAGAGCAAATAAAGCGCATTTAAGGAGAATTGATAAGTGTCCAGAGCGAAAAGAGGAGTTCTACAGGTGCTGTCTGAAGAGGTGAGTCTTGAGGAGGCGCCGGAATGTGGTCAGGGACTGGGCAGTCCTGACATCTGTAGGAAGGTCATTCCATCACTGCGGAGCAAGGGTGGAGAAGGAGCGGGCTCTGGAGGCAGGGGAGCGTAGAGGAGGTAGATCCAGTCTTCTAGTGCAGGCGGAGCGGAGAGGTCGAGTGGGGGTGTAGGGAGAGATGAGGGTCTGGAGGTAGCTGGGTGCAGTCTGGGCAAGGCATATCCATTCTGGTTCTGCTGGACCGCAGTATAACGAAACACCGAGGATGGAAGGTGCCCACTTGAAGACTAAATGAAGAAGGAAGATTAAATAGTACTCCTTTCTTGAAGTGACATTTGATATGAAAAGGAATGCGATTTAATTGTATTTCACCTTGATCCATGTCTCAGCCTATACTGTTGACTAAAAATAATAATAATAATTGGCAAGATCAGCAAATAAACGCTTTCTCATGATCATTCATTGGTACCGAAATATGAAATAGGCAGAACATTGCACGATGAAATGAAGAAGTTTAACAGGTTCCTTTCCATTTAAGCGATGCCCGTCAGCTATATATTTATATACACACAATTATGATGCACGGGTAAGTATACACAAATATGGATGCAGTTCATGATTTGTCCGCTAGAGGGAGAAGTTGCACTCTAACTTCTGTGTAATTTGAAGAAGGCTCGCACACACATACACCAGCATGCTTTTTTTATTTTTGTATTTGATTTATACAAGCAAGATAAAAAGAAACACAGTAACCTGATAATGCCCGCACAGCAGAGGGAGGCTCTTCAGAGAGTATAAGAGCCTCCCTTTCCCTTTCTCTTTCTCTTTCTCTGATCCGCCAGCACAGAGCAGAGGGAGGCTGTTCAGTGAGTATAAGAGCCTCCCTTTCTCTTTCTCTTTCTCTGATCCGCCAGCACAGAGCAGAGGGAGGCTGTTCAGTGAGTATAAGAGCCTCCCTTTCTCTTTCTCTTTCTCTGATCCGCCAGCACAGAGCAGAGGGAGGCTGTTCAGAGAGTATAAGAGCCTCCCTTTCTCTCTCTCTCTCTCTCTCTCTGCTACACCAGCACAGAGCAGAGAGAGGCTGTTCAGAGAGTATAAGAGCCTCCCTTTCTCTTTCTCTTTCTCTGATCCGCCAGCACAGAGCAGAGGGAGGCTGTTCAGAGAGTATAAGAGCCTCCCTTTCTCTCTCTCTCTCTCTCTCTGCTACACCAGCACAGAGCAGAGAGAGGCTGTTCAGAGAGTATAAGAGCCTCCCTTTCTCTTTCCTCTTTCTCTTTCCCTTTTTAACATATTGAATTCCACACCCTCTATATAGAATGAACTCACTCAGCTTCATAGAGTCTAATGAAAGCTGCTGAATAATGTTCCCTTGTTAACATATTGAATTACACACCCTCTATATAGAATGAACTCCCTCAGCTTCATAGAGTCCAATGAAAGCTGCTGAATAATGTTCCCTTGTTAACATATTGAATTCCACACCCTCTATATAGAATGAACTCACTCAGCTTCATAGAGTCTAATGAAAGCTGCTGAATAATGTTCCCTTGTTAACATATTGAATTCCACCCCCTCTATATAGAATGAACTCCCTCAGCTTCATAGAGTCCAATTATTATTATTATTATTTATTTCTTAGCAGACGCCCTTATCCAGGGCGACTTACAATCGTAAGCAAATACATTTCAAGTGTTACAATACAAGTAATACAATAAGAGCAAGAAATACAATAACTTTTGTTCAAGTGTGACAAACCACAATTCAATAATACAGCAGATAATAGTGATAGTTACATCAGGATATGATTAAATAGTGATAGTTACATCAGGATGTGATTAAATACAAAGTACTACAGGTTAAACACTTGGCAGATTACAGTATTCTGAAGTACAGGATTAAATGCAGTAAAATAGGGGCAGATAGGAGCAGAATAAAGCACATTTACATGAAGGGTGATAGTGTCCCAGGATACAACAGAGGAGTTCTACAGGTGCTGTTTGAAGAGGTGAGTCTTAAGGAGGCGCCGAATGTGGTCAGGGACTGGGCAGTCCTGACATCTGTAGGAAGGTCATTCCACCACTGCGGAGCAAGGGTGGAGAAGGAGCGGCTCTGGAGACAGGGGAGTAGCGGAGGTAGAGCTAATCTTCTAGTGCAGGCGGAGCGGAGAGGTCGAGTGGGGGTGTAGGGAGAGATGAGGGTCTGGAGGTAGCTGGGTGCAGTCTGGTCAAGGCATCTGTAGGCTAGTACAAGAGTCTTGAACTGGATGCGGCGGTGATCGGGAGCCAGTGGAGCGAGCGGAGTAGTGGAGTAGCGTGGGAGAAGTGAGGCAGAGAGAACACCAGGCGGGCAGCAGAGTTCTGGATGAGCTGGAGCGGACGGGTGGCGGACGCGGGAGGCCAGCCAGGAGGGAGTTGCAGTAGTCTAGGCGGGAGAGTACCAGGGCCTGGACCAGGAGCTGGGTAGCATAGTTGGTGAGGAAGGGTCGGATTCTTCGGATGTTGCTCAGGAAGAATCGGCAAGTGCGTGCCAGAGTGGAGATGTGCTGGGAATAAGAGGGCAGGGTCCAGGGTGACTCCAAGGTTCTTAGCTGAGGAAGAGGGAGAGAGTGTGGTAGATTCCAGAGGAACAGAGATAGAGAGATCAGAGGAGGGGAGGAGGAGGGAAAGAAAAGGAGGTCAGATTTAGAGAGGTTGAGTTTGAGGTGATGAGAGTGCATCCAGGAGGAAATAGCAGACAGACAGGTAGAGATACGGGAGGAGATGGTGGAGTCAGAGGTGGGGAAGGAGAGGAAAATCTGAGCATCATCAGCATAGAAATGGTATGAGAAACCATAGGATGCGATGAGGGGGCCCAGGGAGCGGGTGTAGAGAGAACAGGAGAGGACCCAAGACTGACCCTTGGGGACTCCAGTTAAGAGAGGGTGAGGTGTGGAGGTTGCTCCACGCCAGGTTACCTGGTAAGTGCGGTTGGAGAGGTAGGAGGAGAACCAGGCCAGAGCAGTGCCAGAGATCCCAGGTCAGCAAGAGATGATAGTAGAATAGAGTGATCAACAGTGTCAAAGGCAGCAGAGAGGTCGAGGAGAATTAGGACAGAGGAGAGAGGCAGCTCGGGCACACTTAAGTGAGTTGGTGACAGACAGGAGGGCGGTTTCAGTGGAGTGAGCAGAGCGGAAGCCAGATTGGAGAGGGTCAAGCAGAGAGTGGTTGGACAGGAAAGCAGAGAGCTGGCGGTGTACAGTCTGCTCGAGGGTTTTGGAGAGGAAGGGTAGGAGGAGACAGGACGGTAGCTCTGGAGGGAGGTGGGGTCGAGGGTAGGTTTTTTGAGGAGGGGAGTGATAGAGGCTTTTTTGAAGGCAGAGGAAAGATACCAGAAAGTAGAGAGGTGTTGAGGAGGGAGGAGATGAAGGGGAGTAGAGCAGGAGCAGCAGCTTGAAAGAGGTGAGTGGGGAGGGGGTCCAAGGCACACGTGGTGGGTTTGTGACCCTGGAGCAGGGAGGAGAGGTCAGAGTCTGAGAGGGGCAAGAAGGTGGAGAAGGAGGGCGAGTAAGTAGGGGATGTAGTGGGTGTAGGGGTTGGAGCAGGAGGGGTGCGGGGGAGGAGAGGTGTTAAAGAGTTTGCGGATATCTGAGATTTTAGAAGAGAAGAAGGAGGCAAAGTCATCAGGGGAGATAGAGGAGGGAGGAGAAGGTAGAGAATAGTTTACGTGGGTTGTTAGTGGAGGCTTGGATTACAGATTGGAAATAAGCACATTTAGCAGAGGAGAGAGTAGAGGAGAAGGAGGAGAGGAGAGTGCGGTAAAGGTCTAGGGCAGCAGGGAGTTTGGTTCTCTTCCATTTCTTTTCAGCAGATCGCAGTGTGATTCTTGCCGAGCGGAGCGCAGAGGAGAGCCAGGGATGGGGAGGGAGGGGCAGCAGGTCGGGAGGTGAGGGGACAGAGGGAGTCGAGGGAGGAGGTGAGTGAGGAGAAGAGGTGGAGGTAGCAGAGTCTACGGAGAGTTGTGAAAAGGAGTTGATAGGAGGGAGGTGAGAGAGAGCAGTGGAGGCAAGGACAGAGGGGGAGAGAGCGGAGGTTACGGCGAGAGGTGACAGGGGGGGTAGGAGGAGCAGGGAGAGGGGGAGAGACAGAGAAAAAGAGATGAAATAGTGATCAGAGAGGTCCAGAGGGTGACAGAGAGGGTGGAGGGGCAGCAGGCCCTGGAGAAGGTGAGGTCCAGTTGACGGCCAGCTTTGTGGGTAGGAGGGGACGGAGAGAGACAGAAGTCGAAGGAGTGCAGGAGAGGAGGAATCCAGCAGAGTGGCTGGGGTTGGAGAGATGGATGTTGAAGTCACCCAACAGGACAGTCGGGGTAGACAGAGAGGGGAGGGGAGGAGAGTAAAAGTCGAGTTCATCCAGAAAGTGAGTGAGAGGCCCAGGGGGGCGGTACAGAACAATGAGCAGGAGTTGACAGGGAAAGGTTAGTTGGACTGCATGAAATTCAAAGGTATTGACAGAGAGTGAGATGAGATCGGAGGGACAGAAAAGAGTAAGGAGGGAGAGAGGAGAAGACCCGTCCCACCTCCCCGTCCAGTGAGACGCGGGGTATGGGACAGGACATAGAGAGAGGACAGGGCAGCAGGAGTAACAGTGTTATCAGGGGACAGCCAGGTTTCAGTGAGAGCAAGGAAATCGAGCGAGAGGTGGGAGGCAAAGGCAGAGATGAAATCAGCTTTGTTAGCAGAAGAGTGACAGTTCCAGAGTGCACCAGAGAGTGTGCGGGGGGGGGAGAGGCAGAGAAATGAGGTTAGAGGGGTTGGAGGAGCAGCAGCGGAGGGAGGGCAGAGGACGGGAGGACAGAACAGGGATGTGAGAGACAGTCATAGCAGGACAAGCAGGACAAAAGGCACAGTAGGAGCAGTAGGGTGGAGGGTACAGACCTGACTAGTAGATAGCTTCTTCTAGAGGCCCGTTAGGTTTGGATCTATTGGAACAGCGTCTCAGCGCAGGCCTCCCCTTGCTGGACTCCCACAGCTAGACTCCCGGCTCTTTTGTTGAGGCTCTTCAGTTTGCTGGCGCTTCTTGCTGGCGCAGAAATAGGCTGCTTAATATATCAAAAACAACTATCTTGCCTCAGACACTGGTTACCTGTAGACTCCCACAGCTAGACTCCCGGCTCTTTTGTTGAGGCTCTTCTGTTTGCTGGCACTTCTTGCTGGCGCAGAAATAGGCTGCTTAATATATAAAAAACAACTGCGTGGAAACCAATCAGATAGCAAATCAACTTCTATTGAATTAAACCACTCACCTGGTACTAATCACACACCAACTCAGCTAATTCAAACACCACCTTACAAAGTTACCAAATGTAGTTAATTAAAAATTACTTGAAGCAGGAACTTGCCTATCTGCCTCAGTCCCAATGAAAGCTGCTGAATAATGTTCCCTTGTTAACATATTGAATTCCACACCCTCTATATAGAATGAACTCCCTCAGCTTCATAGAGTCCAATGAAAGCTGCTGAATAATGTTCCCTTGTTAACATATTGAATTCCACCCCCTCTATATAGAATGAACTCACTCAGCTTCATAGAGTCCAATGAAAGCTGCTGAATAATGTTCCCTTGTTAACATATTGAATTCCACAGCACTTTGTTGTGCTTCTGCTGTTATAAGGGTATGTTTTACACACGCTAAGTTATTTCATTCTGGTCAATATAAATCGCACGTAACGGTTGTCAATCAGTTGTATGATTGATATAAAAATAGAT
This sequence comes from Huso huso, assembly GCA_036884735.1. Classification (NCBI taxonomy): domain Eukaryota; kingdom Metazoa; phylum Chordata; class Actinopteri; order Acipenseriformes; family Acipenseridae; genus Huso; species Huso huso. Next base: position 6,507,802 of record CM072709.1, on the reverse strand, counting down.
ATTGACATTTGTATTAACAGGAATGCGATGATAATAATCTAAGCAATATTATTATTATTATTATTATTATTATTATTATTATTATTATTATTATGATTATTATTATTATTATTTATTTGACAGACACCTTTATCCCAGGCGACTCACACAGGTGTCACAGGGTTACAATGCAAGCTTCATATTTAAACACAGTGTAGTTTACAGCCAGTGCAAATAATAACACTACTAGAATCCAATATGAACTAGGATGCTCTGTATAATAATAACACTACTAGAATCCAATATGAACTAGGATGCTATGTATAATAATAACACTACTAGAATACAATATGAACTAGGATGCTGTGTATAATAATAACACTACTAGAATCCAATATGAACTAGGATGCTCTGTATAATAATAACACTACTAGAATCCAATATGAACTAGGATGCTATGTATAATAATAACACTACTAGAATCCAATATGAACTAGGATGCTATGTATAATAATAACACTACTAGAATCCAATATGAACTAGGATGCTGTGTATAATAATAACACTACTAGAATACAATATGAACTAGGATGCTATGTATAATAATAACACTACTAGAATCCAATATGAACTAGGATGCTGTGTATAATAATAACACTACTAGAATCCAATATGAACTAGGATGCTGTGTATAATAATAACACTACTAGAATCCAATATGAACTAGGATGCTATGTATAATAATAACACTACTAGAATCCAACATGAACTAGGATGCTGTGTATAATAATAACACTACTAGAATCCAATATGAACTAGGATGCTGTGTATAATAATAACACTACTAGAATCCAATATGAACTAGGATGCTCTGTATAATAATAACACTACTAGAATCCAATATGAACTAGGATGCTATGTATAATAATAACACTACTAGAATACAATATGAACTAGGATGCGATGTATAATAATAACACTACTAGAATCCAATATGAACTAGGATGCTGTGTATAATAATAACACTACTAGAATCCAATATGAACTAGGATGCTGTGTATAATAATAACACTACTAGAATCCAATATGAACTAGGATGCTATGTATAATAATAACACTACTAGAATCCAACATGAACTAGGATGCTGTGTATAATAATAACACTACTAGAATCCAATATGAACTAGGATGCTGTGTATAATAATAACACTACTAGAATCCAATATGAACTAGGATGCTCTGTATAGTAATAACACTACTAGAATCCAATATGAACTAGGATGCTATGTATAATAATAACACTACTAGAATACAATATGAACTAGGATGCTCTGTATAATAATAACACTACTAGAATCCAATATGAACTAGGATGCTGTGTATAATAATAACACTACTAGAATCCAATATGAACTAGGATGCTCTGTATAATAATAACACTACTAGAATCCAATATGAACTAGGATGCTATGTATAATAATAACACTACTAGAATCCAATATGAACTAGGATGCTGTGTATAATAATAACACTTCTAGAACACAATATGAACCAGGAGGCAACAAGTTAGGATCACAGCGAGTTAGATCTACAGTGACAGGTTAGCAGTGCAATAGTGCAAGGATAGCGCACCAGCTGAGGATCCAGTAACGTGGTGCTGAGGTCAGGAGAGTCCAGCGCAGAGCAGGAAGGGCGGAGCAAGAGATCTACAAGCATGGTCTAAATGGGGAGTGGGGGTGGGGGTTGGTCTTGAGGAGGCTGCGGATGTGCTGCTAATACGCGGAGTCAGGAGTGATAGTAAGCGGGTTTGCTGTGCTGTGCTATGCAGTGCAGTGCTGTGCTGTGCTGTGCTGTGCTATTGTATGCTATGCTATGCTATGCTATGCTATGCTGTGCTGTGCTGTGCTGTGCTGTGCTATGCTATGCTGTGCTGTGCTGTGCTGTGCTGTGCTATGCTGTGCTGTGCTGTGCTGTGCTGTGCTATGCTATGCTGTGCTGTGCTGTGCTATGCTATGCTATGCACATGCGCCTCAGTCGTGTGTTTCCCTGTAAGGTGTAACAAAAGATGTCATTCAACAAACAAATACTCCGAGCCGATGAAACGCGGAAAGGTTTTGAGATTTTTTCGTCTCCAGTTTAACGGATGATCGGTCGACTTTAGTCTGGTATTTATTATGCCTGCAGGCAACACACACACACACACAAACAAAAAAACAACTCTATTTCCTTCTCAAAGTTTTAACCACTTACCGGGTATATATAATCACCACCTCTCCAACCTTAACAACCCTGCTGGATCTCTTCCCCTTCTTCACTCCTTCGTTTTCTGACTCTCCCCCCCCCCCACCCACACAGCGGCCCATCAACTGGACCTCGTCTTCACCCGGGACTGCTTGCCCCCCCCTGCCCTCTCATCACTCTTCTCGATATCTCTTTATCTCCTTCTCTCTGTCGCTCCCTTCCCTTCCTGCTCTACTGACCCTCTCTGTCACCTTCCGTCGAAACCTCTGTCTTCTCCTCTGCTACCCTCTCGCACCTCCCCTCTTCTCCCAAATCTCTGTTGACTCGGCTACCTCCACCCTCTTCTCCTCCCTCACCTCCTGTCTCGACTCCCTTCGCCCATTCACCCCTCTCTCTCTTACTCTCAAGCACATCTCTACTCTGCCATGCCCCTTCCTCAGCAACATACGTAGAATTTGCCCCCTTCCTCACCCATTACTCCACGCAGCTCCTAGTTCAGGCCCTGGTACTCTCCCGCCTTGACTACTGCAACTCCCTCCTGGCCGACCTCCCTCTGCTATCTGTCCGCTCCAGCTCATCCAAAACTCTGCTGCTCGCCTTGTCTTTACCCTTCCTCGTTTCTCCCATGCTGCATCGCTCTCTGCACTGGCTCCCGATCGCCGCTCGCATCCAGTTCAAAACTCCTGTACTCACCTAACCCTGTCTCGACCTTTCTGCTCCCTCCTATCTCCAGACGCTATCATTTCTCCCTACACCCCCTCTCACCCCCTCCGCCACCTGGCAGACTAGCTGTACCCCCACTCCGCTCCCCCACCTCCAGAGCCCGCTCCTTCTCCACCCTTGCCCCTCACTGGTGGAACGACCTACCCACAGATATCAGGACTGCTCAGTCCCCCTTCCGGCACCTCCTCAAGACACACCTGTTCAGACAGCACCTGTAAACCTCACAACTCTCCACTATACAGGACTCTATGGCTCCCAGTTGTTCCAGTACTTGCATCAGCTTGTACCTGCATTGAACTGCTCCATACCTTGCTGTATTCTACTACTGCTCTTAATTATAACTACTGCCTGTATCTTGTACTTGATTTTACTCTTACAGGTATCCGATTTCTATTTCTTTTTGTCTGGTAAAGCATAGGGAAGCATTGTAAAGCACAGAGAGGTCTGGTAAAGCATAGGGAAGCATTGTAAAGCACAGAGAGGTCTGGTAAAGCATAGGAAGCATTGTAAAAGCACAGAGAGGTCTGGTAAAGCATAGGGAAGCATTGTAAAGCACAGAGAGGTCTGGTAAAGCATAGGGAAGCATTGTAAGCACAGAGAGGTCTGGTAAAGCATAGGGAAGCATTGTAAAAGCACAGAGAGGTCTGGTAAAAGCATAGGGAAGCATTGTAAAGCACAGAGAGGTCTGGTAAAGCATAGGGAAGCATTGTAAAGCACAGAGAGGTCTGGTAAAGCATAGGGAAGCATTGTAAAGCACAGAGAGGTCTGGTAAAGCATAGGGAAGCATTGTAAAGCACAGAGAGGTCTGGTAAAAGCATAGGGAAGCATTGTAAAGCACAGAGAGGTGTGGTAAAGCATAGGGAAGCATTGTAAAGCACAGAGAGGTCTGGTAAAGCATAGGGAAGCATTGTAAAGCACAGGGAAGCATTGTAAAGCACAGAGAGTCTGGTAAAGCATAGGGAAGCATTATAAAGCACAGAGAGGTCTGGTAAAGCATAGGGAAGCATTGTAAAGCACAGAGAGGTCTGGTAAAGCATAGGAAGCATTGTAAAGCACAGAGAGGTCTGGTAAAGCATAGGGAAGCATTGTAAAGCACAGAGAGGTCTGGTAAAGCATAGGGAAGCATTGTAAAGCACAGAGAGGTCTGGTAAAGCATAGGGAAGCATTGTAAAGCACAGAGAGGTCTGGTAAAGCATAGGGAAGCATTGTAAAGCACAGGGAAGCATTGTAAAGCACAGAGAGTCTGGTAAAGCATAGGGAAGTATTGTAAAGCACAGAGAGGTCTGGTAAAGCACAGGGAAGCATTGTAAAGCACAGAGAGGTATGGTAAAGCATAGGAAGCATTGTAAAGCACAGAGAGGTCTGGTAAAGCATAGGGAAGCATTGTAAAGCACAGAGAGGTATGGTAAAGCATAGGGAAGCATTGTAAAGCACAGAGAGGTCTGGTAAATCATAGGGAACCATTGTAAAGCACAGAGAGGTCTGGTAAAGCATAGGGAAGCATTGTAAAGCACAGAGAGGTCTGGTAAAGCATAGGGAAGCATTGTAAAAGCACAGAGAGGTCTGGTAAAAGCATAGGAAGCATTGTAAAGCACAGAGAGGTCTGGTAAAGCATAGGGAAGCATTGTAAAGCACAGAGAGGTCTGGTAAAGCATAGGGAAGCATTGTAAAGCACAGAGAGGTCTGGTAAAGCATATTAATAAACATGGCAAATTAGGGTTGACTGTGCTAAATGCAGAGTATACCTGTAGGATAAACTTTTATAAAGGTTAGACACGCGCACACGCACTCAAAAAATGTTGCATAACCTGTATACTAATCTCAGACTCTGGGGGGTGGGGGGAAGGGGAGGAGTTACCTGTGCATTGTGTCGAGGCTACAATTATACTTGTTGTGATGCTTGAGAGCAAAGTAGGAATTGTCACTGACATGAACCTGCACGACACACACACACACACATATATATATACATTGCGGTCAGTGCAAAGCGACGAGAGTGAGAGACACAGACAAGATGAGAGCGCTGATCACAACTGTTTGCTTCGCTATAGGTAAGCCTTTATACTGTATAAACGAATAGCCGGGGAATATGCTTTACAATGCTTCCCTATGCTTTACCAAACCTCTCTGTGCTTTACAATGCTTCCCTATGCTTTACCAGACCTCTCTGTGCTTTTACAATGCTTCCCTATGCTTTACCAGACCTCTCTGTGCTTTTTACAATGCTTCCCTATGCTTTACCAGACCTCTCTGTGCTTTACAATGCTTCCTATGCTTTACCAGACCTCTGTGCTTTTATAATGCTTCCCTATGCTTTTACCACACCTCTCTGTGCTTTTACAATGCTTCCCTATGCTTTACCAGACCTCTCTGTGCTTTTACAATGCTTCCCTATGCTTTTACCAGACCTCTCTGTGCTTTTACAATGCTTGCCTATGCTTTACCAGACCTCTATGTGCTTTATAATGCTTCCCTATGCTTTTACCAGACCTCTGTGCTTTTACAATGCTCCCTATGCTTTACCAGACCTCATTGTGCTTTACAATGCTTCCCTATGCTTTACCAGACCTCTAAGTGCTTTACAATGCTTCCCTATGCTTTACCAGACCTCTCTGTGCTTTTACAATGCTTCCTATGCTTTACCAGACCTCTCTGTGCTTTACAATGCTTCCCTATGCTTTACGAGACCTCTCTGTGCTTTTACAATGCTTCCTATGCTTTTACCAGACCTCTCTGTGCTTTACAATGTTTCCCTATGCTTTACCAGACTTCTCTGTGCTTTACAATGCTTCCCTATGCTTTACCAGACCTCTCTGTGCTTTACAATGCTTGCCTATGCTTTACCAGACCTCTATGTGCTTTATTCCCCTATGCTGTGCTTTTACTATGGGAGGCTTTTAATTCAGGGCAGCTGAGCCACAGTTGAGATTTATGGAAGTATTCGAAACGTTTTAAAGGGGCTCTCTTGAAAACGCACGCTGGCACCCTCTTATTTAAAGAATAAGACTTTCAATGCGATTTTAATGGCTTTCCTTACCTCTCCTCTCCTGTCCTGTTTGACGCTGTGCTGCTTCAGTCGTTCTGAGCGGTTCTGGGTTCTGTCGCTCCTCCAACATCGAGTTCTTGTCATTTTAAAATCTGCCTTTACCTGCCTTTGAGAAGCTTGCCTGGGGAATCCTAACTGCCGGGGGCTTGACAATGTAACAAAACCATAGGGTCTGGAAAACACATTAGCAAGCATTTTGTTGTCTGGATTTACTGTGCCTTGCATAAGTATTCACTCCCCTTGGACTTTTCCACATTGTGTAGTGTTACAGCCTGGAATTAAAATGGATTTAATTGGGATTTTTACCATTTGATTTACACAATATACTTAACACTTTGAAGGTGCAAAATATTTTTTATTGTGACACAAAAGTTAATTAAACAAAAAAAAAAGACATTTGTTGGTTGCATAAGTATTCACCCCCCTGAGTCAATACTTGGTAGAAGCACCTTTGGCAGCAATTACAGCTGTGAGTCTTTTTGGGTAAGTCTCTACCGGCTTTGCACATCTGGATCCTGCAATTTTTGCCCATTCTTCTTGGCAAAATTGCTCAAGCTCTGTCAAGTTGGATGAGGACCACAGAACAGCAATTTTCAAGTCTTGCCACAGATTCTCAATCGGATTGAGGTCTGGGCTTTGACTGGGCCATTCTAAGACATTCAGGTTCTTGTTTTTAAATCACTCCAGTGTAGCTTTGGCTGTGTGTTTATGGTCATTGTCCTGCTGGAAGGTGAACCTCCGCCCTAGTCCCAGGTCTCTTGCAGACTGAAACAGGTTTTCCTCTAGAATTTCCCTGTATTTGGCTCCATCCATCTTGCCCTCAATCCTGACCAGTTTCCCAGTCCCTGCCGATGAAAAGCATCCCCATAACATGATGCTGCCACCACCATGCTTCACCGTGGGGATGGTGTTCTCAGGGTGATGAGCAGTGTTGGCTTTGCGCCACACACAGCGTTTTGCACCAAGGCCAAAAAGTTCAATTTTGGTCTCATCAGACCAGAGAACCTTTTTCCACATGTTTGCTGTGCCTCCCACATCCCTTTTGGCAAACTCCAAACAGGATCTGATATGGGTTTTTTTCAGCAATGGCTTTCTTCTCGCCACTCTTCCATAAAGCCCAGCTTTGTGGAGCGTCCGGGTTATAGTTGTCCCATGGACGGTTTCTCTCCAGCTCCTTCAGAGTTGCCATTGGCCTCTTGGTTGCTTCTTTGACTAATGCCCTCCTTACCTGGTCACTGAGTTTTGGTGGACGGCCTTCTCTAGGCAGAGTCACGGTTGTGCCATATTCTTTCTATTTTTTAATAATGGATTTAACGGTGCTCCGGGGGATGTTCAAAGTTTGGGATATTTTTTTATTATTATTATTATTTATTATTTATTTCTTAGCAGACGCCCTTATCCTTATTTATAACCCAACCCTGATTGGTGCTTCTCCAGAACTTTATCCGACACTTGTTTTGATAGCTCCTTGGTCTTCATGATGCTGTTTGTTTAGATATGCTCTCTAACAAACTCTGGGGCCTTCCAGAAACAGGTGTATTTAATCTGAGATCATGTGACACTTTAATTGCACACAGGTGGACTCCATTCAACTAAATATGTGACTTCTGAAGGCAATTGGTTGCACCAGAGCTTATTTAGGGGTGTAGACACTACAAAATGTGGAAAAGTCCAATGGGGGTGAATAATTATGCAAGGCACTGTAGCTTCATGAAGTCCAATGAAAGCTGCTGAATAATGTTCCCTTGTTAACATATTCAATTACACACCCTCTATCTAGAATGAACTCCCTCAGCTTAGAGTCCAATAGAGTCCAATGAAAGCTGCTGAATGAATGTTCCCAATGAAAGTTAACATATTGAATTTGACACACCCTCTATATAGAATGAACTCCCTCAGCTTCATAGAGTCCAATGAAAGCTGCTGAATAATGTTCCCTTGTTAACATATTGAATTCCACACCCTCCTATATAGAAATGAACTGCTGAATAATGTTCCTTGTTAACATATTGAATTCATCTAGAGTCCAAGTCCAATGAAAGCTGCTGAATAATGTTCCCTTGTTAACATATTGAATTCCACCCCTCTATATAGAATGAACCCTTGTTAACCCTCATATAGAATGAACTCATAGAGTCCAGTGAAAGCTGCTGAATAATGTTCCCTTGTTAACATATTGAATTCCACACCTCTATATAGAATGAACTCCTCAGCTTCATAGAGTCCAATGAAAGCTGCTGAATAATGTTCCCTTGTTAACATATTGAATTCCACACCCTCTATATAGAATGAACTCCCTCAGCTTCATAGAGTCCAATGAATAATGTTCCCTTGTTAACATGAATAATCTATATAGAATGAACTCCCTCAGCTTGTAGAGTCCAATGAAAGCAATAATTTCCTTGTTAATTTGAATTCCACACCCTCTATATAGAATGAACTCCCTCAGCTTCATAGAGTCCAATGAAATGTTCCCTTGTTAACATGCTGAATGAACTCCCTCAGCTTCCAATGAAAGCTGCTTGTTAACATATTGAATTCCACCCCCCTCTATATAGAATGAACTCCCTCAGCTTCATAGAGTCCAATGAAAGCTGCTGAATAATGTTCCCTTGTTAACATATTGAATTACACACCCTCTATATAGAATGAACTCACTCAGCTTCATAGAGTCCAATGAAAGCTGCTGAATAATGTTCCCTTGTTAACATATTGAATTGAACTCACTGCTTCATAGAGTCAATGAAAGTTTTTTCCATTGTTAACATATTGAACAGAAAACTGATACAAAAATTGAAAAAAAAAATGTGACATTTCAAAATCTAGCATGAAATGCTGTTGTATTAGTATTGTGGCTACCAGTAGTTTTTTTTTTTTTTTGGCGATATCATTTTGTTTCTTTGATTACACAATGTTAAATAAAATAATTTATGTTCATATATATATATATATATATATATATATATATATATATATATATATTTATCTTGTATTAAACTGGACAGATTCACTGATGACAATGAAAGTTTTCTTTATTTCTTTTCAGGTCTCCTGAAATGTCTGGGGGAATCAGAAATGTTTGGTAAGATGACGTTTCATCTTGATAACGAAGAGGTTTGAGACACAAACCTGGAAATGAATGAATAAGCAGAATCTAAACCTTACTCAAATATGAACTCAGAGTAGAACTAAAAGCTCCATTGGAAATGAATGTGTGTGTGTGAGAGAGAGAGAGAGAGAGCAAGAGAGAGAGAGAGAGAGCAAGAGAGAGCAAGAGACAGCGAGAGAGAGAGAGAGAGCGAGAGAGAGACAGCATTAACAAGGGATCATCAAAGATATTGAAGATATTGAAAGTGTGTGTTTCTTCTACTGTTTGTTTGTTGAGTGGATCTTGTGATTATTATAAGTAGTTCATCCTAAACTTCAATCAGAAACTCTGCACAGGGTGACAAAAAAACTAGAAGAAACTAAACCAATCAGAGGTGAGAGAATGGGTTTTAAAGATGGTCAGCGCTCCTTTAAAGGGACGGGCCGGTGATCCTGTTAATAAAGCTAATAAGAGGTGAGAGAATGGATTTCAAAGATGGTCAGCGCTCCTTTAAAGGGAGGGGCCAGTGATCATGTGATCAGTGATCATGGGTTTTCATGAGGCTGTGGGGAACATTCTTTCAAAGCTCTGAGAATGTAGACTGTGTTCCAGATTAATATCACAGTAATTTATTACAAAGCAACAGAAAGCCATGGGGTTTGACAGTTTAAGCCTCCTCTAAATAATGATGTGCTAAGAATAGCCATTCAACAGAAGTGATTCCTGAGGTATTTTTAGAAGATGTTGAAATGTCTTTATAATATAAAGCACTAGACCCTGATATTGATGAGATCCAGCCCTCTGAAATGTCTTTATAATATACAGCACTAGACCCTGATATTGATGCGATCCAGCCCTCTGAAATGTCTTTATAATATACAGCACTAGACCCTGATATTGATGCGATCCAGCCCTCTGAAATGTCTTTATAATATACAGCACTAGACCCTGATATTGATGCGATCCAGCCCTCTGAAATGTCTTTATAATATACAGCACTAGACCCTGATATTGATGCGATCCAGCCCTCTGAAATGTCTTTATAATATACAGCACTAGACCCTGATATTGATGCGATCCAGCCCTCTGAAATGTCTTTATAATATACAGCACTAGACCCTGATATTGATGAGATCCAGCCCTCTGAAATGTCTTTATAATATACAGCACTAGACCCTGATATTGATGCGATCCAGCCCTCTGAAATGTCTTTATAATATACAGCACTAGACCCTGATATTGATCCAGCCCTCTGAAATGTCTTTATAATATACAGCACTAGACCCTGATATTGATGCGATCCAGCCCTCTGAAATGTCTTTATAATATACAGCACTAGACCCTGATATTGACCCAGCCCTCTGAAATGTCTTTATAATATACAGCACTAGACCCTCCAGCCCTCTGAAATGTCTTTATAATATACAGCACTAGACCCTGATATTGATGCGATCCAGCCCTCTGAAATGTCCCTAGACCCTGATATTGATGAGATCCAGCCCTCTGAAATGTCTTTATAATATATAGCGCTAGACCCTGATATTGATGAGATCCAGCCCTCTGAAATGTCTTTATAATATACAGCACTAGACCCTGATATTGATGCAATCCAGCCCTCTGAAATGTCTTTATAATATACAGCACTAGACCCTGATATTGATGCCATCCAGCCCTCTGAAATGTCTTTATAATATACAGCACGAGACCCTGATATTGATGCCATCCAGCCCTCTGAAATGTCTTTATAATATATAGCACTAGACCCTGATAGTTTAATGCCTGCAATTACAAGCAAGGAATCCATGTAATTTTGTTCCAGCTCTCGCTGTTCAGCACTACGTGCCCTTAATGAAATTCATTCTTATAGATTACTCCTTCATCACTTATTCAAGCAAAGTCATCTTATAGCCTGAAGCTAGCCGCTACTGTGGTTAATAATAAGGACCAGTGATCATGTTAATAAAGCTAATAAAAGGTGAGAGAATGGATTTTAAAGATGGTCAGCGCTCCTTTAAAGGGAGGGGCCAGTGATCATGTTAATAAAAGATAATAAGAGGTGAGAGAATGGATTTTTAAAGATGGTCAGCACTCCTTTAAAGGAGGGGCCAGTGATCATTCAATAAAGCTAATAAGAGGTGAGAGAATGGATTTTAAAGATGGTCTTTCTCCTTTTTTCAGGGAGGGGCCAATGATCAACTTTCCATAAAAGGTTTTCAGTGTATTCTGAATTCAGACGTTTTTTTCCACTAGAAGTCTTTCTCAGTGTCTTCAGTGTGAATTCAATGGCAAACGTTTCCACTAGAAGTCTTTCTCAGTGTTTTCAGTGTGAATTCAATGGCAAACGTTTCCACTAGAAGTCTTTCTCAGTGTTTTCAGTGTGAATTCAATGGCAAACTTTTCCACTAGAAGTCTTTCTCAGCGTCTTCAGTGTAAATTCAATGGCAAACGTTTCCACTAGAAGTCTTTCTCAGTGTTTTCACCGTGAATTCAATGGCAAACGTTTCCACTAGAAGTCTCTCAGTGTTTTCAGTGTAAATTCAATGGCAAACGTTTCCACTAGAAGTCTTTCTCAGTGTCTTCAGTGTAAATTCAATGGCAAACGTTTCCACTAGAAGTCTTTCTCAATGTTTTCAGTGTGAATTCAATGGCAAACGTTTCCAGTGGAACACATTGAGAAACACTCTTCAGACAATAAATTCAAAAATAAACCCTGTTTACAAGGCATGAAGAATGAGGATCTGTTTTTTCAGTGTGAATTAATGGCAAACGTTTCCACTAGAAGTCTTTCTCAGCGTCTTCAGTGTAAATTCAATGGCAAACGTTTCCACTAGAAGGGCTTTCTCAGTGTCCTCAGTGTAAATTCAATGGCAAACGTTTCCACTAGAAGTCTTTCTCAGTGTCCTCAGTGTAAATTCAATGGCAAACGTTTCCACTAGAAGTCTTTCTCAGTGTCCTCAGTGTAAATTCAATGGCAAACGTTTCCACTAGAAGTCTTTCTCAGTGTTTTCAGTGTGAATTCAACGACAGACGTTTCCAGTGGAACACATTGAGAAACACTGGAAGACAATAACATCACAAAAATAAACCCTGTTTACAAGGCATGAAGAATGAGGATCTGTTTAGTCTGGCTGCTTGCCTGACACTTACACAATCACAAGGAAGAGACAAGAGAATGTGAAGTATGAGGAACAGGGCTTTAATTACCAGGGGCTGTGGATTGTAGATTCAGATCAAGTTACAGGGAAGACAATGTGGCCCTCAAACACTGACACACACACACTGACACACACACACACTGACACACACACACACTGACACACACACACTGACACACACACACACACAGACACTGACACACACTGACACAGTAACACACACACACACAGACACTGACTCACTCACACACACTCACACACACAGACACTCACACACACACAGACACACACACACACACACACACACACACACACACACACACACACACACACACACACACACACACACACACACACACACACACACACACACACACACACACACACACACACACACACACACACACACACACACTGACACAATGGAACACTCACAGCATATATCCAGGGAATCGCTTGTCAAATGGTAGCAAACTCTAGCTTGGTTCTTGTTTAGCACCATATTGAGATCATCAGAATCCGAGTCTGTCTGTCTGTCTCTCTTTGCATTTACATACAGAACTGAGACTAAAATAAAAGTCCCCTCTCCTCTCCTCCCACTGTCTCCTCTCAGCCCGCGGCCGGAGGAAGGTGGGAGCGAGTCGTATCGTGGGGGGAAGTGATGCGCAGAAAGGGGCGTGGCCCTGGCAGGTTAGCGTCATAAAAGACGGCTTTCCCATCTGCGGGGGATCGCTGATCGACAAGAACTGGGTTCTGAGCGCAGCACACTGCTTCAAGGGGTGAGACAGAGAGTGTGCGTGTGCGTGTGTGTGTGTGTGCCTGTGTCAGTGTGTGGGGATGCGTGTCTGTGTCTCAGTGTGTGTGTGTCTCAGTGTGTGTGAGTCTGTGTGTGTGAGTCTGTGTCAGTGTGTCTCAGTGTGTGTGTGTGTGTGTGGGTGCGTGTGTGTGTCTCAGTGTCTGTGTCTTAGTGTGTGTGAGTCTGTGTGTGTGACTCTGTGTCAGTGTGTGGTGGTGCGTGTGTGTGTCTCAGTGTGTGTGTGTCTGAGTGTGTGTGTGTGTCTCAGTGTGTGTGTGTCAGTGTGTGTGTGTGTGTGTCTCAGTGTGTGTGTGTCTCTGTGTGTGTGTGTGTCTCAGTGTGTGCGTGTGTCTCAGTGTGCGTGTGTCTCAGTGTGTGTGTGTGTGTCAGTGTGTATGTTTGTCTCAGTGTGCGTGTGTCTCAGTGTGTGTGTGTCTCAGTGTGTGTTCGTGTCTCAGTGTGTGTGTGTCTCAGTGTGTGCGTGTGTGTCAGTGTGTGTGTTTGTGTCAGTGTGCGTGTGTCTCAGTGTGTGTGTGTCTCAGTGTGTGTTTGTGTCTCAGTGTGTGTGTGTCTCAGTGTGTGCGTGTGTCTCAGTGTGTGTGTGTCTCAGTGTGTGCGTGTGTCTCAGTGTGTGTGTGTCTCAGTGTGTGCGTGTGTCTCAGTGTGTGTGTGTGTGTCTGTGTCAGTGTGTGGGGGCGCGTGTGTGTGTCAGTGTGTGTGTGTATCTGTCTGTCTGTCTCTAGGTATCTCTTTCTGTCTGTCTGTCTGTCTCTATCTATCTGCACAACATTATGGATCTATCTGTAATATACCTCTCCTCCCCCCATCCCTCTCCCTTCTCTCATCCCTCTCCCCTCCTCTCATCCCTCTCCCCTCCTCTCATCCCTCTCCCCTCCTCTCTCCCCTTCCTCCAGTTCCAGCAATGTAAAGCCCTTCACAGTGCGTCTGGGGGCCCTGTCTCTGAGCCAGCAGCAGGGTGTGGACATGAGGTTGCTGAGCATTGTTGTGACACCCAGGTTCAAGTCTGCTGATCAGGGAGGCGATGCTGCCCTGTTACAGCTGGAGCAGCCCGCCCCCCTCTCCGAAACCATCCTCCCAGTGTGCCTGCCCTCCCCCTCCACCCCCTTCACAGCGGGACAGGAGTGCTGGGTGACTGGCTGGGGCAACATCAAGGAGGGAGGTGAGAGACTGTGTGTCTGTGTGTGTGTCTGTCTGTGTGTGTGTGTCTGTCTGTGTGTGTGTGTGAGACTGTGTGTGTCTGTGTGTGTGTGACTGTGTGTCTGTCTGTGTGTGTGTGTGAGACTGTGTGTCTGTGTGTGTGTGTGACTGTGTCTGTCTGTGTGTGTGTGACTGTGTGTCTGTCTGTGTGTGTGTGACTGTGTGTCTGTGACTGTGTGTGTGTGTGTGTGTGTGACTGTGTGTGTGTGTGTGTGTGCCGTGTGTGTGTGCGTGACTGTGTGTCTGTCTGTGTGTGTGTGTGTGTGACTGTGTGTGTGTGTGTGACTGTGTGTCTGTCTGTGTGTGTGTGTGACTGTGTGTGTGTGTGTGTCTGTGTGTGTGCCGTGTGTGTGTGCGTGACTGTGTGTGACTGTGTGTGTGTGTGTCTGTGTGTGTGTGTGTGTGCGTCTTCTGTGAGTCTGTGTGTGTCTCTGTCCATCTATATAGCTGTCTGTCTGTCAGTCTGTCTGTCTGTATATATCTATATCTCTCTGTCTCTGTGTGTGTGTGCGTGCATATAACTCTGTGTGTGTGTGTCTGTGTTCTTCACTGCTGTGCAAGAGTCTTAGACATGTTGCATTTTTCTACTCTGATGCATTATGAGCATCAACAATTTCCTCAAAGCCTCCACTAGTGTTTTCTGCGATTATAACAACCTTGACTCGCATACAGAAGGACACACATTGAGTGAAATCGCTCGCATCACTCGATTTTCAAGGTGTGGACAGAGCACAGAGAAACATCATCTGTGATTGACAAACCCAGGACTGGAAGACCCCAAAAAAATCTGTCTAACAAGGACGAGCGACACCTGAAGATAATATCCTTCAGGAATGGAAAGAAGGCAAGCGTTGAATTGACAACAGGGCTGACAGAAGGACACAGGTGTCCTCGTCCATCAAATCAACAGTATGAAGATCTCTCTTGAAATCAGGACTTGAAGGATGTGTTGCAGTAAGAATACACAGAAACGATGGATATCGATATATATATATATATGTGTGTCCTGAATGTGAAGACTTTTGCACAGCAGTGTGTATAACTCTGTCTGTGTTGATATTAATCAATCTCTCTCTCCCCCCCTCCCCCCCCTCCCTCTCCTCCCTCCCCCTCCCTCCTCCTCCCTCTCCCTCTCTCTCCCCCTGCCCCCTCCCCCTCTCTCTCCCCCTCTCTCCTCCCCCTCTCCCTGCAGTGCCCCTGTCCAGTCCCCGCACTCTGCAGCAGCTCATGGTTCCTCTGGTGGACAGCGTGTCCTGTGACACCATGTACCACATCGGCACCTCTGTCAGCAAGAGCGTGCCCCTCATCCTACCAGACATGATCTGCGCGGGGTACCAGGAGGGGAGCAAGGACTCCTGTCAGGTGAGGAACGCTTTCCTTTCAATTAGTCATTATTATTATTATTATTATTATTATTATTATTATTATTATTATTATTATTATTATTAATAATTAATTAATTAATCGGTCACTTAGAAGACACTTTTATCCAAAGCGACTTACAGAGACGGGGGGGTGAACATTCTTTGGGAATGTGTTTTACTGTAGTTACCCCCTTTTGCCTGACCCCCTCTCTCTCTCCTCTAACCCCTCCCCTCTCTCCCTCCCTCCCTCCCTCCCTCCATCTCTCTTTCCCTCCCCCTCTCTCTCTCCTCTAACCCCTCCCGTCTCCCCTCTCTTTTTCTTTAACCCTTCACCCTCCCCTCTCTGTCATCTCTCCTCTCTAACCCCTCCCCTCCCCCTCTCTCTCCTCTGTCTCTCCCCTCTCTCTCCTCCTCTCTCTCTCTCTCTCTCTCTCTCTCTCTCTCTCTCTCTCTCTCTCTCTCTCTCTCTCCTCTCTAACCCCTCCCCTCCCCTCTCTCTCTCTCTCTCAGGGAGACTCTGGGGGTCCCTTGGTGTGCCCCAGTCCGGACGGCTCCTGGATCCTGGCCGGGATCGTGAGCTGGGGGGACGGCTGCGCCAAGCCCAACCGACCAGGGGTGTACTCGCGTGTCACTTCCTTCCTGCCCTGGATCCGGGAGACCCTGCCCGTCCAAACCACTTCCGGGTCGAGCGACCAGTCCAATCTGACCTCCGGGAATGTCTGCGGCCAACAGAAACTGTCAAACTCCACGGCTTTCTCTATCAAACCCAGCACCTTCAGTCCGCTGGCACTGGCTGCATTGACTTTGTTAGCGTTATAAAAAACAGGGATGGAAATACATACATAAAGACTGTGAAATTCAACTGGATCCTGAGATCGGGTTTGTTGAGAGACAATTACAGACTAATCCTGCTTCGTAAAGTCTGAATGAAACCTGCTGAATAATGTTACGCCAACATATCGAATTACATGGGGGTCAATTACCATAGATCAATTCTATAATTGCAATTACAGCGTCGCGGGTGGGTCAAAGTTCAACCACTTTTTTTGCAATTAGTTACGAATTGCGTGGTTACACTTGTAATTAACCCCGTTCTGATAGATAGTTTTAAACTCAGGGTTACATGAGACAACGTCTTCATTTGAAAGAAAGTGAGTCTGATATTTATTTCAGCATTAGATTTGTTGGCTTGTCTCTGACGTGCGGGTAAATGTTCTGCCAGTACCAACGAACGGCCACTGGAGGGCACCAAAACTCTATTGAAATGTGAAACTCCACAAAGACTTGCACTTTGTACAAAATCTGCCCAAGCTGTTTGTCATTGTAAACCTCGTCATTATCCGACACTATCAGCAGCAGCTACACTCGAAACTTCACTGAGAGTGTAGATCTCGCACTCGGAATGTCAACGACAAAATTTAGATTTAAGTTCTTTATAATATGTTTGAGTGGCGGGTGTGTCTCTCTCTAATTGCGCTGAGAGTATGTTTCATTCTCTTGCACTCTTTGTATGACTAGTGCCACTGCAATGAATACCTCTTAAGCCATTCCTGTCTCTCAGTCAAAGCTGAGAAACGCGTTCATGGTAGATTTCATTTACAAGGCTGTTTCTTTCCCTGTGAAACAAACAGCTGAGGGCTAAATTAAAGCGTTGGGCTTGTGTGCTAGTCGCAAACGTGTCGGAAGTCTAGAGTGAAATGTACTAAACCTAGGACTGTATAAAGAAGGATAGGACAATGATGTCACAAGTGGGCGGAGTTAGTAAACGGTGTAGCCATTTCCGGAGCCCGTAGAGCTCTTTCACAGCGCACTCGCAATGCTTTTAACGTATTCACGCTCGCCCTGGCAAAATGTTTCTTGACATAATCAAGCATTAATTCGCATAAATAACAGTCAGTCACTTTATATTAACGATATTTTGTATTGTTATTTAAAAAAAATACCGGTATATCCTATCGCCGCAATGTATTCAGTACTGAGTGGGCTCCACAAATGGCGCCTGTAATTGAGCACCGAACTGCATCACGGGATTGACTGTCCTGTCCTTCTTTATAGAGTCCTAGGACTAAACATGCGCAATGCTGGTTGCGGCATTTTAGTGAATGCTTTGCGGCAGCAGTTTTTGCGGTTCTTTTAACCTGAGATGAATATGTAATTATGGGCGTTCGTGCATAAATTCGGAAAAAGAAAGGGGCGGAGATAGTGCGCATGAGATTTCTCAAATATTATAATGAGGTGAACTAACGCTTCAGAACTTTTGAAAGCGCGTTTTGAAGAGTCGCGATTGTTGCTGGCATTGTGATGTTTTGTATTTTGCGTGTTGTTATATTGTGCAATGTGATGCTTTGTGTTGTGATGTTTTGTAAGAGCTGTAAGCCGGCCTGGTGAAGGGGGTCTGCTAAGAAATAAATTATACAAAAATAAACATAATTATAATCTGTATTGCATGTGTAAAGTTGCCACAGGCCTCTACATTATAGTGTTTTGGGGGGTAAATACAGCAGCTATCAAAAATGTCTGCGTTTAAACATCCAATCAAAATGCTTGAAGCTGCAAATGAAGAAATTAATCTGTTTTTGTCCACCCCAACCAAAAAAAACAAACAAAAATATTTTGTGATGACTCGAGGCGTGTTTCCATGTGTCTATAGCCATGGGCGTCCACAGAATTAATTCTGGGGGGTGGCAAGGTGTTTAAAAGTAGTCGGGTCACGTGGTATTGTATTGCATAATAATTTTTCTAAGCCTCATTCACATTAACAGCTCAGACTTAAGCTAAAATCCGATGAAAACCGATCCTGTAAATGTGCCTCCATTAGGGTTTTTTATTTGTAAATTCTGATTCGCAAATTCTGATTACTTATTTGTAGTAATTTTATTTTTAGTCATGTATGTATTGTACAAGTAAAGTAATAATATATGAATTTCTTTTTTAAAAAAATTAGATTTTTCCATTACACATTCAGGAGTTACTATATATATATATATATATATATATATATATATATATATATATTCATTTTTGCATACTAAAAGGGGGCTTTAACTATATGTATACACACATTGTATAATTATGTATGCATGCACGAAATAAAACAATAATAATAATAATAATAATAATAATAATAATAATAATAATAATTTGCTGTGTGTAACAGCGAACCAGCGAAGCGCGTCCCCGCCCCTCGCGAACGCGCACCAGCCTATTATCGGCGGCGCGGACAGGGCGCGCGCTCTCGGGACCAGAAGCCGCGCGCTTTGCTGTATGTGTTGTCGACTGTGAGACGAAACTTTTTAATCTTTTTCTGAGGTAAAAACCGACTTTAACTTTATTAAGCGAGTTGTAAAATTTCTTTAGAAAGTGTATCGACGTTTTTTGTGTGTTTGAGTTCGGCCTGGTGTGTTGGTTTAATTAAAAATTTCAGAGGAGTTTTTTTTTTTTGGTCGTAAAATTGCTGCTTCCTCAGTAGCCGGTTGGTAAGTCTATTTTATTTTGAAAACGATTTAATTACAGCGCTGTTTTAATGTGTAGCTTTTTTTAAAATGCCAGTTTTACGTACAAAAAAATAAAAAATTTAAATGAACACCCGTTGTTAACGCGCCCGGTGTTTGTTGAAAATTAGTCTTATTTTCTAAAATGGCGATATTTCACATAGACCGGCCACACTTTGGCTCCGCTGTAGATGTACCGCGTAAAAAAAAAACGGACAGTGTCTCAGTTATTCCCTTTGATTTCTGCCAGGGGTTGTAGTTCTGAGTTGTCTGTTTTAAATGAAAAAAACGGTCGGTTTACAAGCGAAAAGCCGTCGGGTTTTCGGAATGGCGCCTGCCAAATCTTAATCCCCCAGCTATCTCAACCAGAGAGGCCCTGTCTGTGCAAACGCCGTGGTGTCTGCCAAATAGTGACCCGCTATAGTTGTTGCTTTGTGCTGTGTTGTGCTAGGATCCATAAACCGTGTTTGTGTTTTATATCCAACAACAGCATTACTTACAGATTTAGCTTTTTAATAAACAATACGAGACGGTGCTTATTTATATACACATTAACCGCTTTAGGAGTTACAGTACCGTGTTTAAATTTTAAATATATAAAGAAAACTTAACACCTACCGTTTGGGATTTCCTATCGCCCCATAACTACACACCCAACCGTGACGAATTAAGAAATACTAAAATAAACTAAAATTCAATGTGACGCAGACGTTTCGACTTGAAGTCCTTATTTTCGGTTAACTAGAAACGTTTGACATTGAATTGTAGTTTATATTACCAATACAAATTCTACTGCCGGTAAAGAAACCACAATAAATAAATAAATAAATAAAGAAAGACTTCTACTACAAGTTTAAAAACCTAATAGCTGAAAGAGATTTGTGTATTTTTAAAAAAAAATTAAGACCTGTTAATTTTACAGAGTGGGTTTACAGATTCTAGTTTTTAACCTTTTTGGGGTTAAGTTTTTTTTTTTTTTTTCAACTTCTTCTCCACAGGTTCCTGCTACCTTTCTGTCTCTCCCTCCTTGTATCGCTGTCTCTCTCCCTCTTTCTCTGGGTTTCCTTGCTGCAGTGACCTGCAGTCGCCTGCTCGCTTGTCTGTCTGTCTGTCTGTCTGTGTGTGTGTGTGAGCCATGGCAGATATCAGCGACCTAGACAGACAGATCGAGCAGCTCCGAAGGTGTGAATTGATCAAGGAGAACGAAGTGAAAGCCCTCTGTGCTAAAGCCAGGTGAGGATCATTTTATATGATTTTATAATTGCAGGGATGGAAATAAGACTCCTATTCCACAGCAGTGTGATCCATTCCAGGTTTTACTACCAGCTTGATCAGCCCCCAGTGTGTCTGTCTAGGTAACAAGCTCAGGTGTGTGTGTTATTAAACCAGGAATGGATCAAACTGCCTCTGCAATGCGAGTCTTATTTCCATCCCTGAGTCACCCACAATGTTTTTTTTTTTTTAAAAATTACCATTTCTAATGTTAGTAGATCGATTTATTTTTCTGCTTCACAAAGAAGTTTAAACAGTTTGCAGGGACTTATACTGTTTTAATATATATTAAAACATTATATATAAAAAATTATTTATTTCTTAGCAGACACCCGTATCCAGGGCGACTTACAATTGTTACAAGATATCACATTATTTTTTTACATACAATTACATTATTTTTTTTACATACAATTACCCATTTATACAGTTGGGTTTTTACTGGAGCAATCTAGGTAAAGTACCTTGCTCAGGGGTACAGCAGCAGTGTCCCCCCCCACTTGGGATTGAACCCACGACCCTCCGGTCAAGAGTCCACTACTCCACACTACTGCCCTATATAAATATATAAACACTTTTAGAAATTGATATTCTTGTATGATGATTTTAATTTGTATTTATTACATTTTTTTTCTCCAGAGAGATCCTAGTTGAAGAAAGTAATGTTCAGAGGGTTGACTCTCCAGTAACAGTAAGTGATGTTGAATTCCCCTGATTTCCAGCACTGTTGTTTCTTGTGTACTCAGCAGACCAGGGGCGTCAGTTACAATTTAGTTTCAATTGTAAAAGTTTCAAAGGCCTGTTCACACTGGACGCGATGCGATTTGACCTGCGGTAGAGATACAGTAGTCTCTGGCTAAGAGAACACCCCTCGGGAAAGCAAGCAAAGTGTTCTCTGAGCCAGATCTGACCATCTGACACAATAGGGCTGTCAGTCAAGCCTCCAAATAACAAAAGAGTTAATTGCTGTTTTGTTGGTTTGCATCTAATACACAGAGGGGCGTGCGTACAAAGCATTTTCAAATCTGATTCGCTGGTAGGATGGGACCAGCAAATCAGATGCTGGTTAACACGAGCAGGAGAAGAAGAGCACGCCCACTGCTTGTCTGGCAGAAATACTGTAACTAGCAAGGCAGGGGCGTTCGGTGCGGTTTAAATAATGTTATTAACTACGCACGTTACAAAAATGTAATTATTAAATCGATTATCCAGTATTTGTCGATTTGTATATAATGAGGAATGGAATCGATAGAAATATCGATTTTCGATTTAATCGTAGCAGCCCTATGACACAAAGCCAAGGCCAGTCACGCTACGAATGGGTAAATACGTATGTGTTTATTACTTCAACATATGAAATGAACAGAATAAATAAGAGAAAAGCAATAGGCAGGTGTGTGTTAATAAACTATACTAATAAACTAAATTAACAAAACACCTCTACATACGGTAAAAACTCAGCAGTGGCTCTAACGGTTTTTATGAATACGAGGATTCATTTTAACACAGTGGATGACACAGCGCCGCCCTACACACGTCAAATGCACCCGCAGCTCTAGATTGATCGGTCGGTTTTGAAAAGATTGAATAAACTACTTGAGTTTTACGATGATGAGTTATTGGGTTACAAAACAGTACGAGTCGCTACCGGTGCCAAAAAAGGTGTTTTTTTAAGTGAAGTTCCTGTTCTTTTAGGTGGAGCATTTGCAATGGGGACAAATCAGTCTCACCACAAGGGTGTTCCCTAAAGCTGGGCTCACACCTGAGCAACCAGTTGCACAACCCAATTGATCCCGAAATCGCGCAATTGCTGGGTCCACATCTGAGCAATTATTTGTGCAACAAGGTTCCCGCGTCTACAAGTTTCATTTTTTTATGATAGCTGAAGTGACAGGTTTTATTGTTTTATTTTTACATTTTATTCCATGCAAGGTGAAGTAGTTTTTTTTTTTGTTTTTTTTTTTTTGTTTTGACAACTGAGTTGACAAGTGTTTTTTTTTTTTTTTTTCTGTCCTGTGTCTACAAGTTTAGAATTTTATTTATTTTTTGACAACTGAGGTGGCGCTTCTTTTTATGGTCAGGTCGTAATGTGTCCGGTAATTAATGTTGTTTTTAAATGCCATATTCCCTAAAGAAAAAAACAAAAGCCACGTAAAAAGCTGAACGAAATCATGGATGAGGCGTCGGCAGAAACGTGGGGTGCATCAAGCCTAATTTCCTCAACAAGGGCGTGAAGATGCAGAAAAGTACCGAAACTTTTTACGGATGGACACCCAATCATTCGAAATACTACTAAACTTAGGAAAACCTTTTCTAAAAATTATCTTTGATAGGATATGCAAGCTGTGCATTCAGTATTATAAGAACCAATCAGAGTTGGCGAATTTCCACGTGATCGCCTGCGTCTACAGAAGTCGCTCAGGAGGTTGCTTGGAAAGTTGAGCCCGGCTCTACTTCAAGGAACTGGTCGCACAACGGGTTGCAGGGACGTCCACTGGGTTGCATGCAGCTGATTGCTCAGGTGTGGACCTTAGTAGGCGTTCCTATACGCGGAGATGACTGTACTTTAGCTGCGACAGAAATTTTCACCCCAGTGGTAACTGGCGCACACAATGTGATAGGCCACTCTCCTCTGATCGGTCGGACCCTAGCTGCCGCGCAACAAAATCGCAAATAGACACCCATCTTATATTTTTATTTGCATCGCTTCAGTGTGAATGGTTCTGTTTTATTATTATTTATTTTTCTTGTGGCGCTGGCCGTGTCGTACAATATTTCAGAGCACTATACAGATTCGCTCGTCTCTTCATATCCGGTATAAACAGGCGTTAATTGTGCAATCCGTGTTTTAATTGCAGTGTAACTCTAGTTGACCCTTGGCGTGCCTGCGTAATTATACCATGTGACTGATCAACTGCAGCTCAGTTAAGCATTTATTTGTCATTCGGTCCTTATTGTGGTATTTTCAATCACTTTTGGGGGACCCCATTTGTTTTTTTTTGGGGGGGGAGTTCTAGTATGTTGTGTTTGTACCTGTGATTTATTGTTGGGTTACTTAGAATAAACAGAGTAAACCTGTTCATGTTGGTCGCTTGTTACGTTTTAGTGTATTTGTAATTACTGCAGTGTAATTGTAATTGAACGAAATAGCATTGTAATTGCAATTTCAGCAAACAGTGCTGCTGTAATTTATAACTGACCCCAGATCTTTTGAAAACCCAGTGTATAACCATAAAGAAATTGAACTGTGAAACGTGGACATGTTTAAACCTCACTAACCTTTTCTGTATTATATTGTTTTCCTCCCTGTTCAGGTATGTGGGGATATCCATGGACAGTTTTATGACCTCAAAGAACTTTTCAGAGTGAGTTTTTAAACTTGTTATAAAACTGTGTGCGTCTCTCCATCTGTCTGCATGTTAGGGCTGTACCGATTCACTATGTATCGATGAATCGTGAGCCTTTTTTATGTAATGTATCATTTGTATCGAGAGAACTACAGCTCCCAGCATCCCTCACCATTGCTGCAGATGAGGAGGCATGCTGGGAGCTGTAGTTAGCAAGGGCTGTACCGGTTTACTGTGTATCGATGAATCGTGATTTTCTTTACATGATTATATCTAGGGGCCTCCTTAAATCAGAGAATTTACATATTTTTCCCGGGTAGGTTATGGAATAAAATTAGGATTTCGCTGACCTGTTTAAACATTAAATAAACCGAAGTAGATAATATTTCAGAGCACTATAAAAGCCTAAAATCAGTGGTACTTGCTTCCTTACTAAAACGGAGAGCTGTCATTTGTTAAATAGAAGCATGCAGTATCCCCCAGCAGGGGTGAAGACTTGCCCATACATTGAGACTGCACGTTCTGCATCCACTAAATTGGTGTAAGGCAAAGCTTTGCCAAGTTATACAGATTAGAAACAGTCCCAAAACTCAGTTAAAAGGCAGCTATGCAACACGTTCATTGTCATGTTGTTTGGCCCATCCAGGAATTAATTTTATTAGCTCTGACTTTCCAGTTTGTTTTCAGAAAGCTGTTTGTTTTACGTTCTGTTCAGCAGCCTCTGTAGTAGCCTTTCGTTTTTAATGTGTGATTCTGAAGCTAAATAGCGATCGATCGTATTTTCTCCAAAGTCACGTTACAAGATGTCCAACACAATTTACCTCCATCTGCCTCTAAAGTTTCTTTGGGAAATTTCTTGACGCGATCCTCAGACGCGATGATAGATAGGCTGATTAAAACAGCGTTGTCATGTGAACAGTAAACAAGAAATGTTTGTCTTTAAGTTTCGTTTTTTGCCTAAGTGCAATGCACACAGGACGACGAAGGAGTAATAAATAAATAATAATAAAAAAAGCCTGTTTACAGAATTAAGATACATAGTTTGCGTTTCTTGTGGTGTGCAGTAGTTCATTTAAATTATTTTTTTTCTCTCTGTACTTGTCCGTTATGCATGGCCCCTAAAGAGGTGAATTTTGCAGTGACCCCTCAATTTCCCCGATTTTTGCGAATTAGGTAGACCCTTAACCCTTAGCGGTCCATTTATTCAGTGCGTCTCAGGCGCGTCAGGTCCAATTTATTTTCACACGCGCAGTTTTTTAGACGCGCTGTTTTAAAAGTGTTTTTTTTCACAGTAAAACAGGTTTAAAAGGCTCTGCATATCAACAGGACACTCAGTACTGCATCTCCAGCCCCTCCTCGTTCGCTGTATTTTTCACATACCTCTTGATAGTAGTGCATACCGATAAATCATCTCTTGATCACTCGTTTTATTACCAAACTCCTCAATAATGTGATCCAAGTCGTTATTTTATTACTGTAACATCTCAAAAGCTCTGCAAATGTCTGTAATATTCTTTGAGCGCTGGATGCGGAAGCAGCTATCTTGTTTGTTTATGTCCGTGTTATCTATGTGGTGTCGGGGCTATCAGTATTCATGAGATACGCCCCTTTTTTTCTCGGCTCCTATCGGTCTCACTCGGCCATTGAATGAGTTTTCTCGTTTTTTTCCGGAGAAAAAATGATTAGAGCTGTTTTTTACGTCTTTTTGATGATGTCAGACAGGGTCTGACATTGGACCGGAAAGGGAAAATTGCAATGTCGGACCTGGTCCGACATAGGACCGCAAAGGGTTAATTATATCATATTGTAGCAGAGGTCTGTATCGTGATACAAGAGCAAAAGCACAGTGGAGCTCATTGAAGTTCAGCATGTGGTTCTTGAATGAAGAATTTGTGTTTTATGTAGTTGGTATGAGTACACACTTGCATTATCCCCTTTTAATCATTGTCTTAACAAAATGTTCCATCGTTAAATGACCATTTGATCTTACTATGCATCACCTACAAGTAACCTATCACGACCAGCACATGCATGTCTTGATGTGTGTCAGGACTAGAGTATCATTTCACTCTTTTATTATTATTATTATTATTTATTTCTTAGCAGACGCCCTTATCCAGGGCGACTTACAATTGTTACAAGATATCACATTATTTTTTTTTTACATACAATTACCCATTTATACAGTTGGGTTTTTACTGGAACAATCTAGGTAAAGTACCTTGCTCAAGGGTACAGCAGCAGTGTCCCCCACTGGGGATTGAACCCACGACCCTCCAGTCAAGAGTCCAGAGCCCTAACCACTACTCCACACTCTTGCAGCGTGTCTGTCTAAAATCATATCGGATATTCAGCTAAAGGGCTTTTTTTGTCCTGAAACGTTCTGAAATAAATGTAATAGTTTAAAACTTGTGTACATCCAAAAAAAATTCTTTAGCTAGATAGAAAATATATTATTATTAATGTTATTATTATATATATATGATACATTTATTTTGATGCTCAGTAATATATATACTGAGCATCAAAAGAAATGTATCACTTATATTTGAGCATCAAAAGAAACTTATCACTTATATTTGGATAAAATTCACTAGATGTGATCGAAAAATGACACACTCTGTTTTAGAGCAGGTGCAGTGACTGTTTATTGTGCTGATTAACAATCGACATCACGAAGATGCTGCAGAATGATCTGTATCTCAGGCAGGTGTTGTGACTCTTGGTCTCACGGTTGGTGGCGTTGTCATTGACAGAGTGTGTCTGGTTATACCGTCTCGCCAGGTTCGAAATTTCTGTGATTCAGCATCCAATCAGCTGTCTCCCTAATTAGATGATTTAAGTGCATGTGCGTCAGTCATAGTCACTCAAGTGTGTTATGGTCAAGGATGAATGATCGAGTGATTAAAAAGAAATAAAAATATTTAGTCAATGTCTGTCATTTATATACCTTTTTTTTCTCAAAGTGTTTAGTGTGGTTTTTTTTTTAATGCTCTGTGTGTATTTTGAGGTTGATTTAATCTATTGTTGAAATAACATTTTGTATTATACTCTATGTATAATAATATATTTTTATATAGCGCCTTTCATAGTGGACCACCATCACAGAGCGCTTTACAGAGGTATGCTGTGAACTGTGCATTATATGCAGAGTCACTTGCATCTCATCCGCAGGACGGAGCACAAGGAGGTGAAGTGACTTGCTCAGGGTCACACACACACAGTGAGTCAGTCAGTGGCAGAGATGGGATTTGAACCCGTGACCCTTCTGGTTACAAGCCCTGGTCTTTAACCACTGGACCGCACTGCCTCTAATGTATATGTGTGATTTTGTTCAGGTTGATTTGATCCATTTAAGATATATATTTTGTTTCTGCAGGTCGGGGGTGATGTTCCAGAAACAAATTACCTCTTCATGGGCGACTTTGTGGACCGAGGGTTCTACAGTGTCGAGACATTCCTTCTGCTCCTCGCACTCAAGGTGCGCCTTGCTCTTAATAACTCTGTTACTTATTTATCTGCCTCCTTTTATACTGTACCGATTTACCAGACCCTACCAACTCGCAGTGTCCTGGGGGTGAGCAGCGAAACTCTCTCTATTTAGGAGGATAGCCGTGGGCATCCGAAGCTTATAGCGCCAGGCAGTGGAAATGATGCGTTCGATTTTAAAATACTGACACTCGGTGTTCCAGATAAGATTTGAAAGCGAGTTCCAAAGCGAAAGATCTTGAACACTACAAACCCACGCACCATAGGGTTTTAATGAGTTCTTTGAATAACCAAGGAGCCATTTATTCTGAATAATATTAACAATAATAATAATTAATAATTTAGCAGATGCTTTTATCAAAAGCGACTTAAGAGACTAGGGGTTGAACTACGCCTCAACAACTGCTGCTGCAGAGTCACTTACACTAGGACCTTGGTCGAAGGACGAAGGCCGTAGTTTGCCAATCTCAAAAGCAGGAGCTGGTTTATAGGGAGGAGGGAGGGAGGGAGGGAGGGAGGTGGGGATTTTTAAAACAGTGGTAGCTAAACTGCATTACATGTTTTTCACTTGCATTTTTTTACTTGCATCCAGAGAGCAGCTTATTGAACTGTGAAGTTTGCCAGGGTGCAAACCATTGTATTTGAATACTATATAAAGATGACTGTACAGGGATGGGAATCAGACTCCTATTGCACAGCAGTGTCATCAATTCCAGGTTTTACTACCAGCTTGATCAGCCCCCAGTGTGTCTGGGTAACAAGCTCAGGTGTGTCTGATTTATTAAACTCCTAGTGAAACCAGGAATGGATCACACTGCTATGGAACAGATCTTATTTCCATCCCTGTGATAACCAGTATTGTTAGTACTAGCTTGATTAACCACAGTGTTTATAGGTAGCATGCCCAGGTGCTTTTTGACAAGCCAAAGGTGGCTGAATGACTGAGCAAGCTGCATGAATGCCTTTTGTTTAAAAACACACACTAACCCAGGTTTTCCTGGATGTTTAAAATCTGTTTTGCTAAAGTGCCTACTTCAATGGTAGCTTTTTAATTTGAGCATTTTCCCATTTTATAGCACCGTTTTTAAAGATTCTAGAACCCAGCCAACACGAGTATTGCATTGCTTGTGTCCTTGTGTTAGTCTCCAGATTGAGGCTGTAGGTAGCAGGTGCACATGTCTGTTCTGCGATGCCTCGGTACGATACCATGCACAGTATCATGATAGTCGATACTATCACAACACTTTAGATCTTGTGTCCACTACATGGCCGCAAGATCCATTACATTAAATGGCTGCCATTTTTTTTTTTGTTTGCAAGTACAAAGTGTGTAAGAGGCTAATGCACAGTTAATAATGCCACAGCATGGCAGAATGCTTGCTGTTTAAATATATTTTTCTGCTGAAAACAAGTTGCTGTGTCAAGGTCATTGTCACAGACTATAAAATAAAACTGGGAAGAAAGCACAGCACTTAAAGAAAATGGTGTGTTTTACACTTTCTTGCCTATAAAGAGAGAACTCTGTTTTGGCTAGCTTCAAATATGTTGAAGAAATCTCTCTCTCTCTCTCTCTCTCTCTCTCTCTCTCTCTCTCTCTCTCTCCTCTCTCTCTTCCCAAGAAATATGTTCCTTGAAGCAGATGTTTTATAACTAGGCCAGATGTTTTACATCCAGTGGTATCTTTAGAAGTGCTTAAAAAATGTGAGCAAGGAATGAAAAAATGAAGCTCTGTTGTGGAAGCGGATTCACACGGTTAATTCGAGAAATGGCTTGATGAGGTTCTTGCTTGGATCAATAAACAATTATTTTATTTGGATCAATAAACAATTATTTTATTACTATAACATCTCAAAAAGCTCTGCAAATGTCTGTGATATTCTTTGAGAGGGATTCTTGTTTGTTTATGTCCGTGTTATCTATGTGGTGTCGGGTCTATCAGTATTCATGAGATACGCCCCTTTTTCCAGTTGGTCTCAATTGAATGAGTTTTTTCGTTTTTCCGGAGAAAAACGATTAGAGCTGTTTTTACGCAAAAAAATATAGCAATAAACACGATAAAAGTAATCGCTATAATGCCAAACTAGACTTGCCTGATTTTTTTATTCATTTACAAAAAATAAAATAAAGTTTTAAATGAACACAGTTATGTGTTGCATTAGGGGAGTACAGTTTGTGTGTAAGGCGAACATAGCAAAATGTGTGTTGTCTTTCATTAGAGGTTTAACACAAATGTTGTAGTCCTTCATTTTAAACACTGCGTTCATTTTTTTTTAATTGCCACTTCCAAATTTAATAAAATGAGTTCAATGGATGAAAAATGTATTTCTGGCAAATAACTGCTTCTGTAGTAATACTAAAAACGCTGTTACACAGGGAATTCAATAGTGAAGCCTTATGTTTAATGCTACATTTCTAAAACAAACAGGCAAAAGGTACAATTTTTTTAACATCCTGACAATTTTTATACTTGTAACTTTAAAGTCTGTTTCAAAGCTCTTTTCAAAATGCCCGCTCTAGTGCACCGGGGTTCTAGATCTGTCCTCTAAATCACTTCAGGAAGAGCGATTTAAAAAAAAAAAAAAAAAAAAAAAAAAAAAAAAACCAACATAATGTAACCCCCATGCTTCCTGTTTCCAAATATGGGTATCAGTGAGTCTGTTTCTTTAACACGACCCCCCCTTCTGTGCCCGCAGTAAACACGTGCACAGTCAGTTGCCTGCATGTTAATTTCCAATGTGCAACCGAGTGCCAGAGCTACCGTCCTAGGAATACATCTGAAATTTCTATATGCTGTATCTTCACTGTCCTGCATTGCTATTATATTTTATTAATAGTTTGTGGAGACCGGAGATTACGAAGAGTGGAGGACTCGATCCATTGCATCTACCGAGACGGCTTGTAATATTGCAGCGGGACTGTACAGTTCAGCAGAAGGACTTGTTTTTTTATATTTAAGTCCTCCGGAGGTACTTTAGTCGTTGTGCACAACTGATAGAAACATTTTGTTTTATTTTATATTTTTATTTCCAATGTTTTTTTTTTACTGTGAACAATATTGTAACAATTTTAATTGCTACATATATATTACTTTTTTATAAACATTTTTTTTCATAAAGTATATTTGTTGTTGCTGAGTGATTCTTTATAATAAAGTAACCTGGTATAAATATATTAAGGCAACTGCATTTTCTTAAGAAGGGTATACGCAGCATTAGAGAGAGATCTCCAGAATTCACATATATTTTCCCTGAACTTAATTCTCAATGTGACTCATTGTAATAGGGTTACAATAACACATGCTCTGGCTTTTCTGTTCCGTACCACATCATGGATCGTTATTGCTTTGTTAGCTGTTTGACAATGTGGGCGATAATCCTGAAACCATCAGTGCACTAGAGTGGATATTTTGAAACAGACTTTAGTTACAAGTGTAAAAAGTTCTCCATGTACTGGTATGTTATTTAAACAGTTGTAGCAACACCTGGGGACGTGCAACGCTGTATTTCAGAACCTCGCTACTTGCTCATGTAAATAAATATACAACGTTTTATGAGAGGAGGCCCGTCCTGCCCGCTTTGGTGGTTTACAAATCTTGCAAAGAAAGAAAATTAGACAATAACTCTGACTACCATAATAAACTATGAGTTTTTATTGTTTTATGCAGAACCTGCAGCTGTCTGCATTGGCAGATTTTTTGCAGTGTAAAACTCAGAAGATATTTAAAATTAAATTAGTGGTGTTTTCCTCCCTTGTTTTTTCACTTTCTTAAAACTCTTGCGACTTGTTGGCTGTCTGCCTTCAACCGGATTGCAATTATCAGCTGGCTGTAATCTAAAATAGTTACACACCAAGCTTCTTTCTCCAGCATTTTCCCAGAACGCGCAAGGTACTTAGTCACTTCTGCCAAGCGGAAATTGGTAAGCTTAGTTCATATGGTTTTAAATGCACAAAATTAGAGTTTTTGAAAAGCTTAAAAAAAAAAAAAAAATCGAAAAACCGTGGTCTTATCTCACTCGCTTCTCAGCCGGAGTAATAATTGCTCACCAGAGATTTTTAAAACAAATTCTGCATGGGGTGGTGAGTGATAAAATAAGAATTGAATCCCTGCCCTCGGGGTGGGATGCTTGGATAAACGTAGCAGCCCAACCCACAGATGGGCAGTCCATTGTCATTTATCACACACCCATGCATTATTCTCTATGTATTCGCCAGATTCAGAGTGGAGGTTAGAACATAAAAAGTTTACAAACGAGAGGAGGCCATTCAGCCCATCTTGCTCATTTGGTTGTTAGTAGCTTATTGATCCCAGAATCTCATCAAGCAGCTTCTTGAAGGATCCCAGGGTGTCAGCTTCAACAACATTACTGGGCAGTTGGTTCCAGACCCTCACAGTTCCTCTGAGGAAGTATGTAAGGTTGCAGGTATGCTCGCTGCAACCCAATTAAAACCACTAGTAACTAATTTTCAGTGTTATGGACATTTCAGACTTGCGAATGACACCCCTTCCCAAAGAGTTCTTAAGTCCCAGGTTTCAGCTCTGTCTTATTTTTTTTTTTTTTAAATGGGTTTCTTTCTTGTCCTGTCCCTCAGGTGCGCTATCCCGACAGGATCACCCTGATCCGAGGGAACCACGAGTCGCGGCAGATCACTCAGGTGTACGGATTCTACGACGAGTGCCTGAGGAAGTATGGCTCCGTGACGGTGTGGAGATACTGCACTGAGATCTTCGACTACCTCAGCCTCTCCGCCATCATCGACGGCAAGGTAATGCACAGAGATATCCACTAAACACTGTGTGTGTGTGTGGATACAGCACAGAGATATCTACTGAAACACTGTGTGTGTGGATACAGCACAGAGATATCTGCTGAAACACTGTGTGTGTGTGGATACTGCACAGAGATATCTACTGAAACACTGTGTGTGTGTGGATACAGCACAGAGATATCTACTGAAACACTGTGTGTGTGTGGATACTGCACAGAGATATCTACTGAAACACTGTGTGTGTGGATACTGCACAGAGATCTACTGAAACACTGTGTGTGGATACTGCACAGAGATATCTACTGAAACACTGTGTGTGTGTGGATACTGAGAGATATCTGAAACAATGTGTGTGTGGATACTGAAATCACTGAAACACTGTGTGTGGATACTGCACAGAGATATCTACTGAAACACTGTGTGTGTGATACTGTACAGAGATATCTACTGAAACACTGTGTGTGGATACAGCACAGAAACACACTGTGTGTGTGATACAGCACAGAGATATCTACTGAAACACTGTGTGGATGTGATACAAACACAGAGATATCTACTGAAACACTGTGTGTGTGTGGATACAGCACAGAGATCTACTGAAACACTGTGTGTGGATACTGCACAGAGATATCTACTGAAACACTGTGTGTGGATACTGCACAGAGATATCTACTGAAACACTGTGTGTGTGTGGATACAGCACAGAGATATCTACTGAAACACTGTGTGTGGATACTGCACAGAGATATCTACTGAAACACTGTGTGTGGATACAGCACAGAGATATCTACTGAAACACTGTGTGTGGATACAGCACAGAGATATCTACTGAAACACTGTGTGTGTGGATACTGCACAGAGATATCTACTGAAACACTGTGTGTGTGTGGATACTGCACAGAGATATCTACTGAAACACTGTGTGTGTGGATACTGCACAGAGATATCTACTGAAACACTGTGTGTGGATACAGCACAGAGATATCTACTGAAACACTGTGTGTGTGTGGATACAGCACAGAGATATCTACTGAAACACTGTGTGTGTGTGATACAGCACAGAGATATCTACTGAAACACTGTGTGTGTGGATACTGCACAGAGATATCTACTGAAACACTGTGTGTGTGGATACTGCACAGAGATATCTACTGAAACACTGTGTGTGTGGATACTGCACAGAGATATCTACTGAAACACTGTGTGTGTGGATACTGTACAGAGATATCTACTGAAACACTGTGTGTGGATACTGCACAGAGATATCTACTGAAACACTGTGTGTGTGGATACTGCACAGAGATATCTACTGAAACACTGAAACACTGTGTGAAACACTGTGTGTGGATACAGCACAGAGATATCTACTGAAACACTGTGTGTGTGTGGATACAGCACAGTATGTGGTGGATACTGCACAGAGGTATCTACTGAAACACTGTGTGTGGATACTGTACAGAGATATCTACTGAAACACTGTGTGTGGATACTGTACAGAGATATCTACTGAAACACTGTGTGTGTGGATACTGCACAGAGATATCTACTGAAACACTGTGTGTGTGTGGATACAGCACAGAGATCTACTGAAACACTGTGTGTGTGTGGATACAGCACAGAGATATCTACTGAAACACTGTGTGTGTGGATACAGCACAGAGATCTACTGAAACACTGTGTGGATACAGCACAGAGATATCTACTGAAACACTGTGTGTGTGTGGATACAGCACAGAGATATCTACTGAAACACTGTGTGTGTGTGGATACTGCACAGAGATATCTACTGAAACACTGTGTGTGTGGATACAGCACAGAGATATCTACTGAAACACTGTGTGTGTGGATACAGCACAGAGATAGCTACTGAAACACTGTGTGTGTGTGGATACTGCACAGAGATATCTACTGAAACACTGTGTGTGGATACTGCACAGAGATATCTACTGAAACACTGTGTGTGTGTGGATACAGCACAGAGATATCTACTGAAACACTGTGTGTGGGATACTGCACAGAGGTATCTACTGAAACACTGTGTGTGTGTGGATACTGTACAGAGATATCTACTGAAACACTGTGTGTGTGTGGATACAGCACAGAGATATCTACTGAAACACTGTGTGTGTGGACACTGCACAGAGATATCTACTGAAACACTGTGTGTGTGTGTGGATACTGTACAGAGATATCTACTGAAACACTGTGTGTGTGGATACTGCACAGAGATATCTACTGAAACACTGTGTGTGTGTGGATACTGTACAGAGGTATCTACTGAAACACTGTGTGTGTGGATACTGCACAGAGATATCTACTGAAACACTGTGTGTGTGTGGATACTGCACTGAGATATCTACTGAAACACTGTGTCTATCTCTGTGGAGGTATTGACTACCTCTGCATGTCTGCCATCAATTGCTGGCAAGGTAGTGCACCAACACTATGAAGCAGTGTATCTGTGTGTTTGTATCTCTGCTGAAACAGTGTATGTGTGTGTCTGTCTTAGTGTAGAATTAGTGTATCTGTGTGTGTGTGTATCTGCTGAAGCAGTGTATCTGTGTGTTTGTATCTGCTGAAGGCAAGTCTCCTGTTACTTTCTGCAGATATTCTGTGTGCCTCTCTCCCTGCATTCAGAACCAGGGTCATAATTCATTGTGTGTGACCTGAAGTCTCTGTTTCTATAATTGACTGTGTGTGTGTGTGACTGAAGTCTCTGTTTCTCTTTCTCTGTAGATATTCTGTGTACACGGAGGCCTCTCTCCATCTATTCAGACTCTAGACCAGATCAGAACGATAGACAGGAAACAGGAAGTGCCGCACGACGGGCCCATGTGTGACCTGCTGTGGTCCGACCCGGAAGGTAACGCCCATTATTATTATTCTTATTATTATTATTATTATTATTATTGTTTTTATGACGTGTGGAAATATTATTAATAAACAAGTAAAAATTGGAAATTTGAAATGGCTTCTGATTTTGTTCCTTAAAGGGATAAACCCTGCCTGCATTGGGCAGATGCACAGTGAAAAACAATGTGCAGTAAGTAATGTACATTGAAAAGTAGTGCATACTAAAAAATAGTGATACCAAGCAGAAAATGTATACAGTAATCCGTCGAGTATCTGACTGCGCTGGGACCAAAGTCGGGGAGGATATGTAAAAAGTTGTCTGAATGAATCCTGTTTTTAAACACCATTACACACAGCTGGAACAATGACTAGATTCACACAGTTATTGTTTTGAGATTCAGCTTTTATCAGGGAGCTCCCCTAAATCCCTGGTTTAGAAAGACACGGGGTATTCATGCTTGTGACGGGGTGTCCGTCTGCCGTGTGGGGGCGTGCGTTCACTGCTGAGCGACGGGCAGGAGATCCAGACGGAGGTCGAAGTTGATACGCCCCCCTCAGGCGAACAGGATTTATTACAGATCGACACACTGAACAGCTCAGGCGACGCTGCCAGCAATGGTAGAGCATGGAGCTCACACAACACAGAGAAGGAAAACTTCAGTGGGATCTCCAGTCTCTGAACTAATCTTCTCTGTTCAATCATAAACTAACGTGGCTGAAGAGATTGATCAGGGCGGATATGTGACAGTCGGATGTGCAACGGATTACTGTAATAAAAAATAATGCATAGTGAAAAATATGCAATTAAATAATGCATAGTGAAAAATATGCAATTAAATAATGCATAGTGAAAAATATGCAATTAAATAATGCATAGTGAAAAATATGCAATTAAATAATGCATAGTGAAAAATATGCAATTAAATAATGCTTGGTGAAAAATGCATCGTGGAAGTGAGAAATATACAATGAGAATTAATGCACAAGTAGAAATAATGATAGCGAAAAATAATATGCAATAAGAAATAATGCACAGTAAAAACGAGGCGCAGTAAACAATGCAAAGTGAAAAATGTACGCTGAAAAATAAAATAATGCCAGGGGGGAAAAAATAACAATTTTATTTTACCTAATGTACAACTCTGGCCAAAAGTTTTGCATCACCTAGAATTTTAGAACAGAGACAAAAAAAAAAAAACATAACTATGAATGTAATTTAGAAGTTTTATTTTATGTTATGTAATAATAAAAAAAATACATGATAGATTGTGAAGTGTCACATTTTTTTCAATTTGTCAGTTTAAGTACATGGAAAATTACAAAGCGGTATGTAATCTTAATAGGTTAACGTAACATTATTCAACAGGTTTCGTTCAACCTTTTTGAAGCAAAAATTAGTTCATTTTCTAGGGGGATGCAAAACATTTGGCCAGAGCTGTACATGATGTATTGTAATAGAGGTCTATATCATTTACTATACAAGACCACAGCATATAAAGAACTACAGCTCCCAGCATCCCTCACCGTTGCTGCTGTTGCAGAGGCATGCTGGGAGATGTAGTCATAACCAGCAAAATTAGTTCACTCTGCAGGGTGATGCATTTTGGCCACAGCCGCCCCTCGGTAGTCCTGTAACCGTGTTGCTCCCCTCTCTCCCCCTCCTCTCTCAGACACCACAGGCTGGGGGGTGAGCCCGCGGGGGGCCGGCTATCTCTTCGGCAGCGATGTCGTCGCTCAGTTCAACGCAGCCAACGACATCGACATGATCTGCAGAGCCCACCAGCTGGTGATGGAGGGCTACAAGTGGCACTTCAATGAGACGGTGCTGACTGTGTGGTCCGCCCCCAACTACTGCTACCGGTCAGTGCAGGGGTACAGATGGGGTCTGTACAGGGGCACCCAGCTAGTGCTACCAGTGTACAGGGGTACAGCTACTGCTCTGGGCAGGGTTAGAAACTCACACTAGCCCTGCTGCTGCTGCACCCAGTCCTGGGGTTCAGAGCTCCCCTCAATGAAGTCCTATTATTATTATTATTATTATTATTATTATTATTATTATTATTATTATTGAAATGATCAGGAACCAGGAGTTTGAACAGGGTTACAAACTCACACTAGCCCTGCTGCTGCTGCTGCTGCACCCAGTCCTGGGGTTCAGAGCTCCCCTCAATGAAGTCTAGTATTATTATTATTAATATTGAAATGATCAGGAGCCAGGAGTTTGAGCAGGGTTACAAACTCACACTAGCCCTGCTGCTGCTGCTGCTGCTGCTGCACCCAGTCCTGGGGTTCAGAGCTCCCCTCAATGAAGTCTAGGATTATTATCATTAATATTGAAATGATCAGGAGCCAGGAGTTTGAGCAGGGTTAGAAACTCACCCAAGCCCTGCTGCTGCAGCACCCAGTCCTGGGGTTCCAAACTACCATCAGTTAGGTCTTATTTAACTGATTCAGGAACCAGGAGTTTGAGCAACCCCTGTTAAACATATTGTTCCTTCCCTTATAGCTGCATGAACAGCTCCTAACAGTCAACCTGCAGGGTGAGGCTTATTTACATTGGAATCAATTCAAAGCAGATTTAGCAGGGGCCCGATTGCTCAAACTCCTGGTGCCTGCTGATTTCAATACACCCAAGCAAGGGAAGTTCTGAAACCCAGGACTGGGTGCTGCACGAGTGGATGTTTCTAACCCTGGCTATAGAGGAGTGGACAGGGGTACAGCTAAAGGGGAGTCTGGACAGGTGTAGGGGGTGGGAATTTCGAATAGTTTCCTATTACCTGAACTCAAGACCCTGCTGTTACGCACCCAAGGCAAATACCTGTGTGTGCTACAAGCAGACAGCATAACAGTGTTTGCTGGTAAAGTTTAAGTTTTTACTCTTTGGAGGAGCCTGCCAGATTCACAAAGTGTACAAACGATGTCCAAGGCGAGATTTCTTTGTTTCGATACTCTTGTTTCCTAAGGCACAGGTTTGTCCTTTTTTTGTTTACTTTTGTTTGTCAGGTTTTCAAAGTGGTGTGTGATTTCAATATGTTAACGTAACATAATTCAGCAGGTTTCATCTGACTTTATGAAGCTAAAGTAGCTAGCTAATTCTATAGGGGGAGGCAGAACTTGGCCATATTATAGGGGAATCTATACAGGGGTACATTTATTTCTCTCCCTCTCTCTCTCCCTCTCTCTCCCCTCTCCCTCTCTCTCCCCCCCTCTCTTTCTCCCCCTCCCTCTCTCTCTCTCTCCCCCCCTCTCTCTCTCTCTCTCTCTCTCTCTCTCTCTCTCTCTCTCTCTCTCCCCCTCTCTCTCTCTCTCTCAATTCAATTCAAAAAGGCTTTATTGGCATGACGAGAGCGCTCAGGTATTGCCAAAGCTTTTATAAAACAAAACAGAAATAATAAAACAGAAATAAAATTACAGAACATCATAACAAATTCTCCCTCCCTCTCTCTCAGGTGTGGTAACGTGGCTGCGATCCTGGAGCTGGACGAGCACCTGCAGAAAGAGTTCATCATCTTTGAGGCGGCACCACAGGAGACCAGGGGCATCCCCTCCAAGAAACCTGTCGCTGACTACTTCCTGTGAACCCAACCCCCCCCGACTGCCTGCCTGTACACTTCCTTCAACAGACAGGAGCAACTTTCTTTCTTAATCCTCACACTCAAACTGCAAGTGTTTAAGTAAGGCTACAGAAACCACAACCCCCTGCCTGCCTGTCTCTCTCTGTACACATACTTTGTCAGTAGCAACTTCTCTCTCTCTCTCTCTCTCTCTCTCTCTCTCCTCACACTTGTTTTAAGTAAGGCTACAGAAACCACAACCCCCTGCCTGCCTCTGTGCCTACACACTTTCAGTCAGTAGGAACTCCCTCTCTCCCTCCTCTCTCTCTCTCTCTCAATATCATCAGGGATGGAAACTAGACTCCTGTTGCATAGCAGAGACTGGTCTGGTCTCTCATTCAAAGCGTTTCACTGTCTTATGCGTTGTACTGAACCATTGTATTCGAATACAGTGCATTATAAATTATAAAGGTGACTATACAGGGGTGGGAACAAGACTCTTATTGCACAGCAGTGTTTCCTCCCAGCTTGATCAGCCCCCAGTGTGTCTGGGTAACAAGCTCAGGTGTGTCTTTACTGTTAAACTCGCAATGAAACCAGGAATGGATCAAACTGCTATGCAAAGAGAGTGATGACCAGAATTATTATTGCAGAAATGGAAATAAGACTCCTGTTGCATAGCAATGTATATATAAAGTGTGTGTAATTTCCAGTACCTGTGTTACAAAACGTGACTGTCTTTGAACCTGCACAAGCTGGGGACCCCCTTTTCGTGTTGGAGACCTCGAGGGGTAACAGCTGCATTATGGTTCTTGAAGAGGGAAGGAAGCAGGTGGGTGGGCTGCGGCCGAGAGGCTGTCGATATGCTGTTTTTATTCAGAATGTCTTTCCTTGTACCTGTGGTGTAAAAAAAAAAAAAAAAACAGGCTGTAAAATTGATACAAACCCTTCTCTTTTTATAATAAATGAATTACTTGCTGTACTCTGTGTTTGCGTGACTTTTTTTTTTAAACTAGGAGCTCCCCCAAAAAAAGATATCCATAGGAATTTTTTTTTTTAAATTGCCTTTTGTGTACAACAATGCATTTTCTTTCATTTTATCTATCTATAATAAGAAGTGTTTGTCTGTCTTCCTTTATGCATTCAGACCCCGCAGGAGCTAGTGAATGGCCCCCTCTTTCATCCAGGGGAAGCTCGAGGAATGTGTTTGGATCCAGAATTTTGACCCCTGGGATGCTTTGAGTAACCCCATTGCTGGATCACTACAGTAGCTGTGTCTCTCACACACGTTGTAGCACACACAGGTATTTTTATTCATTTTTTTGTTTTGTTTTTGTACACGCTGCAGTTTCAATAGAGATTCAGACCCAAAATCTCTGTTGTGCTCCGAGGGAGACCTACGGGTCGAAACGCGCAAA
Organism: Huso huso; assembly: GCA_036884735.1. Lineage (NCBI taxonomy): Eukaryota > Metazoa > Chordata > Actinopteri > Acipenseriformes > Acipenseridae > Huso > Huso huso. The sequence continues at coordinate 6,468,001 of CM072709.1, read as the reverse complement.
CCATTATTCTGTTTTACCGTGGCTTTTAAATCTGTTAAAATAAAGACTTGCTTTTATCGAGAGTTCCTTGGCTCTTTGCACTTCATCGAAACGGGAGGTGCTGTCTTAATTTCTCCTTCGATGGGATTTCTCACTGGAGGAGATATCTCTTTCCCCGGAGGAGGCACCCCGGATTTTTAAAGTGGTTTCTGAACACTTTTGTAGCGCCGGTGTGTAATATTCTGCACCCCCTGTTTATTGTATTGTGTAATTAAGTGGTTTTTGATTAGTAAAAAAAACATTATTTATTTATTTCTTAGCAGACGCCCTTATCCAGGGCGACTTACAGTCGTAAACAAATACATTTCAAGAATCACAGTACAAGTAATAATACAATTAAGAGCAAGATAAATACAATGACTTTGGTTCTAGCAAGTACAAGTATATGACAAAATACGATTCAATAACGGAGCAGATAACAGTGTCAGTGATAGTTACATCAGGATATAATTAAATACAAAATACTACAGATTAAATAACATTTGACAGATTACAATACTCTAAAGTACAGGATTAAATGCAGTAAAATAGGGGGCAGATAAGAGCAAGTAATGCAAATAGAGACTAACCCTTACCTAACCTTCACATTAGTATATACTGATGCACAAAAGAAACACAAAATCCGGGGCTAATGGATTTAATCAAGTATTTTAAACATCGATAACAAACAGAATCACAGAAAATGTGAACTAAAATACAGATCAAAAAATCCTGCTGATAATTTTTCAGTATTATTAATTTCTTAGCAGATGCCCTTGTCCAGGGCGACTTACAATTGTTACAAGTTATCACATTATTTTTTACATACAATTCCCCATTTATACAGTTGGGTTTTTACTGGAGCAATCTAGGTAAAGTACCTTGCTCAAGGGTACAGCAGCAGTGTCCCCCCACCTGGGATTGAACCCAAGACCCTCCGGTCAAGAGTCCAGAGCCCTAACCACTACTCCACACTGCTGCCCTTAATCAACTAATTTTGGCAATTTTAACTCAAACACCAAACACTGAGCTCCTGGTGTTTTTAATGAAATCACATGACTTGAGCTCAGTATTTTGTTATCCCAAAGAACGATACTACTCAAACAAGCAACACACCTATCTGCTCTGTATTTAAAATATAAATAACATTATGCATGTGCCCAATGAGCTGTTGGTGTAAAACTTAGACTGTTGCGTTTGCATTGCAAAAGGTTACATACCCGAATGGAAATTTATAATTTCTAGAAATTTGCAGCAAAAGTTTCTTTTCTAGCAAAAGTTTTGCTTTTGTGGATGAGGAAAGAAAGTTACAAAAAATATATATTTATTTCAGCAATTTTTTTTTCGTTTTTTTCTTGCAAAACTACACAAAAAAATGGTAATTCAAAAGTATTCATACCCTGACAAAGAAAATGACGTTAATAGCTAGTTGAGACGGTGCAAACTCTAGACATCGGGGTGGATTCGCAAACTGTGCAGCGCTGCGGATTACAACCCTCGGATATTGGAAACCTGAAATAAGAGAAACGACTCGAGCTTGGGAACTGAAAGGACGCCATGAGTGAAACGCAATTAATAATAAAAACGCTGTGGGAAAATGTGATCTGGTGACACAAACAAGAGAGGCGACAGTGGAGTGTTACACAGGACTGGTTCTGAAGGTTCCTCACCAGACAAATCAAAGTGCTGCGCTGTGCTTCTGAAACGCAATACAGGATATCGCCAGCAGGAGCCGCCAAACGCCGGATAGGAAAACAAAATACTTTCCTGCAATACCGTTTGACCCACAACGGCCGACAAGCGTACCTGTCTGTGAATACCTGCGGGAACAGAAAATATTACAGTCTCCCTGTCGAGAAGACGGCAAACCAAGACAGCTTTGTGAGGACTGGAACTTTAAAACACGTCCCTTAATTGTTTTCTGTGTGAAGAACAGCCAGCTGGAAACGTTCCTCCAGCTTGGAGTGCCATTGGACTGTTACCTGGCGTGTTTTTAAATAAACTTTCTGTTTATTTTTATTTTTTTTAACTGTGTTTGGGCTTAGCGATAGTCAGGAAATCAAGAAGTGAGTTCGCGCCTTGAATGACGGCTAGGCCTCTTATTTTCAGATTTTGAAACATTTGCTTTGTGTAAATACATAAATAAATAAATAAATACATACATACATACATACATACATACATACATACATACATACGCCCTCTACTGGCTAATCCGATTCACAGCGTATTTGTCAGTCTTTATACTGTTTGACCTCCTGTGTGTGCGTGCGTGTGCGTGTGTGTATGTCATCCCCAATCCCTATATTATAAAATATGACAGTCTTTTCTAAGTAGAGGAGGCTGTGTGGTCCAGTGGTTAAAGAAAAGGGCTTGTAATCAGGAGGTCTCCGGTTCAAAACCCACCTCAGCCACTGACTCATTGTGTGACCCTGAGCAAGTCACTTAACCTCCTTGTGCTCCGTCTTTCAGGTGAGACGTTGTTGTAAGTGACTCTGCAGCTGATGCATAGTTCACACACCCGAGTCTCTGTAAGTCGCCTTGGATAAAGGCGTCTGCTAAATAAACAAATAATACTAAGTGCTAAAGTTGCTTGTGAAAAATTTGGAGAAAAAAAACCTCTTTAGCAGAAGTTTCTAGATCTTATTCTGGGGACCCCCTTCTAAGTTAGAACCCCCCATAACACTGTTTTCTCAAACACACTTTCCCTTGCCAAAGGTATGTTTTTTTTTTTTTTTAATTTAGTAGTCGCCAGTTAGTTTTTTGTTATTTTCTCCCTAATTTGAAATGCCCAATTATTTTTAGGATCACCTCAGCGCTACCACCCCTGCACTGACTCGGGAGGGGTGAAGATGAACCCACGCTGTCCTCCGAAGCGTGTGCCGTCAGCCGCCCGCTTCTTTACACTCTGCAGACTCACCGTGCAGCCGCCTCAGAGCTACAGCGTCGGAGGACAACGCAGCTCTGGGCAGCTTACAGGCAAGCCCGCAGGCGCCCGGCCAGACTACAGGGGGCGCTGGTGAGCCGAGGACACCCTGGCCGACCTGACCCTCCCTCCCCCCAGGGGGCGCTCGGCCAAGATCTGTTAAACATAACCAGACATTGGGAAGTTGTCTAGTTTGAGTAAAAAACTCTATTGATAAATATTATGTCTGACTTTTCCCACGGCTATATTATTATTATTATTATTATTATTATTATTATTATTATTATTTTTATTTATTTATTTATTTATTTATTTATTTATTTCTTAGCAGACGCCCTTATCCAGGGCGACTTACAGTCGTAAACAAAAATACATTTCAAGAATCACAGTACAAGTATTAATACAATTAAGAGCAAGATAAATACAATGACTTTGGTTCTAGCAAGTACAAGTATGACAAAATACGATTCAGTAAGGGAGCAGATAACAGTGTCAGTGATAGGATATATAAATCAAATGTTTTAAAAAAATAATCAAAAACAAAGTTTGCAAACATGGCTGAAAAAAAATATGCTTGCTTATTTATAACTAAAAAACAAATACATCTGACAGTAAATACAGATTATGCTGGTGAAATGTTCAGCTTGAAAGGGTTAAAAAAAATCCTGGCTATTGAGCCATCTGTCCCACTTCACACACTGAAGCCTGAATTTCCATTTGAACTACTGGACCGTTAATTAAGCACATGAAGGTCAGAGCCACACATTAGAGGCTTTTGACATCTGCTTGAAAGCAAACATTTTCACCTCCGGATTTCGACTGAAGCAAATGTTTATTTCTTTAAATCATCGGCCAAAGATTACCTCTGACCCCTGTCTCCTCGCTAAACTGATACCTTACAGAACACGCAAACAGACTCATTAACAGAGCTGATGTAAATCAATTTAATTATTTTATTAAAAAACAAAACACAACTTTTAAAAGAGCCTATAATTCTATCACCAGAAATTCGATTCCATATTTCCTTCATTCAAATGAAACTAACATTTTACAAATCACCTATATATATATAAAATCAAATTTCTAAAGATGTTTTTTTTCTTCAAAACATGGGTCTTGCAACATCCAGATAGGAGGCGGCAGGCTGTCCGTAGAGATGCCTGTACGGAATTGCGAATTTCCCGCAGGGGTCCTGATAGAAGTGGGGGTGGGGGGGATAGCGGAGGTCGGTGTACCCCGAAAACGCGTCGGGACAGCGGGCGGCGAAGTTAGCGGCTTGATGGTTCTCGTAGCCCTGAAACAGCACGTTCTGGACAGACTGCATGTTCAAATCTGGGGCGTAGGGGGCGCTGTGGGAGAAGGGAGGGGTGCCTGTCTGAACCCGGGGTCCTGGGGCGCTGGGCTCCCCTCGGGGGCGTGGAGGGGGTAGCCCGGCTGGCTGATCTGTGGTGTGGGATAGCTCTCATAGTTTCGGGGTACCATAGGGAGATCAGAGACCCTCGGTCCGTCCGGCTCTGATTGCGCAGCTCTGGAGAAGCAAGTGTTAAAAAAAAAGAGTTTTATTGATTTGATTTGATTTTTATTTTCATTTAACTGCCTCCTTGTCTTTCCTCTCCTTACCCGGTCAGTAGATTCTCTGTCTGTCCTGCTGTCTGCACAGCGCTGAAATCTCTCTCCTCCTGGTGCTGAGCGATGAAGACCTGCTCGCTGCCGGAGCCCAGCAGATCCAGGGGCTCGCCTGGTCCCAGCGGCTCGGGGAAGCTGGAGGAGGCCGGGCTGTAGGAGCAGGCCGGGGTGGGGACTGGGAGGGCAGGCAGGCCCAAGGCTGGGATTTCGGTTTCTTCAAGGATTTCTGTAGAGTCGCAAGGGTCTGGCACGGACAGCTGTTTACAGACTGAGAGAAAGGAAAGAATGACATCCATTAATAAATACATTATAAAATAATAAATGCTCTCTTCAAATTCAACCCATAAAGGTTTCCCCACAGCATAGGGAAGCATTGTAAAGCACAGAGAGGTCTGGTAAAGCATAGGGAAGCATTGTAAAGCACAGAGAGGTCTGGTTGTAAAAGCACAGAGGTCTGGTAAACATTGTAAAGCACAGAGGAGAGGTCTGGTAAAGCACAGGGAAACATTGTAAAGCACAGAGAGGTCTGGTAAAGCATAGGGAACATTGTAAAAACACAGAGAGGTCTGGTAAAGTATAGGGAAGCATTATAAAGCACAGAGAGGTCTGGTAAAAGGGAAGCATAGGAAGGTCACTGTAAAAGCACAGAGAGGTCTGGTAAAGCATAGGGAAACATTGTAAAAAGCACAGAGAGGTCTGGTAAAGTATAGGGAAGCATTGTAAAAGCACAGAGAGGTCTGGTAAAGCATAGGGAAGCACTGTAAAGCACAGAGAGTTCTGGTAAAGCATAGGGAAGCATTGTAAAAGCACAGAGAGGTCTGGTAAAAGCACAGGGAAGCATTGTAAAGCACAGAGAGGTCTGGTAAAGCATAGGGAAACATTGTAAAGCACAGAGAGGTCTGGTAAAGTATAGGGAAGCATTGTAAAGCACAGAGAGGTCTGGTAAAGCATAGGAAGCACTGTAAAACACAGAGAGTTCTGGTAAAGCATAGGGAAGCATTGTAAACCACAGAGAGGTCTGGTAAAGCATAGGGAAGCATTGTAAAGCACAAAGAGGTCTGGTAAAGCATAGGGAAGCATTGTAAAAACACAGAGAGGTCTGGTAAAGCATAGGAAGCATTGTAAAGCACAGAGGGTCTGGTAAAAGCATAGGGGAGCATTGTAAAGCACAGAGAGGTCTGGTAAAAAGCATAGGGGAGCATTGTAAAGCGCAGAGAGGTCTGGTAAAGCATAGGGAAGAATTGTAAAGCACAGAGAGAGGTGTGGTAAAAGCATAGGAAGCATTTTAAAGCACAGAGAGGTGTGGTAAAGCATAGGAAGCATTGTAAAGCACAGAGAGGTCTGGTAAAGCATAGGAAGCATTGTAAAGCACAGAGAGGTCTGGTAAAGCATAGGAAGCATTGTAAAAGCACAGAGGGTCTGGTAAAGCATAGGGAAGCATTGTAAAGCACAGAGAGGTCTGGTAAAGCATGTTACAAAACTTACCTGGTTCGTATGTCAATTCTGAATCATTCAAAGGATTTTTACATTTTCTCTTAAGCCTCGCCTCTCGTTCTCTAAAAAAAAACAAAAAAAAAAACGTTTTGCACAGAGGTCTATAGTAAATAGTATATAAGACCCTGGTTAGTCCAGGGCAGCCTCTCTGTGAAGTTACTTCAGTTCCGCAGCTTTAAGAGCGATTTCACCTCCCCCCTCATCATCGAATACACATTTTAAGGACCTACTTCTTGCTGTTCATTCCGTGCTCTCGGAACCCCTTTGCGAACGGGTTCGATTGGATTTTTAACTGGGTGATCTGAGGGGAAGAAACAGACATCTATCAGCAGCCTGTCAGTGACATCATCCACCCCCATCCCAGCAATATAAACCAGCCTGTCAGTGACATCATCCACCCCCCATCCCAGCAATATAAACCAGCCTGTCAGTGACATCATCCACCCCCCATCCCAGCAATATAAACCAACCTGTCAGTGACATCATCCACCCCCCATCCCAGCAATATAAACCAGCCTGTCAGTGACATCATCCACCCCCCATCCCAGCAATATAAACCAGCCTGTCAGTGACATCATACATCATCCATCCCAGCAATATAAACCAGCCTGTCAGTGACATCATCCATGCCACTCATTAACATGGTTGCATATTCAGAATAGGAAGCAGCAGTGTGATAAAGTCAACAGCATAGACAGATATGTGCAGAATGAGAAAGGGTAGTGCATGGTGACGGGACGGGACGGACTGACCCTCTCGTTCTGGTACGCAGTGACAGTGATGAAGGGGGTCTCAGGGAAGGAGAACGAAGAGCAGCCCCCCCACCTCCTACTGTACACGTCGCTGGCCTGGACCACATGAAAGCGAGGCTGGTATCGATGCAAGGAGTGCAGGATAATCTGGAGGGGGAGAAAGAGAGAACAGGAGATACAGCCTTATTCATACGTCAAGATGGCTGTTAAGATGGCTGTGATCCTGTTAATAAAGCTAATAAGAGGTTAGAGAATGGAGGGGCCCTTTAAAGTGATCCTGTTAATAAAGCTAATAAGAGGTGAGAATGGATTTTAAAGATGGTCAGCGCTCCTTTAAAGGGAGGGGCCAGTGATCATGTTAATAAAGCTAATAAGAGGTGAGAGAATGGATTTTAAAGATGGTCAGCGTTCCTTTAAAGGGAGGGGTCAGTGATCATGTTAATAAATCTAATAAGAGGTGAGAGAATGGATTTTAAAGATGGTCAGCGCTTTAAAGGGAGGGGCCTTTAAAAAGGAGGGGGATTTAAAGATGGTCAGTGATCATGTTAATAAATCTAATAAGAGGTGAGAGAATGGATTTTAAAGATGGTCAGCGCTCCTTTAAAGGGAGGGGCCAGTGATCATGTTAATAAAGCTAATAAGAGGTGAGAGAATGGATTTTAAAGATGGTCAGCGGGAGGGGCCAGTTCCTTTAAAAAGGGAGGGATTTTAAAGATGGTCAGTTTAAAGATCCATGTTAATAAAGCTAATAAGAGGTGAGAGAATGGATTTTAAAGATGGTCAGCGCTCCTTTAAAGGGAGGGGACCAGTGATCATGTTAATAAAGCTAATAAGAGGTGAGAGAATGGATTTTAAAGATGGTCAGCGCTCCTTTAAAGGGAGGGGCCAGTGATCATGTTAATAAAGCTAATAAGAGGTGAGAGAATGGATTTTAAAGATGGTCAGCGCTCCTTTAAAGGGAGGGACCGGTGATCATGTTAATAAAGCTAATAAGAGGTGAGAGAATGGATTTTAAAGATGGTCAGCGTTCCTTTAAAGGGAGGGGTCAGGGATCATGTTAATAAATCTAATAAGAGGTGAGAGAATGGATTTTAAAGATGGTCAGCGTTCCTTTTAAAGGGAGGGGCCAGTGATCATGTTAATAAAGCTAATAAGAGGTGAGAGAATGGATTTTAAAGATGGTCAGCGCTCCTTTAAAGGGAGGGTCCAGTGATCATGTTAATAAAGCTAATAAGAGGTGAGAGAATAGATTTTAAAGATGGTCAGCGCCCTTTAAAGGGAGGGGCCAGTGATCATGTTAATAAAGCTAATAAGAGGTGAGAGAATGGATTTTAAAGATGGTCAGCGCTCCTTTAAAAAGGAGGGGCCAGTGATCAAAGTTAATAAAGGGAGGGGTCAATAAGAAAGTGAGGTGAGAGAATGGATTTTAAAGATGGTCAGCACTCCTTTAAAGGGAGGGGCCAGTGATCATGTTAATAAAGCTAATAAGAGGTGAGAGAATGGGTTTTAAAGATGGTCAGCGCTCCTTTAAAGGGAGGGGATCATGTTAATAAAGTGATCATGTTAATAAAGCTAATAAGAGGTGAGAGAATGGATTTTAAAGATGGTCAGCGCTCCTTTAAAGGGAGGGGCCAGTGATCCTGTTAATAAAGATAATAAGAGGTGAGAGAATGGATTTTAAAGATGGTCAGCGCTCCTTTAAAGGGAGGGGCCAGTGATCATGTTAATAAAGATAATAAGAGGTGAGAGAATGGATTTTAAAGATGGTCAGCGCTCCTTTAAAGGGAGGGAGCAGTGATCCTGTTAATAAAGCTAATAAGAGGTGAGAGAATGGATTTTAAAGATGGTCAGCGCTCCTTTAAAGGGAGGGTCCAGTGATCATGTTAATAAAGCTAATAAGAGGTGAGAGAATGGATTTTAAAGATGGTCAGCGCTCCTTTAAAGGGAGGGACCAGTGATCATGTTAATAAAGCTAATAAGAGGTGAGAGAATGGATTTTAAAGATGGTCAGCGCTCCTTTAAAGGGAGGGGTCAGTGATCATGTTAATAAAGCTAATAAGAGGTGAGAGAATGGATTTTAAAGATGGTCAGCGCTCCTTTAAAGGGAGGGGCCAGTGATCATGTTAATAAAGCTAATAAGAGGTGTGAGAATGGATTTTAAAGATGGTCAGCGCTCCTTTAAAGGGAGGGGCCAGTGATCCTGTTAATAAAGCTAATAAGAGGTGAGAGAATGGATTTTAAAGATGGTCAGTGATCGCTCCTTTAAAGGGAGGGGTGATCCTGTTAATAAAGCTAATAAGAGGTGAGAGAATGGAT
>CM072709.1:6371369-6451369 GCA_036884735.1 Huso huso | reverse complement strand
TTGTAACAATTGTAAGTCGCCCTGGATAAGGGCGTCTGCTAAGAAATAAATAATAATAATAACTCTCTCTATGGTGGTCTCCTGGCACACGTCATAAACCGACTGCAGCTGGTTCAGAATGCCCCTGCCAGGATCCTTACCAGATGTGAAAAACGTGATTACATCACCCCCCCCCGTCTTGCCCAACTAAAGTTCAGGATTACTTTAGAACTTCTCCTGCTCGTCTGCAAGTCCCTTCATCACACAGGTCCAGAGTATCTCTGCGACCTGCTATGCCCCTCCGACTCTGGCCTGCTTGTTATCCCCAAGCAAAAGCGCCCCACACTCTGAGAACGCTCGTTTAGCTTCATGACCCCGACTCTCTGGTTCTCTCTCCCAGCTTCGGTGCGTGACGCTCCCACCGTCGCTCGCTTCAAATCAACTCTCAAGACCCGCTTGTTCTCTCTTGCTTTCAATGCTCTTCAAGCCTGATATCTGTTATCAGCTGTTCTCTAAATTGCTATTTCAGGGTTTTCACACTTTATTTGTACGATTCTGTGTGACACACACATCCACAGTGTTTAGAACTCACATCCTAGCCTTGTATTTAATGTAATATGCCTGTATTTAATGTATTTGCATTGTAATATGCTTGTATTTGCATTGTTTTTTACTGTTTGTATTTCATGTACTATGCCCTGTATTTCTCTGTATTTAATGTATTATGCATTGTTCCTCACTATCTTGTAAAGCGCTTTGTGATGGCGGTCCACTATGAAAGGCGCTATATAAAATAAATGATTGATTGATTGATTGATAGATATAGATATAGATAAATACACAGTAGAATCCCGTTAATCTGTGTTTCAATAATTCACGTTTCGATAATCTGTGCGGTTTAATACAGTACATTATCAAAATGTATCATTGCAGAAATCATCTGATCAGTGTGGAAGCGGATAGTCATAATTTAATTTAATTCAATTCAATTGAGTACAGTATAGTGCAAGCCAATGGACAGTACTGTATTGTAGTTACTAGATAGATAGATAGATAGATAGATAGATAGATAGATAGATAGATAGATAGATAGATAGATAGATAGATAGATAGATAGATGGATGGGTGGATGGGTGGATAGACAGAGACAGGGGAGGAGGAGGGGTGTTAGTCAGAGAGAGGGCATCATTAACAGTGTTGAGTTTGACACCCCAAACTAACCCAAACATCCTGATTCAGAGACCCTGGGGAGAGTGGGGGTAAGTAAACACACGTTACACAGATAATAGGAAGGTATTCCAAACTGTATCTGCCCTTATAAAAGCACAGCCAAGTGTGGTAAAGCACAGTAAAAGCATGGTAAAGAATAGGGAAGCATTGTAAAGCACAGAGAGGTCTGGTAAAGCATAGGGAAGCATTGTAAAGCACAGAGGTCTGGTAAAGCATAGGGAAGCATTGTAAAGCACAGAGAGGTATGGTAAAGCATAGGGAAGCATTGTAAAGCACAGAGAGGTCTGGTAAAGCATAGGGAAGCATTGTAAAGCACAGAGAGGTCTGGTAAAGCATAGGGAAGCATTGTGAAGCACAGAGAGGTGTGGTAAAGCATAGGGAAGCATTGTAAAGCACAGAGAGGTCTGGTAAAGCATAGGGAAGCATTGTAAAGCACAGAGAGGTCTGGTAAAGCATAGGGAAGCATTGTAAAGCACAGAGAGGTCTGGTAAAGCATAGGGAAGCATTGTAAAGCACAGAGAGGTCTGATAACGCACAAAGGAAAAGCAACACAGCATTGATTAAAATTGCAATCGGCACATTCCGTTAAAATGAGCTTCTCACAGCAGCGGCAACACAAGGACTTCCATTGAAGCCGCTGTTTTTTGGTTAATTAAACTGGCTTCAAATGAAAGCAGTTGAACATGTACAACAATTACTATTATGTCTCTAAAATATCAATTCAAATTCCTGCGACTGAAAAAAGGGAAATTGAATTAAAATCTAATTATTGACTGTTTACTACCAGCACAGCCCCAGTGTCTGGTAACAAGCTCAGGTGTGTCTTTATTGTTAAACTCAGTGAAACCAGGAATGGATCAAACTGCACAAAGGATTCCCATCCTGTGATGATAACCAGCATTATTATTGCAGGGATGGGAATCGGCACATCTAAAATGAGCTGTCACCCATTCAGGTTTTCCTCCCAACACATCAGCCCCAGTGTGTCTGGGTAACAAGCTCAGGTGTGTCTGATTATTAAACTCTAATGAAACCAGTTATTTCAATGGCTATGATTATTAATACAATGTATTAAAATAGCACCTTACAAAAAATACTGCTAATGTTAAAAAGGATGCTGTAATTAAAATTATGTCTTTGTGGTGTCTGTGTTACTTTACCATTATTAGGAGGCTGTGTGGTCCAGTGGTTAAAGAAAAGGCCTTGTAATCAGGAGGTCCCCGGTTCAAATCCCACCTCAGCCACTGACTCATTGTGTGACCCTGAATGGATCAAACCTCCTTGTGCTCCGTCTTTCGGGTGAGGCTGATTGTAATCTGTAGCTGATGCATAGTTCACACATTAGTCTCTGTAGGGATGGGATAAAGACTCTGCTAAATAAACTAATATTACATTCTGAAGGTTTTAGTTTCATTAAAGCTGCAGACAGACAGTCTGGGTAACAATCCTGTTCAGTTTGATGCTACAATATAATCCCTTCTTCTTGGGGTCTGTGTTATTTACTACATTCTGAAAAGATTTATTTTCATTAAAGCTGCAGACAGACAGACAGACAGACAGACAACATACACCAAATCCTGTTCAGTTTGATGCTGTAATATAATCCCTGTCTTCTTGGTGTCTGTGTTGGTTACTACATTCTGAAAAGAGTTTAGTTTCATTAAAGTTGCAGACAGACAGCCAGACAGACAGACAGTGGTTAGGGTTCTGGAATCCTGTTCAGTTTGGCGCTACAATATAATCCCTTCTTCTTGGTGTCTGTGTTGTTTACTACATTCAAAAGAGTTTAGTTTCATTAAATTGCAGACAGACAACAGACAACAGACATAAATGGGTACAATCCTGTTCAAATTTGACGCCATCTTAATCCCAATTCTTGGTGTCTGTGTTAAGTTTACTACATACTGAAAATTTAGTTTCATTAAAACTGCAGACAGACAGACATACAAATCCCATCAATCCTGTTCAGTTTGACCCTACAATATAATCCCTTCTTGGTGTCTGTGTTTTTTACATTCTAAAGAGTTTAGTTTCATTAAAGCTGCAGACAGACAGACAGACAGACAGACCCCTAATCCTGTTCAGTTTGACAATGGAATAAAATCCCTTCTCTTGGTAAACAAATTATTTTACATTCTGAAAAGAGTTTAGTTTCATTAAAGCTGCACAGACAGACAGACAGACAGAGCCCCACAATCCTGTTCAGTTTGACAATACAATATAATCCCTTCTTCTTGGTGTCTGTGTTAGTTTACTACATTCTGAAAAGAGTTTAGTTTCATTAAAGCTGCAGACAGACAGACAGGCATCTCACAATTCTAGTTCTTTATTAAAATGTCATACAAACCAGCACAGCGGCCCTAGTTCTTGTGTCGCTGTAGTCAATTTGCATCTTTAATGGAAAAAAGCCAGCGAGATGAAAGCCAAGAGAAGCCGTGTCTGTGAGTATGTTTGTGTTTTCTGTGTAAACAGGAGACATTTGGACTAAGGGATGAAAGAGAGGAGGAATCCTGGGGTGGAGGAGTGTGAGAGAGAGGGAGAGGAGAGGTGTGACCCCCCCGAGAGAGGGGGGTAAGGGACAGAATAGGAGGAGAGGGGCAGTGAGAGAGATGTTATCATTTGGTGTTTTTATTTTTATTTTGTATTATTTATTTTGTAATTGCTTTGGCAATACTTCTGCTGTTCTGAATTGAATTTGAATTCAGATGGAGAGGGAGGGAGGGAGGAAAAGAGAGAGAAAGAGAAAAAACAGGCAAGGGGAGGGAGAGAGGGGGAAGGGGGAAGGGAGAGGAGAGATGGAGGCAGAGAAAGCTGCTTCTGTACAAACAGCACCCAGTCGAAATTAAATCTGTCAGTAGTTTTTATTTTCAAATGCAGCACCACATTCAACACATTGGTTACACACACATTCATTCCTGGTTTCACTGGGAGTTTAATAATCAGACACACCTGAGCTTGTTACCCAGACACACTGGGGGCTGATCAAGCTGGTAGTAAAACCTGGACTGGGTGACACTGCTGTGCGATAGGAGTCTTATTTCCATGCCTGAACACACTCCACAATGATCCTCACTCCCGGTATGCGATGATGTCACGCATGTGTGTGTGAGATGATGTCATGTATGTGCGTGATGATGTCCCTCCCAGCGTGATGATGTCATGCTCTCGCGTGTGTCTGTGTGATGATGTCATGTGTGTACGTGATGATGTCCCTCCCAGCGTACCGTGATTATGTCATGCGTTCGGCGTGTGTGTGTGCGTGCGGCGTGCATCTGTGTGATGATGTCATGCATATGTGTGTGTGCGTGCGCGTGCATCTGTGTGATGATGTCATGCATGTGTGTGTGTGTGCGTGCATCTGTGTGATGATGTCATGCATGTGTTTGTGTGTGATGATGTCATGCATGTGTGTGTGTGTGTGTGTGATGATGTCGCTCCCAGCGTGATGATGTCATGCGCTCGCGTGCGTGCGTGTGTGATGATGTCACTCCCAGTGCGCGCCTCGCTCCCGTGCGATTATCTCAAGGAATCGCGCGTGGCTGGCGTACAGCCGGAGAGTGGAGTCGATCTCCACCCAGGCCACCTTCCCAGCGTCGTCACCGGCCTCCAGAGGCAACTGAGCCACACTGGAACCTGCAGGAACCAGTACAGAGTTAATACAGAGAGATACTGGAACCAGTACAGAGTTAATACAGAGATACTGGAACCAGTACAGAGTTAATACAGAGATACTGGAACCAGTAAACTAAACCAGTACAGGGATAATACAGCCGGAACCAAGCAGTGAGTAGAGCATTCTGGGAGATGTAGTTTTTTAACTCACCTGAGGCATCATGGTAGTTGACAGCTACAGTCTCCATCCAGGCATTGTCGGTGTTTCTGGGATCGTCTACGTAGCCTTTATACACCTAAGAGAGAGAGAGAGAGAGAGAGAGAGAGATTGTGATTGACTATGCTGGATAGCTCTGTGATCCATTATTTCTCCTGACGGACTAAGTGACCCATTGTGTTCGACAGCTCTGTGATCGACCCTCTCACCTGGAAGCTCAGCGTATTGTATAGCTCTGTGATCGACTGTGTGTTGGACAGCTATGTGATCGACTCAGTGTATTGTACAGCTCTGTGATCGACAGCTGTTGAATAGATCTGTGATCGACCCTCTCACCTGGAAGCTGTATAGCTCTGTGATCGACCCTCTCACCTGAAAGCTGGGGCTGTTGAAGAGCTCTGTGATCTGCTGCTTCAGTGTCTCTCTCTGCTCCTTTGTTTTCTGCAGTGCGTTCAGGGCCTCTTCCCCAAACTCCCTCCTCAGTGTCACCGAGACCCTCTCTCCCGGATCCACCATTCCCTGAAAGAAGAGACATCACAGCAGGGCTTGGAATGAGACAGCAGTGTGATCCAGTCCTGGTTTCACAATGAGCCTAATAATCAGACACACCTGAGCTTGTTAGCTAGACACACTGGGGGCTGATCAAGCTGGTAGTAAAACCTGGAATGGGTGACACTGCTGTGCAATAGGAGTCTGACTCCCATCCCTGCGATAATAATGGTGGTTATCATCACAGGGATGGGAATAAGACTCCCGTTGCACAGCAGTGTGATCCATTCCTGGTTTCACTAGGAGTTTAATAATAAGACACACCTGAGCTTCTTAACCAGCATTGTTATTGATTATGAAAGCTGAGTTTGCAAGGAACCAATTCAGTGTCAGCGTTTCAGAGGGGAAGGAAATGACAGCTGCACACTTCCCCTTAATGGTCAAGAGAGATGGATACAAAATGACTTCTCTTGAATTTAAATCAAGGGAAGTAATGTTAAAACTTTACAATGCATTAGTAAGACCTCACCTAGAATATTGTGTTCAGTTCTGGTCACCTCGTTACAAAAAGGATATTGCTGCTCTAGAAAGAGTGCAAAGAAGAGCAACCAGAATTATCCTGGGTTTAAAAGGCATGTCGTATTGCAGACAGGCTAAAAGAATTGAATCTATTCAGTCTTGAACAAAGAAGACTACGCGGTGATCTGACTCAAGCATTCAAAATCCTAAAAGGTATAGACCATGTCGACCCAGGGGACTTTTTTGACCTGAAAAAAGAAACAAGGACCAGGGGTCACAAATGGAGATTAGATAAAGGGGCATTCAGAACAGAAAATAGGAGGCACTTTTTTACACAGAGAATTGTGAGGTTCTGGAACCAACTCCCCAGTAATGTTGTTGAAGCTGACACCCTGGGATCCTTCAAGAAGCTGCTTGATGAGATTCTGGGATCAATAAGCTACTAACAACCAAACGAGCAAGATGGGCTGAATGGCCTCCTCTCGTTTGTAAACTTTCTTATGTTCTTAAATACTAACAGCGACACAGACACACAGAGAGACAGACACAAACACAGACACACACAGATACAAACACATACACAGATACACACACACAGAGATACAAACACAGACACACAAACACACAGATACAAACACAGACACACACACACACACAGATACAAACAGACACACACACAGATACAAACACAGACAGATACAAACACAGACACACACACACACAGATACAAACACAGACACACACAAACACAAACAGACACACACAGATACAAACACAGACAGATACAAAAACAGACACACACACAGATACAAACACAGACACACACAAACACACAGACACAAACACACACAGATACAAACACAGACACACACAGATACAAACACACACATACAGATACAAACACACACACACACACACACAGATACAAACACACACAGATACAAACACAGACACACACACAGATACACACACAGACAAACACACACACACACACACAAACAAACACACACACAGATACAAACAGACACACACACAGATACAAACACAGACACAGAGACACACACAGACACAAACACACACAGACACAAACACAGACACAAACACACACACACAGACACAAACACACACACACACACACACACAGGTACAATCACAGACACACACAGATACAAACACAGACACACAGACACAGACACAGACACACAGGTACAATCACACACACACACAGATACAAACACAGACACAGACACAGACACACACTCACCCCTGGAATGGCCCACTCTCCGCAGTCCTTGCGCTTGATTGACACAAACTGCAGGATGGGATTCTTTGAACCCGGGTGCAAAACCTTCCTTCCCTCGCTGTCTCTTTTCCACCTGGCAGAAAAAACACAGGGGCGGGGTCAGGACTACAGCTCCCAGCCTGCCCTGGGGCAGCCCACACATGTCAGCCCTGCAGAGAACCTGAAGGGGCTGCTGGGAGATGTAGTCTATTAAACTAATGCTGAAACCTCTGACCCTAGAAAGATGTAACTTAACTGAAAGTGCAGAACTACAGCTCCCAGCATGCCCTGGGGCAGCATACACCAGGGCTGCTGGGAAATGTAGTTTATTTTTTAAAAGTGTTGTTTTTTACCTGGTGATGATGGGATCGGCAGCATGATTGGGACCCCAGCGTCCCAGTAAGCCCCTCCCAGTAATCCCAGTTCGACCATGAGGGTTCCTGGAAACAGATTATTATTATTATTATTATTATTATTATTATTATTATTATTATTATTATTATTTATTTCTTAGCAGGCGCCCTTATCCAGGACGACTTACAATTGTTACAAGATATCACATTATTTTTTACATACAATTCCCCATTTATACAGTTGGGTTTTTACTGGAGCAATCTAGGTAAAGTACCTTGCTCAAGGGTACAGCAGCAGTGTCCCCCACCTGGGATTGAACCCACGACCCTCCGGTCAAGAGTCCAGAGCCCTAACCACTACTCCACACTGCTGCCCCACAAATATTATTATTATTATTATTATTATTAAACACAGACAGGCAGAGACACACACACGCACGCACGCACGCACGCACGCTCGCACGCACGCATGCACACGCACACACACACTCACACACAGTCTCACTCACAGTGGGTAGCCGTTCTCCACTCTGTATGTCCCCTCATGGCTGCGTCTGTCCACTGCATTGTCCAGCGCATTGAACTTAGGACAGAACCCGCTGTCCACTCTGTGGGGACAGAAAATAACAACAAGGACACAACTGATAAGACACAGATTTCAACAAAACGTACCGGTAAATATGGCAGAGATAATTAGACAGACAGACAGACATGGGAATCAGACTCCTATTGCACAGCAGTGTCACCCATTCCAGGTTTTACTACCAGCTTGATCAGCCCCCAGTGTGTCTAGGTAACAAGTTCAGGTGTGTCATTATTAAACTCCTAGTGAAACCAGGACTGGATCACACTGCTGTGCAATGGGAGTCTGATTCCCAGGCCTGCAGACAGACAAACAGATATCCGCACTGACAGACATACAGACAGAATGACAGAGAGACAGATAAAGACAAACGCAGAGACAGACAGACAGACACAGTAGATATAAACAGACAGACAGACACACAGACAGAGTAGACAGAAACAGACAGACAGACAGACAGACAGACACAGCAGATATAGACAGACAGACAGACAGACAGTCACAGTAGATATAGACAGACAGACAGACAGACACAGTAGATATAGACAGACAGACAAACAGACGGACAGACAAACACTCACCCAATCTCTGGGTCGGCCCACACTGGCCCGCTGCTCACGGCCGGCGCTGTATACCGGACCGGGCTGTACTGCGGGCACGCTGACCCCCAGCTTACCCCCTCGTTCGGGACGGGCCACCGCGCCACATCCGAGCCCGGGTACAGCCGGCAGCGCGCGTTCGAGTGGAGGGGCGGCATGGCGAGAGAGCAAACCGGAGCAGACTGGGAGAACTGGGAGCACTGGGAGAGAGGAGCTGGAGGCTTCAACAGGCAAGACAGCAATCTGACGGGAAAGACAGAAAATCAATGAATGCATCGGCACATAAATAAATCAAGAAATTAATATATTAATACATAACAATATGATAGCCATCCATCCATCTATATATCCATCCATCCATATATCCATCCATCCATCCATATATCCATCCATCCATCCATCCATCCATATATCCATCCATCCATCCATATATCCATCCATATATCCATCCATCCATATATCCATCCATCCATCCATCCATATATCCATCCATCCATCCATCCATCCATCCATATATCCATCCATCCATCCATATATCCATCCATCCATCCATCCATCCATATATCCATCCATCCATATATCCATCCATATATCCATCCATCCATATATCCATCCATCCATCCATCCATATATCCATCCATCCATCCATCCATCCATCCATATATCCATCCATCCATCCATATATCCATCCATCCATCCATCCATATATCCATCCATCCATATATCCATCCATATATCCATCCATCCATATATCCATCCATCCATCCATTCATATATCCATCCATCCATCCATATATCCATCCATATATCCATCCATATATCCATCCATCCATCCATATATCCATCCATATCCATCCATATATCCATCCATATATCCATCCATCCATCCATCCATCCATCCATATCCATCCATCCATCCATCCATATCCATCCATATATCCATCCATATATCCATCCATATATCCATCCATCCATCCATCCATCCATCCATATATCCATCCATCCATCCATATATCCATCCATATATCCATCCATATCCATCCATCCATATATCCATCCATATATCCATCCATCCATCCATATATCCATCCATATATCCATCCATCCATATATCCATCCATATATCCATCCATCCATCCATATCCATCCATCCATCCATATATCCATCCATCCATCCATATATCCATCCATCCATCCATATATCCATCCATCCATCCATCCATATATCCATCCATCCATATATCCATCCATCCATCCATCCATATCCATCCATCCATCCATCCATCCATCCATCCATATATCCATCCATATATCCATATATCCATCCATATATCCATCCATATATCCATCCATCCATCCATCCATATATCCATCCATCCATCCATCCATCCATCCATATCCATCCATCCATCCATATATCCATCCATATATCCATCCATATATCCATCCATCCATATATCCATCCATATATCCATCCATCCATCCATATATCCATCCATATATCCATCCATCCATATATCCATCCATATATCCATCCATCCATCCATATATCCATCCATCCATCCATATATCCATCCATCCATCCATATCCATCCATCCATCCATATATCCATCCATCCATCCATCCATATATCCATCCATCCATATATCCATCCATCCATCCATATATCCATCCATCCATATATCCATCCATCCATCCATATATCCATCCATATATCCATCCATCCATCCATCCATCCATATATCCATCCATCCATCCATCCATATATCCATCCATCCATCCATATATCCATCCATATATCCATCCATCCATATCCATCCATCCATCCATCCATATATCCATCCATCCATCCATCCATATATCCATCCATATATCCATCCATCCATATATCCATCCATATATCCATCCATCCATCCATCCATCCATATCCATATATCCATCCATCCATCCATCCATATATCCATCCATATATCCATCCATCTATATATCCATCCATCCATCCATCCATCCATCCATATATCCATCCATCCATCCATCCATCCATATATCCATCCATCCATCCATACATCCTTCCATCCATCCATCCATATATCCATCCATCCATCCATATATCCATCCATCCATCCATCCATCCATCCATCCATCCATCCATATATCCATCCATCCATCCATCCATCCATATATCCATCCATCCATCCATTCATCCATCCATTCATATATCCATCCATCCATCCATATATCCATCCATCCATCCATCCATATATATATATCCATCCATCCATCCATCCATATATCCATCCATCCATCCATCCATCCATCTCTATGTATCTATCTGTCTACCTATCGATCTACTATATCTGTCAATCTATCTCTGTCTGTATGTCTGTCTGTCTGTCTATCTATTTATCTATCTTTCTGCACCTACAGTAGGGAGGCTGTGTGGTCCAGTGGTTAAAGAAAAGGGCTTGTAACCAGGAGGTCCCCGGTTCAAATCCCACCTCAGCCACTGACTCATTGTGTGTGACCCTGAGCAAGTCACTTCACCTCCTTGTGCTCCGTCTTTCAGGTGAGACGTAGTTGTAAGTGACTCTGCAGCTGATGCATAGTTCATCAGCTACTAGAATAGTCTCCTTGGATAAATAATAATAATCTATCTATATATTGAATTATTAATATTATTTATTTCTTAGCAGACACCCTTATCCAGGGCGACTTACAGTCGTAAACAAAAATACATTTCAATAATATATATATATATATATATATATATATATATATATATATATATATATATATATATACTACATAAATTATTAAATAAATGATTATTGTATACATACATACATAAATACAGAAAATATATTAATACATAACATAAATATAATAATAATACATACATACATAAAATATTATTATGATTATTATTATTATTATTATCATCATCATCATATTTAAACACAGTGTAGTTTACAGTCAGTGCAAATAATAACACTACTAGAATACAATATGAACTAGGATGCTATGTATAATAATAACACTAGAATACAATAGAACTCCAATATGAACTAGGATGCTCTGTATAATAATAACACTACTAGAATACAATATGAACTACTAGAACACTACTAGAATCAATATGAACTAGGATGCTCTGTATAATAACACTAGAATACAATACTAGAATCCAATATGAACTAGGATGCTCTGTATAATAATAACACTACTAGAATCCAATATGAACTAGGATGCTCTGTATAATAATATAATAACACTACTAGAATCCAATATGAACTAGGATGCTATGTATAATAATAACACTACTAGAATCCAACATGAACTAGGATGCTATGTATAATAATAACACTACTAGAATCCAATATGAACTAGGATGCTATGTATAATAATAACACTACTAGAATCCAATATGAACTAGGATGCTATGTATAATAACACTACTAGAATCCAATATGAACTAGGATGCTGTGTATAATAATAACACTACTAGAATACAATATGAACTAGGATGCTCTGTATAATAATAACACTACTAGAATCCAATATGAACTAGGATGCTGTGTATAATAATAACACTACTAGAATCTATGAACTAGGATGCTCTGTATAATAATAACACTACTAGAATCCAATATGAACTAGGATGCTCTGTATAATAATAACACTACTAGAATCCAATATGAACTAGGATGTGATAGCTACCTACTCACACGGTGGCTATCCAAGCTTTTAAAACTGTTATAAATCAGGGCGTGGTCAGATCGTGACTTTCAATTCCAATTCCATTTTCGATTCCTTTTTTTTTTAAAAGGAAGCGATTAGAATTGTTAATTTAAAGGACAGCATAACAACTCTCATGATGGTTCAACTTGAGTTTGATTTGAAGCAGCTTTACCGGACAGACAAAAAACAGCAGCTTCAATAATCCTAATAATAATCCTAATAATAATAATAATAATAATAATAATAATAATAATAATAATATTGAGACCGCACGGAAACAGTTCTCTTAAAATATATATATATAAATTTCTGTCGGCTAAATTAAAAGAGCTCTTTACGATAATAAAACCTGCGTTTTTATAATAGATAGTACTGTTTACTTACCGATCTTTCCCGGAACAAGTGGCGTATCTCAAGCCCAGCACAGTTAAAACTAAACTGACAGATCCAGCCCCGTTTCTAAACGACCGTATCATCGCAACAGAAACCAGTGTAACCAGCTTACTGGGGGCGTGCCCTCACATAACAGGGCGGGGAATGGGCTTCTATAGCGAGTGAAGCCGTCCGGCCGCCATTTTAGGTAAGGGAAGCACAGGCTTTGCCATTTTGAGAAACTATGAAGTTTGCTTTTTTTTTTTTTTTTTTTCCTTCTTGAATTCACTGACGCCTTTGCAACTCTGAAACCGTTAAAATATATTTAACTGTCGTCTAATCAAAACATGCGCCAGAAAAATAGATCAGCGAGCCCCATTTAAACACAATCAGAACTGATAAATAATAGTTTGTTTTTGAATGGCGCTAATACTACCTAATGAATTACTCAGTTTTGTAATTTAAAAACAAAAAACAAAACGTGAATACATTATCAAAACCGGGACGATTTAACAATTAAACTTTTTCAGACCAGTAAAAACAAACGCGCACGCCCAAACAACTTCCGCTTAGAAAACGCGGAAGCGCCTGTTCAGATCCGGTACGTCATGCTGTTTTCCGGTATTTTTCATCTTTTTAAAATTGAATTTATCATATTTTTTTTTCCACCATTAGAAAATAGTACGCAAATATTTATCAGACTGTAATCTAGGGCTATTTTGGACAGTTTGGGCACATTTGTTGTAGTACTTTTTTTTATAATAGAACTAAGTTATTATTATTATTATTATTATTATTATTATTATTATTATTATTATTATTATTATTACTATTATTTATTGCAGTCGTAAACAAAAATACATTTCAAAATACGTTTGTGATATATTACCTTAGGGCTATATAATAGAGTTGAAATATTTTTGTAAGACGTGACTTAAAGACCGTTTTAATTTATTTATTTATTTAAAATGTGTCCAATGTTCTAGGGCTTTCTGGAGTCTTTGGACACCCCTTCAAAACTGTGACTTTAAACATTCCTCGTTTCAACACTGGACACCTGAGAAAGTTTATTATTATTATTATTATTATTATTATTATTATTATTAATAATAATAATAATAATAATAATAATAATAATAATAATAATAATAATAATAATAGTGTAGTTTGTCCACAGGAGAAAATACATTGTTTCACTGAACACTGAGTCCATCAACGTGCCTTCTTCCATATAATCATGGTAGCTAGAGCATACGTTTGAACCATTTCTGCAATCCTACGCCCTTCCGCTAAGAGGATTTCCTAGTCTGAAATTTAAAATGTTAACACCCTCACATGATCAGTGACGAGATGAAAAATCACATGATATTATTATTTCTTAGCAGACGCCCTTACCCAGGGCGACTTACAATTGTTATAAGATATCACATTGTTTTTACATACAATTACCCATTTATACAGTTGGGTTTTTACTGGAGCAATCTAGGTAAAGTACCTTGCTCAAGGGTACAGCAGCAGTGTCCCCCACCTGGGATTGAACCCACGACCCTCCGGTCAAGAGTCCAGAGCCCTAACCACTACTAATAATTATTCTTGGTACATATGCAGAACTGTTTCTGCCCAGTTACCCCCAAATAAGTCTCACTTCTTGGAGAGAATAATACTGGACAGATCGTTTTGTATGTGTGTATATACATTTTCACTCAAACTGCTCATTAGAAAGCTAAGGACCAGGGCTTTTTAAAACGATGTATAGTTTGTTTATATTTAGAAAGTAAAACGTAGTGTTTTATTGCAAAAAAAAACATTTTTTTTTTCATTTCTGTTAAATGTTCAACGACGTTTAAAATACCGCCAGATTACGGTATGCAGTACATTTGGGTCTTGCAAATGCCTCTTTATCTGATCTCCATTTGTGACCCCTGGTCCTTGTTTCTTTTTTCCAGGTCGAAAAAGTCCCCTGAGTCGACTGTCTGTACCTTTTAGGATTTTGAATGCTTGAATCAGATCACTGCGTAGTCTTCTTTGTTCAAGACTGAATAGATTCAATTATTTTAGCCTGTCTCCATACGACATGCCTTTATAACACTAACCGGGACACAAAATTAAGACTAGTTTATCCAGGAGGTCTGAAAGGTAACTAGTTTAGGGCGAACAAAAAAATTCGCCAAACCTAGCCATCGATTGAGAGAATGCCGATTATCCTCTAAAATATTCGGCGCCGTTCTGTAGCGTGTATATTATACAGCATTTTCAGAGCCCGGATAGCTCAGTCGGTAGAGCATCAGACTTTTAATCTGAGGGTCCAGGGTTCAAGTCCCTGTTTGGGCGGTTGATTTTTTTTTTTTTTTTTATTTTTTAAATTTTTAAACTTGTATTTATTTATATTAAAATAATATATATTTTTAAATTATAAGGCATGTTCAGATTTTTTTTTTTAAGGATTATAATTTTTTTTTTCAATCTTTGTAAAGTGATTTAGAGCATTTTGAAATACACGCGAACAGAATGCCCGCTCGTACTTATGCAGGATATTTTATGCCAAAATTTTAAAAAATAAATAAAAAAAAAAAGTCGAAATAAAATAATAATTTAGTAAATAAATAAATACATACATAAATAATATTCAGTTATGTAATTATATATTTCGATATTGATTTATTTATGTGTTTATTTATTCACTTATATTTATTCATTCGTGTATTTATTTCTACATCGATTTTTAAAAATGTTTATTTTGTCATAAAATATCCTTTTGTATCGCCCTGGATAAATAAGGGCGTTAGCTGAGAAATAAAGAGTTGTATTGTAGTAGCGCTTTGACGCCGCCAGAGGGCGCCGTAAATAGGAACGAGCAGCGGCACTGCAGATAAAAAACACTGCATGGATACGTCACGCACTGCAGGTCTGAAATCTGCGGCAGTGAAAGCACGCCTAGCTTCAGGCTGCTTAGCCGTTTCAGACAGGGCGACGCGTGTGGCGTCAGATTAAAAAAACTAAAAACCTCTTCTAGTCTTTATAGAGATGGGAGACTAGCAAGCAAATGCATGCGAGCCTCATATGACATGGATGCCATTTTCAGCCTATATATAAAGCAATGGGATGTTTATTAAAAATATTATTATTATTTTAATTAAATACAAAATATATTTATTGTGGATCCAACGCTACTTTTTAAAGATATTTTCAATTTTTCTTATCTATCTATCTATCTATCTATCTATCTATCTATCTATCTATCTATGTCTGTCTGTCTGTCTGTCTGTCTGTCTTACATATGAATCACAGACAGACAGGGGGCATGGATGATGAAAAGGTCACAGTATCAGCTGAAGGTCAGAGAGAGAAAGAGCGAGGGATTGAGTTACTGAAAGAGAGGAGGGGTTCTAGAGCTCTGTGGAAAGGTCATTACTGGTGAGAGAAGGAGGGCTAGAGAGGGTAGAGAGGGGAGGGATAGGGAGAGAGGGGAGGAGAGAGAGGGGAGGGAGGGGAGAGAGAGAGGCAGAGAGGGGAGATAGGGAGAGGGAGAGAAGAGGGGGAGAGGGGAGGGATAGGGAGAGAGGGGGAGAGAGGGGGTAGAGGAGGGATAGGAGAGGGAGAAGGGAGAAGAGGGGTAGGGGAGGGGAGGGAGAGAGAGAGGGGAGAGGAGAGGGGAGGATAGGGGGAGGGAGAAGAGGGAGAGAGGGAGAGGAGAGGGGGAGGAGAGGGGAGGGAGAGGGAGAGAGGGGGAGAAGAGAAGGGGGAAGAGAGGGGAGGGATAGGGAGAGGGGAGAAGAGAGAGGGGGAGGGGAGGGAGAAGGGGAGAGGAGGGGGGAGGAGGAGAGAGGGGCAGGGAGGGGGGAGAGGAGGGGAGAAGAGAGAGGGGGAGAGGGGAGGGATAGGGAGAGGGGAGAAGAGGGGGGTAGAGAGGGGAGGGATGGGGGAGGAGGGGGGAGAGAGGGAGGGAGAGGGAGAGGGGAGAAGAGGGGGTAGAGAGAGGGAGGATAGGGAGAGGGGAGAAGAGAGAGGGGGTAGAGAGGGGAGGGATAGGGAGAGAGGGGAGGAGAGAGAGGGGGAGGGATAGGGAGAGAGGGGAGAAGAGAGGGGGGTAGAGAGGGGGAGGATAGAGAGAGGAGAAGAGAGAGGGGAGGGGAGGATCAGAGGGAGAAGAGAGGGGCAGAGGGAGGGAGGGGAGAGGAGGGGAGGGGAGAGAGGGGAGAGAGGAGAGAGGAGGGGGAGAGAGGGAGAGAGAGAGGGGAGGGATAGGGAGAGAGGGGAGGAGAGAGAGGGGGTAGAGAGAGGGGAGGGATAGGGAGAGAGGGGAGAAGAGAGGGGGTAGAGAGGGGGAGGGATAGGGAGAGAGGGGAGAAGAGAGGGGTAGAGAGAGGGGGGAGGGATAGGGAGAGAGGGGAGAAGAGAGAGGGGTAGAGAGGGGAGGGATAGGGAGAGGGGAGAAGAGAGGGGGCAGAGAGGGGAGGATAGGAGGAGAGGAGAGAGGAGGAGAGGGAGAGAGGGGAGGGATATCCTTTAGGAGAGAGAGAGGGGAGAAAACAATGAGGGAGAGATGGAGGAGAAAGGAGAGAAGAAGAGAGAGGGGGGAAGTGGAGGGGTAGGGGTTAGAGATGGAGGAGAGAAAGAGAGAGAGAGAAAGAGAGAGAGAGAGGGAGAGAGAGGGAGAGAGTGGAGAAAGGGATAGAGGATGGATCGGAAGTTTACTGCTTTGGTATCCCCCTGGTAAAAGCACAGCACAGTGTAGTAAAGCACAGAGAAGAGAATGAACCCTTCCCCCTTCTCAAAGTTTACTGCTTTGGTATCCCCCTGGTAAAAGCACAGCACAGTGTAGTAAAGCACAGAGAAGATAATAAGAACATAAGAACATAAGAAAGTTTACAAACGAGAGGAGGCCATTCGGCCCATCTTGCTCGTTTGGTTGTTAGTAGCTTATTGATCCCAGAATCTCATCAAGCAGCTTCTTGAAGGATCCCAGGGTGTCAGCTTCAACAACATTACTGGGGAGTTGGTTCCAGACCCTCACAATTCTCTGTGTAAAAAAGTGCCTCCTATTTTCTGTTCTGAATGCCCCTTTATCTAATCTCCACTTGTGACGCCTGGTCCTTGTTTCTTTTTGTCCTTGTCGACATTGTCTATACCTTTTAGGATTTTGAATGTTTGAATCAGATCGCCGCATAGTCTTCTTTGTTCAAGACTGAATAGATTCAATTCTTTTAGCCTGTCTGCATACGACATGCCTTTTAAACCCGGGATAATTCTGGTTGCTCTTCTTTGCACTCTTTCTAGAGCAGCAATATCCTTTTTGTAACGAGGTGACCAGAAAACACAATGTTCTAGGTGAGGTCTTACTAATGCATTGTAAAGTTTTAACATTACTTCCCTTGATTTAAATTTAACACTTCTCACAATATATCTGAGCACCTTGTTGGCCTTTTTTACAGCTTCCCCACATTGTCTAGATGAAGACATTTCTGAGTCAACATAAACTCCTAGGTCTTTTTCATAGTTCCCTTCTTCAATTTCAGTATCTCCCATATGATATTTATAATGCACATTTTTATTGCCTGCGTGCAGTACCTTACACCTTTCTCTATTAAATGTCATTCTCCATGTGTCTGCCCAGTTCTGGACCTGAATGAACCAGCCACCTTCTCAAAGTGTACTGCAGAAGATAACTTCACCACTTAACAAATTTTTACCGTAACATTTACACGTCTGGTTGATCAACCCGTTTGCCCTTTTCCTCGCTAATGTCACTTAACGTCCAGGGCATCTCTCGTTACATGCCTCGACAGTCTGTTCCTATATTTAGCATGTCTGTGTTAAAGGCTAGGGTTCAACCGCACCACTTAAATACCGAGGGCCGTGGTGATTCGGCGCCGGTCTCACTTCAAGCTGACAGCTCGCTTAGTTCGTCCTGCCTCAACTGCAGAAGACTCACTCCTCTCTTTTCCTGCTTCCTCTTTGACAAGCAACAGCAAAAAGGTAACATATTATAACAATATAATATATAAAACTATGGCTATTGAAACTCAGGGGGGCTGTCTGAATCATTGCAGGAGCCACAGTCCAGTATCATATATAAAACTATGGCTATTGAAACTCAGGGGGGCTGTCTGAATCATTGCAGGAGCCACAGTCCAGTATAATATATAAAACTATGGCTATTGAAACTCAGGGGGGCTGTCTGAATCATTGCAGGAGCCACAGTCCAGTATAATATATAAAACTATGGCTATTGAAACTCAGGGGGCTGTCTGAATCATTGCTGGAGCCACAGTCCAGTATAATATATAAAACTATGGCTATTGAAACTCAGGGGGCTGTCTGAATCATTGCAGGAGCCACAGTCCAGTATAATATATACAACTATGGCTATTGAAACTCAGGGGGCTGTCTGAATCATTGCTGGAGCCACAGTCCAGTATAATATATAAAACTATGGCTATTGAAACTCAGGGGGCTGTCTGAATCATTGCTGGAGCCACAGTCCAGTATAATATATAAAACTATGGCTATTGAAACTCAGGGGGGCTGTCTGAATCATTGCTGGAGCCACAGTCCAGTATAATATATAAAACTATGGCTATTGAAACTCAGGGGGGCTGTCTGAATCATTGCTGGAGCCACAGTCCAGTATAATATATCAAACTATGGCTATTGAAACTCAGGGGGGCTGTCTGAATCATTGCAGGAGCCACAGTCCAGTATAATATATACAACTATGGCTATTGAAACTCAGGGGGGCTGTCTGAATCATTGCAGGAGCCACAGTCCAGTATAATATATAAAACTATGGCTATTGAAACTCAGGGGGGCTGTCTGAATCATTGCAGGAGCCACAGTCCAGTATAACTATTGCTTTCTCTCCTCTCCCCTCCCTCCCTCCCTCCTTCCTCTCTCCATCTCTCTCCCTCCCTCTCTCCTCTCTTCTCTCCATTCTGTCACGTATCCCTCAGACAAGCCCACTCGCTCAGTGGATATTGAGAATGGCAAAAATAACACTGTGCTGGAATCTGTCAAGCACACAGACACACTGTTAGTGCTGTCAGCAGTGCAGAGATAACAGGGAGAGAGGAGAGGAGAGAGGAGGAGAGAGGAGAGGGGAGAGAGGAGAGAGGAGAGAGAGGGGAGAGGAGGAGAGAGGGGAGCGAGGAGGAGAGAGGAGAGGGGAGAGGGGAGAGGAGAGAGGAGAGGGAGGAGGAGAGGAGAGGGGAGAGGGGGGGAGAGGGAGGGAGAGGGGAGAGAGAGGGAGGAGGAGAGGGAGAGGGAGGAGAGAGGAGAGGGGAGAGGAGAGGAGGAGAGAGGGAGAAGGGGAGAGAGAGGGGGGAGAGGAGAGAGGGGAGAGGAGAGAGGAGGAGAGGGAGAGGGGAGGAGGGAGAGAGGGAGAGAGAGAGGAGAGGGAGAGGGGGAGAGGAGGGAGAGAGGAGAGGAGGAGGGAGAGGGAGAGGGGAGAGGGGAGGAGAGGGGGGAGAGGGAGAGAGGGGGAGAGGGGAGAGGAGGGAGGATGGGGGAGAGGGAGAGGGGAGATGAGAGGAGGGAGAGGGGAGAGGAGGAGAGAGGGAGAGAGGGAGAGAGGAGGAGAGGGAGGAGAGGGGAGAGGAGGAGGGGAGAGGAGAGAGGGGGGAGAGGGGGGAGAGGGAGAGGGGAGAGAGGACAGGGGGAGAGAGGAGAGAGGACAGGGGAGAGGGGGAGAGAGAGCGGAGGGGGAGAGAGGGAGGAGAGGGGAGAGAGGGAGATGGGAGATGAGAGAGGGAGGAGAGGGGAGAGGAGGAGAGAAGGAGAGGGGGAGAGAGAGATGGAGGAGAGGGGAGAGAGGGAGGATAGTTGGAGATGCGAAAGGGGAGACGGGGAGAGAGAGGAAGGAGAGAGAGAGGGAGGAGAGGGAGAGGGGAGAGAGGGAGAGGGGAGAGAGGGAGAGATCAAACGTCTTAAGCTGAAGGAACACAACGGCTTGAAACTCCTGGCTCCAGGAGAACTAGTTTGAGGTCGTTGTATCAAACCCCAAGTCTCCCCTGGCGTGCCGCACAGTGGACTGAAACCAAGTCCCAAGTGCCTTCGTGCTCCCTCAACTTTAAAAACAAATAAGTCAGAAGCAGTCCAATGAGAGAGAGAGAGAGAGAGAGAGAGAGAGAGAGAGAGAGAGAGAGAGAGAGAGAGAGAGAGCGTCTTTGGCAGCTGTTCCAAACTTTAGAAAAGTTTTCTAAATTTAACTTCAACCTTTACATTCCGCTAAAACCGAAAAGGACAACAGCCCTTAAAGAGATCAACTTACAACTCACAAGCCTGCTTTAAAATCCATTCTCTTATTAGCTTTATTAACAGGATCACTGGCCCCTCCCTTTAAAGGAGCGCTGACCATCTTTAAAATCCATTCTCTCACCTCTTATTAGCTTTATTAACATGATCACTGGGCCCTCCCTTTAAAGGAGCGCTGACCATCTTTAAAATCCATTCTCTCACCTCTTATTAGCTTTATTAACATGATCACTAGCCCCTCCCTTTAAAGGAGCGCTGACCATCTTTAAAATCCATTCTCTCACCTCTTATTAGCTTTATTAACATGATCACTGGGCCCTCCCTTTAAAGGAGCGCTGACCATCTTTAAAATCCATTCTCTCACCTCTTATTAGCTTTATTAACATGATCACTGGCCCCTCCCTTTAAAGGAGCGCTGACCATCTTTAAAATCCGTTCTCTCACCTCTAATTAGCATTAAGGGTAATTGTTTTTCTAATTACCCAGGAGTCTAAACTCTTTTCAGAATGTAATAAACTAACACAGACACCACGAAGAAGGGATTACATTGTAGTGTCAAACTGAACAGGATTGTGGTGCTCTGTCTGTCTGTCTGTCTGTCTGTCTGTAACTTTTATAATGAATGATAAAGCAAATTCTGTAGCTTTAAATACAGTTTGACTGCAGCATTAAGAGGACTCGGGCGGAATGTCAGAGGTCTCCCAGAGTTCTGATTGCATTCCACAGCAACTTGACCTTCTCCTGGCTTTGAGGTCAGCGCAGTGCAGCGCTGCTCTATCACAGATAGCATGCCAGGCTATTAATGGAAACACAGCCTTTAAAAAGAACGGTCTTAGATTGGGCTGTCTCTCTTTTCTCTCACCCTCTCTCAAATTCAAATTCAGATTCGGCTGGTCTTTATTGACATGATAACCCTCTTATAAAACTTAGTAAAAGCACAGCAAAGTGCAATAAAGCATAGGGAAGCATTGTAAAGCACAGAGAGGTCTGGTAAAGCATAGGGAAGCATTGTAAAGCACAGAGGTCTGGTAAAGCATAGGAAGCATTGTAAAAACATAGAGAGGTATGGTAAAGCATAGGGAAGCATTGTAAATCTCAGAGAGGTGTGGTAAAAGCATAGGGAAGCATTGTAAAAGCACAGAGAGGTCTGGTAAAGCATAGGGAAGCATTGTAAAGCACAGAGAGGTGGTAAAAACATAGGGAAGCATTAAAGCACAGAGAGGTCTGGTAAAAGCATAGGGAAGCATTGTAAAGCACAGAGAGGTTTGGTAAAGCATAGGGAAGCATTGCAAAGCACAGAGAGGTGTGGTAAAGCATAGGAAACTGTAAAACTGACGTGGGAATTAAAGAAGCAGTATTGTAACAAACATACAGAAATATTTATATATATAATCTGTATTAATAAATGTTGACCTGGGCAGACTGTACACACACAGGGCAATGCTGGCAGGACCACACTGTATAACACTAATATAAAACCCTGGACAGAACTACAGCAGCTACCAAACACAGTGGTGTCTATATGAAGTTATAATCTAGTGCGCTGGTATTTCCTGCTGTGTTGCTAGGCAGCGCCTCCGTGTGCTGTGCTATACTCTACTTCCTTGTTTTTGCGTATGGCGTTGGTGGTATAGTGGTGAGCATAGCTGCCTTCCAAGCAGTTGACCCGGGTTCGATTCCCGGCCAACGCAGCAATTTTTTATTTTTTATTTTTTTTAATATATATTTTTTTATTTAAAAACAATTCCTAAGACGTTTTAAATTTGTATAATTATATTCAAATATATCATTTTTTTTTAAATATAATTTTTAGTAATGTATTTATTTCAGTGTTTTAGATTGTCTAATAGATCTAAATTATGTTTATATATATATATATATATATATATATATATATATATATATATATAGCATATCTTGTGATGCCAATTCGTACGTTTCTGTTGTCCCGTACATAATGGGGTCTGCGAGTTTAATATGACTAACTCTTGCCTGCCTGACCTACTGAATCGTGCGGAAGTAACGTGAAAAAAATATCAATTGACAAATCCGTTCCTTTTAATCACAGTCCTTCCCTTCAGTCCGTGTTCCGCGTGTGTGCTCGCAGGCACGTCCGCTCAAAAAGGTGGGCGGCGACCGACTTCCATTCCAAACCCCGCCCCCAGCCTGCGTTCTCTCCCCGCCTCCGCGTTCTAAACTCTTCCCCCTCCGACCGCGCCTTCACTGCCGTTGAAGAAATAAACCCGCCTCCTTGGCATTCCAATTCGACCTCTGCGTTCCGAACCCTGCCTCCTTGGCATTCCAATTCGACCTCTGCGTTCCGAACCCTGCCTCCTTGGCATTCCAATTCGACCTCGGCGTTCCGAACCCCGCCCCCTTCTCCAAATGCAATGTTAACCCAGCCCCTTTTCAAGGTGACAAGACAGACAGACAGTTAAATTAAGACATCTGAACATTTTAATATAATTAAATTTGACACGCTCGTTAAAACAGTATGCACCCCCCCCCTCCCGTTTTTTCTTCTTTAAGTATTTCTAGTAATCGATGAGTATTGATAAAGCGCTGTGCGCTGTTTTTGAATTAATTCTCTCACTCTCTCTCTCTCTCTCTCTCTCTCAATTGATGATTTAAAATATCTACACAAGATTCGCAAGGCTCATTTCAACTGCGTTTTTATGTCCATGACGTCATTTTCAAGCGAAAAAAAAAACAAAAAACAGTATAATTAAAATGTTAAAAAGAATCGAATTATAACTCACGCTGTTCTGAAAAAACGTTCTATCCCCGCCTCTGGAACGCCAGGGAGCATTCGAGCCACGCCCTCCTCCCTTAGAACCGAGGCTCAGAAGCCGCGTCACTCACACTGCAGCCGGCGTTCAGCGGATAAACAGCTTGGAAGCAGAGAAAGACAATTTCTGTGTCCTCTTTCTTTCAAACAATATACACGCTTAAAAACAGGTGAGAGGTGGGTTTTTTTGGTACGTGTTATACAGCTGTTTAAAAACAACGAGCTTGTGTAAATGCGACAGTGGTCGTCTTTTTAAAACACGTATATAAACTGTTGCGTCCTAACTGTATTTTATGTAAAATGCAAGGTCGAGGAGAGGAGAGGAGTTAAATTTAAACGATGGAGAACGATTTGGATTTAAGAACACGGCAAAACAGAAATATACTCAAATAGTGTGAAAAACAACACACACGCACGCACACAGCTTTACGGATTTTAATAAACGTATCAAAAATAAAATCATTTATTTAAAGGTGTAATGACGGATGTTGTAATATCTCTGTCACGACAGTTACGACTCCTAGATTGTTGCTGCGACTGCTTTTTCGATAACGACTATTATTATTATTATTATTATTATTATTATTATTATTAATGCCGTTAACTGAACAGGCGAAATACGTCATTGGAGACTACAAACCACAGCATCCACGACAATAAGCCCAGAATCGGTTCGTACTGTAAAACGATAAACTAATTATATGAAATAACCTTTTTATATGATCAGTGATTTACCGGTTCATTATCTTGGAACCTCAAGCCAACGTATCAGTTAAATGGCTCTATTTAAGATGTATATTATACTGTGTGTGTGTCGGAGCAACATCTCAATTTAAATTGAGGAAATATAAAACGTTTTGATTTCAATCGGCTTGCGTTTTATTTTTTTCTTCAATGTTAGAGCGTGGTGCATCTTAAACACACTATTTAAATACATGTAAAAATATTCTAACGAGCAAATAGCGGTACATGTTAAACTGCGTTTTGTAAGGTTGTAACGCGACTGAGGGGGTTTTCTGGGAGGGGGGTTACTAACAAGCAAACAAGCACTCCAAAATAATAATCGCTATTATTATTATTATTATTATTATTATTATTATTATTATTTATGTCGTTTTTTATGTCGTACCCCAATATATATATATATATATATATATATATATATATATATATATATATATATATATATACGGAGAGAAATTAAATTACGTTTTTTTGTTTCCGGGCTTATGAAACTCTTTCTTCTGCTTGTAAGTGCAAGACGCAGGATACGCGTGACGTGGGGGGGCGTGTCTATGCGTGTGACGTCCATGTTACGCTTCTCGCTTCAGACAGCTTTGTGATAAGAGTTCAACATGCGGTTAATGTTGGGTCAGGACACGCCCGCTGCAACCCGCTAAATCCCTAAAATCAGGACCAAATACGGCCACAGATGTGACTCTGTGTCTCAGAATCGCAGAATCTCTCCACCTGTAGTACTGGGTGACTGCTTCCGTGTCCTTTTATATATATAGATAGAACAATCGTGCATGAAGGCGTCTGGTAAATTAATTATATTACCCTAGTCATAATCGGGCGTGTTTTTACAGTATTCCCATCTATTGCACTGTTTTTATTTCCTATACATCGTACGCAAAATCGTTGTGGGGGGAAAACCATACTATATCTATCTATACTGTAAATCTCGCTGTATTGTAGAATAGATGTCTCTCTCTCTCTGTCTCTCCGTCTCTCTCTCTCTCTGTCTATCTCTCCGTGTCTCTATCTCTCCATCTCTCTCTGTCTATCTCTCCACCTCTCTCTCTCTGTCTCTCACTCTCTCTCTCTATCTCTCCATCTCTCTCTCTGTCTATCTCTCCATCTCTCTCACTCTCTGTCTCTCACTCTCTCTGTCTCTCACTCTCTCTGTCTCTCACTCTCTCTGTCTCTCTGTCTCTCACTCTCTGTCTCTCACTCTCTGTCTCTCTCTCTCTGTCTCTCTCACTCTGTCTCTCTCACTCTCTGTCTCTCTCTCTCTGTCTCTCTCTCTCTCTCTCTCTCTCTCTCTCTCTCTCGCTCTCTGTCTCTCTCTCTTTTCTCTCTCCCCCTCTCTCTCTCTCTCTCTCTCTCTCCGCCTCTCCCTCTCCCTTTTACAATGCATTTCATCATCGTGACTTGCTGTTTTTTTTATAATGATGCATTTCCTGGCTTGTCAACATTGTATTTAACTGAAGCCACATTTCATGTGAGGAAAGGATGCAGCTCTGTTAGGACACGATTAAGAAATTGCTAAATATATAATATATAATCATTTATTTTTTCTTCAGAACCTCTGCAACTGAAGGTCACCCTAAAATGACCCTCCTCCCTCCTCCCTCCTCCCTGCTTCCTCCTCCCTGAAAAATCAATCCTTTTTGTAATTGCCTTTCTGTTGATCTGTTGACTTACAAACGACCTTCTATGTACAGATTGCATTCACTAGGAGTTTAATAAGCAGACACACCTGAGCTTGTTACCTAGATACACTGGGGGCTGACCAAGCTGGTAGTAAAACCTGTACAGTTCACCCTGTGTGCTAATTCTTCTCCTGATTCTATGTTTGTTTCAGATTCACGATGCCTCATCAATACCCCTTCCTCACCACGGAGCAGAAGAAGGAGCTCTCTGACATCGCTAGAGAATTGTCGCCCAGGCAAAGGCATCCTGGCAGCTGACGAGTCCACAGGTAATTAAATTAAACCTATATATAATACACACACAGCCGAGTCGGTGGTTGGGAAACTGTGCCCCTGTGGTGGCCATCTTGGCTCCAGATGCCCTATAGTTAATGTACACAGCCGGCTCCATGTTTGAAACAAAATGACTTCAGTTGCAACGTATGTTTAAGTGTCGGGGGTCTGTCATACAGAGAGTGCAAGAGAACGAGATATAAAAAGGTAACAGTTAAACTAATAACCGGAAGTTCCTGTGGATTTGAATTGCTCTCTCCCTCTCTGGCGCCCCCCGCAGGCAGCATGGATAAGCGCATGGCTCAGATCAACACCGAGAACACGGAGGAGAACCGTCGATTCTACCGGCAGATTCTGTTCAGCGCGGACGACCGCGTGAAGCCCTGCATCGGGGGAGTGATCTTCTTCCACGAGACCCTGTACCAGAAGACGGACGCGGGGGTGCCCTTCTCCAAGTTCATTAAGGACAAGGGTGTGGTCGTGGGGATCAAGGTGCGAACCGCAGTCTCTTACCGTTAACACTGTGTGTGTTTTTTTTTTTTTTTTTAATTTATTTATTTATTTATTTATTTATTTATTTATTTGGCTCTCTACGGTTTTATCAATACACATTTAATTCAAGGGGTCCTAATTGAAGCGCGACCGGATTGCATGTATTTATTTTTGTAGCTTTCCTAAACTTAAACTGAAAAACCAACACATTTTAAATGACATTTCGAAATCTCGAAAAAAAAAAGGCTTCTGGTAGATTATTATTTTTATTTATTTCTTAGACACCCTTACCCAGGGCGACTTACAATTGTTACAAGATATCGCATTATTTTTACATACAATTCCCCATTTATACAGTTGGGTTTTTACTGGAGCAATCTAGGTAAAGTACCTTGCTCAAGGGTACAGCAGCAGTGTCCCCCACCTGGGATTGAACCCACGACCCTCCGGTCAAGAGGCCAGAGCCCTGACCACTACTCCACAATTTCCGTCAAAACTGGTTGAACCCCTGTCTTTGTGCGTGTCTTTCGTACCCTCAGTCATTTCAATTGGTTTCCTTTCCATCATCACAGGGCTGGGAATCAGACTCCCGCTGCACAGCAGTGTGATCCATTCCTGGTTTCACTGTGAGTTTAATAATCAGACACACCTGAGCTTGTTACCTAGACACACTGGGGGCTGATCAAGCTGGTAGTAAAACCTGGAATGGATCACACTGCTGTGCGATAGGAGTCTTCATTAACTTTTAATGATTTTGTATTTTATTTCATTCTTTCTCTGGCAGGTTGACAAGGGTGTCGTTCCTCTGGCTGGCACTAATGGAGAGACTACCACCCAAGGTAAAAAACTACATTTCCCATGGTCCTCCTCCTTCGCTGTGCACTGAAGCACTCTGGGAGTCGTAGTTCTACATAGTTAATAGATTTCAATATAGTGAGTAGTTACCATGGCCTACAAGCACCTTGTTTTCAAACACACTTTCCCTTGATAAAGGCGTGTTAAACATACTGAAAACTTAAGGTGGCTCTTTGAGCAATATCTGTCTATCTAGCTGTCTAGCTATCTGTCTATTGACTATCTCTCTGGGAGGCGTGGTTTAGCACAGTGGGCGGAGTCTAGGAGGTGAGGTTTAACAGTGGGGGAGGAGTCTGGGGTAGGGGTTTAGCACAGTGGGGGAGGAGTCTGGGGTGGGGTTTAGCACAGTGGGGGAGGAGTCTGGGGTGGGGTTTAGCACAGTGGGGGAGGAGTCTAGGGTGGGGTTTAGCACAGTGGGGGAGGAGTCTGGGGTGGGGTTTATCACTGTGGGGTAGGAGTCTGGGGTGGGGTTTAGCACTGTGGGGGAGGAGTCTGGGGTGGGGTTCTGCAGTATTGAAGTGTGCTGACCAGGTTCCCAGTGTATTGTAGTCTTTACTGAACTGGTTCCCAGTGCCCTGACTCCTCTCTGTCACTGGTCCAGGTCTGGACGGGCTGTACGAGCGCTGTGCTCAGTACAAGAAGGACGGCGCTGACTTTGCAAAGTGGCGCTGCGTGCTGAAGATCACCTCGACCACACCCTCCCGCCTCGCCATCATCGAGAACGCCAACGTGCTCGCCCGCTACGCCAGCATCTGCCAGATGGTGAGACCCCGTTATCATCTCAACATCATTAATAAACATTATTATTATTTATTATTATTATTATTATTATTATTATTATTATTATTATTACACTTAGCATT
The DNA here is from genome assembly GCA_036884735.1 of Huso huso. Taxonomy (NCBI): domain Eukaryota; kingdom Metazoa; phylum Chordata; class Actinopteri; order Acipenseriformes; family Acipenseridae; genus Huso; species Huso huso. Next base: position 6,422,439 of record CM072709.1, on the reverse strand, counting down.
TAATAAACATTATCATAAACCTATTTATTAATAAACTATCTTGCAGTCAAACGTTCGTATAGTGGTGTTGTGTGGGTCTATAATCTCTCTCGCACTCTCTCCCCTCTCCCTCTCTCTCCCCCTCTCCCTCTCCCCCTCCCCCTCCCTCCCCCCTCTCCCCTCTCTCCCCCCCTCCCCCCTCCCCTCTGTCTCTCTCTCCCCGTCTCTCCCCTCTCCTCTCTCTCCCCCTCTCTCTCTCCTCTCTCTCTCCCCCCCCTTTTCCTCTCTCCCTCTCTCTCTCCCCCTTCTCCCTCTCTCTCTCCCCCCTTCTCTCTCTCTCTCTCTCCCCCCTCGCTCCCCCCTCCTCTCTCTCTCAGCATGGTATTGTCCCGATCGTGGAGCCGGAGATCCTGCCCGACGGAGATCATGATCTGAAGCGCAGTCAGTACGTCACGGAGAAGGTGAGTCTGTCTGTCTGCAGTGTACAAGGTGCTCTCTGATCACCATGTCATTCCTCTCCTCTCTCTCTAACCCCTGTCTCTCCTCTCTAACCCCTCTCTCTAACCCCCCTCTCTCTTCTCTTCTCCTCTCCTCTCTCAGGTTTTGGCTGCAGTGTATAAGGCTCTCTCTGATCATCACGTCTCTCCTCTCCTCTCCTCTCTCTAACCCCTCTCTCCTCTCCTCTCTCTAACCCCCCTCTCCTCTCCTCTCTCTAACCCCCCTCTCCTCTCCTCTCTCAGGTTTTGGCTGCAGTGTACAAGGCTCTCTCTGATCATCACGTCTCTCCTCCTCTCCTCTCTAACCCCTCGCTCCTCTCCTCTCTAACCCCCCCTCTCCTCTCCTCTCCTCTCTCTAACCCCTCTCTCCTCTCCTCTCTCAGGTTTTGGCTGCAGTGTACAAGGCGCTCTCTGATCATCACGTCTATCTCGAGGGGACTCTCCTCAAACCCAACATGGTGACCGCCGGTCAGGCCTGCACCAAGAAGTACAGCGCCCAGGAGATCGCCATGGCAACCGTCACCGCCCTGCGCCGCACCGTGCCCCCCGCAGTGCCAGGTCGGGGCTCCAGTCCTCTTTAAAGCTTTCGAGGGGTGTTAAGGGTTATATTATAGAGACATAACTGAGATCTGTTCAAATGCTTTCATTTGGAGCCTTTTTTTTTTAACTTGACGTTAAGCACTTTAACTGTTTTTGCATTTGACAGATTTTATTAAATGTATTTTTTTTGATGTAGTGATGATTGCTATAATTCATTTTTGAGAGAGACAATAATAGATGGGCTTCAGTGAGTGACAGGAAAATAATTCCATCGAGGGATTCTGTGATGTCATAAACTACGAGAGCGAAGGCGGAGCTTCTAAACTGTCAGAGAAACCCGAGATGGAATTGTTTTCCTGTGACTCACTGAAGAGGCCCGTCTGTTATTTTTTATAATCCATGGATACCCCTGTGATGCTGATATTAAAGAAGACGAGGTTCAGCAGCACAGTTGGGTTTATTTTTAAACGTTGTGTTTCAGCTGTATTTGGATGATTGCCTTTACCTTGGTTTAATTTCCCGTTCCTCTCCAGTTTGTCTGAGATACAAATGCACCAGCTTGACGTCATATTTAACGTATTCTCATTTTGTTGCTCATTAATGAACATTTCTGTACCGTGGGTGTTGTCGAGTGATTTGAAAACGAGACATTTTGTATTTGAATTGAAAGCGATGGTCTCGGAGTCGAATGGGTCAAAGTTCAAGTATATTTTCCTCGAATTATCACTTCTTGACGTCACTGCTAATATTTTCAAATGGCTCAGGATGCAAATATAGCCTTCATCCTTGTCTATTATAATAATAATAATAATAATAATATTATTATTATTATTATTATTATTATTATTATTATTATTATTTATTTCTTAGCAGATGCCCTTATCCAGGGCGACTTTTACAATTGTTACAAGATATCACATTATTTTTACATACAATTACCCATTTATACAGTTGGGTTTTTACTGGAGCAATCTAGGTAAAGTACCTTGCTCAAGGGTACAGCAGCAGTGTCCCCCACCTGGATTGAACCCACGACCCTCCGGTCAAGAGTCCAGAGCCCTAACCACTATTCCACACTGCTGATAGATATATATCTGTATTTATATATGTGTGTTTTTTTTTTTTTACTTCTCTGTGCAGGTATCACCTTCCTGTCCGGTGGGCAGAGTGAGGAGGATGCTTCCATCAATCTGAATGCCATCAACCAGTGCCCCCTGCCCAAGCCCTGGGCCCTCACCTTCTCCTATGGGAGAGCCCTGCAGGCGTCCGCTCTCAAAGCATGGGCTGGGAAGAAGGAGAACGCCAAGGCAGCCCAGGAAGAATACATCAAGAGAGCACTGGTGAGGAGAGAGGGGCTGGAGCAACACCAGGGTTAGAAAGACTTTTCAGAGGGCTGTGTCGCATCACTATCAGGGTCTAGCGCTGTATATTATAAAGACATTTCAGAGGACTGGATCGCATCAATATCAGGGTCTAGTGTTATATATTATAAAGACATTTCAGAGGGCTGGATCGCATCAATATCAGGGTCTAGTGTTATATATTATAAAGACATTTCAGAGGACTGGATCGCATCAATATCAGGGTCTAGTGCTATATATTATAAAGACATTTCAGAGGACTGGATCGCATCAATATCAGGGTCTAGTGCTATATATTATAAAGACATTTCAGAGGGCTGGATCGCATCAATATCAGGGTCTAGTGTTATATATTATAAAGACATTTCAGAGGACTGGATCGCATCAATATCAGGGTCTAGTGCTATATATTATAAAGACATTTCAGAGGGCTGGATCGCATCAATATCAGGGTCTAGTGCTGTATATTATAAAGACATTTCAGAGGGCTGGATCGCATCAATATCAGGGTCTGCTAGACATAATTGTATATTTAATATTTTCTCTCTTCTCTCTTTCAGTGCAACAGCCAGGCTTCCCTTGGCAAGTACGTCGGTACAGGTGATAAGGGAGCTGCAGCCAGCGAATCACTGTTCGTTGCTGGCCACGCCTACTAAACAAGCCCCGCCTCCCGACAATGTCATAATCCACTGAGACCCCGCCCACAAACTCCCAACATTGAAACGAGGGTCGAATAACCGGCCAATCGTGTGCCTCCGTCTCTGTGTGTTTACAGCTGTAATGTTGTAGTTTTTTTCCTTGTGAGTTGTTGGTGATTTATAACATCCTGTCTCAGTAAACACGGTTTAAACATGGTTATCATTCGAGAACTAGTGGTGTCGTCTGTGTTTCTGTGTGTCAAAGTATTATATCGAATTGAAAATGCCAAATAAAGGATATCTGACAGATCTATACAAATCAAATTGTATTGTGTGTGTGGTTTTTTTTTTTTTTTCTGGTTGTGGGTAAATTGGACACCCACAATCCTGTGGAGATAGAGAATTGTGAGGGTCTGGAACCAACTCCCCAGTAATGTTGTTGAAGCTGACACCCTGGGATCCTTCAAGAAGCTGCTTGATGAGATTCTGGGATCAATAAGCTACTAACAACCAAACGAGCAAGATGGGCCGAATGGCCTCCTCGTTTGTAAACGGTCTTATGTTCTGTTTGACGCTACAATATAATCCCTTCTTTTCGGTGTCTGTGTTAGTTTACTACATTCTGAAAAGAGTTTAGTTTCATTAAAGCTGCAGACAGACAGAGTCTCACAATCCTGTTCAGTTTGATGCTACAATATAATCCCTTCTTATTGGGGTCTGTGTTAGTTTACTACATTCTGAATAAGAGTTTCATTAAATCTAAACTCAGGCAGGATTTTAAAATGATCAGAACTCGTATTGGAGGAGCAACAGAACTCAGAACTGCTCGGAATGACTGAAGCAGCACAGCGTCAAACAGGAAAGAGGGCAGCAGAGGTACAAACTGGCCTGGGGCCAATTTCAGATTTCCAATTCCCCGTTCCCTTTTAATCCCAACACATCACTGATCAAAACTGCAATGGTCAGCATGCTGTTAAAATGAGCTTCTCACAGCGGCAGCGCAAGGACTTCCACTGAAGCCGCTGTTTGTCAGTCAGTTCAATCAGCTTCATATGAAAAGCACTTGAACCATCTCAATTCCTTTTGAAGGATTCCGGATTGACCTCCCAGCATCCCTCACCAGTGCTGCGGGTGCAGAGGCATGCTGGGAGCTGTAGTCCTAGCCAGGGCTGTACCGATTCACAATGCAATAACTATTGGCAGTGCAGCTAGAACTGAAGAGCAGCTCCTGAACTCACAGTCAAAGCAGCACAGACTGAGCAAACACAAATGTAATATAGCACATTGCAGTTAAAGAACTACAGCTCCCAGCATCCTCACCATTGCTGGGTGCAGAGGCATGCTGGGAGCTGTAGTCCCAGCCAGGCTGTACCGCTTCACAATACAATAACTATTGGCAGTGCAGCTAGAACTGAAGAGCAGCTCCTGAACTCACAGTCAAAGCAACACAGTCTGAGCAAACACAAATGTAATATAGCACATTGCAGTTAAAGAACTACAGCTCCCAGCATCCCTCACCATTGCCGCGGGTGCAGAGGCATGCTGGGAGCTGTAGTCCCAGCCAGGGCTGTACCGCTTCACAATACAATAACTATTGGCAGTGCAGCTAGAACTGAAGAGCAGCTCCTGAACTCACAGTCAAAGCAACACAGACTGAGCAAACACAAATGTAATATAGCACATTGCAGTTAAAGAACTACAGCTCCCAGCATCCCTCACCATTGCTGCGGGTGCAGAGGCATGCTGGGAGCTGTAGTCCTAGCCAGGGCTGTACCGATTCACAATGCAATAACTATTGGCAGTGCAGCTAGAACTGAAGAGCAGCTCCTGAACTCACAGTCAAAGCAAAAAATAAAACATTAAACTTCTGTGCTTTATTTATTTGTGTTTTGTACATCGCTTGTATATAAAAAAAAGCAAAGCAACACTATACCTATCTATATATAATATATATATCTATATATGCATGTATCCTTAATAAATCTGTACATTAAAAAACCATAAAAAAATAATAATTTTAACATTAAACGTTTAGTTCAAATAAAAAAAAAAAATAATAAACTCAAACACATTCAAAAGTTTTCTGAGAGGTGCTTTTTAAAACCCATTCTCTTTCCTCCTTAGCTGTGGCTTCTGGTGAAAATCATTTGCTGTAGTTTTTGTAGTTCTCTAATCCAGTCTTCCTATCACTTGATCTGAAGTTTTTTTGACCAGTTTTGTCCAGTCACTCTGTGGTTTCTGTGTTATTTGATTAGCCAGGTCTTCTCCAGTCACTCTGCGGTTTCTGTGTTGTTTGATCAGCCAGGTCTTCTCCAGTCACTTGTTTTCTGTGTTATTTGATTAGCCAGGTCTTCCAGTCACCTGTTTCTGTGTTATTTCATTAGCCAGGTCTTCTCCAGTCACTCTGAAAAGTGTTATTTGATTAGCCAGGTCTTCTCCAGTCACTCTGTGTTATTTGATTAGCCAGGTTTCTCCAGTCACTCTGGGTTTCTGTGTTATTTGATTAGCCAGGTCTTCTCAGTCACCTCACCATTTTCTGTGTTATTTGATTAGCCAGGTCTTCCAGTCATTTGATTAGCCAGGTCTTCTCCAGTCACCTGCGGTTTCTGTGTTATTTGATTAGCCAGGTCTTCTCCAGTCACCTGGGTTTCTGTGTTATTTGATTAGCCAGGTCTTCTCCAGTCACTCTGTGGTTTCTGTGTTATTTGATTAGCCAGGTCTTCTCCAGTCACTCTGCGGTTTCTGTGTTATTTGATTAGCCAGGTCTTCTCCAGTCACTCTGCGGTTTCTGTGTTATTTGATTAGCCAGGTCTTCTCCAGTCACTCTGGTTTCTGTGTTATTTGATTAGCCAGGTCTTCTCCAGTCACTCATGTTTTCTGTGTTATTTGATTAGCCAGGTCTTCTCCAGTCACTCCATTTGATTAGCCAGGTCTTCTCCAGTCACTCATGGTTTCTGTGTTATTTGATTAGCCAGGTCTTCTCCAGTCCTCTGTTTCTGTGTTATTTGGCTCCAGTCACTCTGTTTCTGTTTTTTGATTAGCCAGGTCTTCTCCAGTCACTCTGCAGTTTCTGTGTTATTTGATTAGCCAGGTCTTCTCCAACACTCTATGGTTTCTGTGTTCCAGTTTCTGTCTTCCAGTGTTGCGGTTTCTGTTATTTGATTAGCCAAGTCACATTTTCTGTGTTATTTGAACCAGGTCTTCTCCAGTCACTTATTTTCTGTGTTTTGTAGTCACTCTATGGTTTCTGTGTTATTTGATTAGCCAGGTCTTCTCCAGTCACTCTACGGTTTCTGTGTTATTTGATTAGCCAGGTCTTCTCCAGTCACTCTGCATGTTTCTGTGTTATTTGATTAATCTTCTCCAGTCACTCTGTTTTCTGTGTTATTTGATTAGCCATCTTCTCCAGTCAATAATGTGTTATTTGATTAGCCAGGTCTTCTCCAGTCACTCTGCGGTTTCTGTGTTAAAAATAATGTCACTTAAATTTGATTAGCCAGGTCATTTGATTAAAAGTCTTTCTCCAGTTTCTGTGTTTCTGTGTTATTTGATTAGCCAGGTCTTCTCCAGTCACTCTGTGGTTTCTGTGTTGTTTGATTAGCCAGGTCTTCTCCAGTCACTCTGTGGTTTCTGTGTTATTTGATTAGCCAGGTCTTCTCCAGTCACTCTGCGGTTTCTGTGTTATTTGATTAGCCAGGTCTTCCAGTCAGTTTCTGTGTTATTTGATTAGCCAGGTCTTCTCACCTGTGGTTTCTGTGTTTTTGATTAGCCAGGTCTTCTCCAGTCACTCTGTGGTTTCTGTGTTATTTGATTAGCCAGGTCTTCCCAGTCACTCTGTGGTTTCTGTGTTATTTGATTAGCCAGGTCTTCTCCAGTCACTCTGGGTTTCTGTGTTATTTGATTAGCCAGGTCTCCAGTCACTCTGCGGTTTCTGTGTTATTTGATTAGCCAGGTCTTCTCCAGTCACTCTGTGGTTTCTGTGTTATTTGATTAGCCAGGTCTTCCAGTCACTCTGTTTCTGTGTTATTTGATTAGCCAGGTCTTCTCCAGTCACTCTGGGGTTTCTGTGTTATTTGATTAGCCAGGTCTTCTCAGTCACTCTGGTTTCTGTGTTATTTGATTAGCCAGGTCTTCTCCAGTCACTCTGCGGTTTCTGTGTTATTTGATTAGCCAGGTCTTCTCCAGTCACTCTGCGGTTTCTGTGTTATTTGATTAGCCAGGTCTTCTCCAGTCACTCTGTGGTTTCTGTGTTATTTGATTAGCCAGGTCTTCTCCAGTCACTCTGTGGTTTCTGTGTTATTTGATTAGCCAGGTCTTCTCCAGTCACTCTGTGGTTTCTGTGTTATTTGATTAGCCAGGTCTTCTCCAGTCACTCTGCGGTTTCTGTGTTATTTGATTAGCCAGGTCTTCTCCAGTCACTCTGTGGTTTCTGTGTTATTTGATTAGCCAGGTCTCCAGTTTTGGGCAGTCACGCTGTGGTTTCTCTGTGTTATTTGATTGGTCTTCCCAGTCAGGTGTGGTTTCTGTGTTATTTGATTAGCCAGGTCTTCCAGTCACTCTGTGGTTTCTGTGTTATTTGATTAGCCAGGTCTTCTCCAGTCACTCTGCGGTTTCTGTGTTATTTGATTAGCCAGGTCTTCTCAGTCACGCTGTGGTTTCTGTTATTTGATTAGCCAGGTCTTCTCCAGTCACCTGTGGTTTCTGTGTTATTTGATTAGCCAGGTCTTCTCCAGGTCTTCTCCAGTCACTCTGTGGTTTCTGTGTTATTTGATTAGCCAGGTCTTCTCCAGTCACTATTTTTCTGTGTTATTTGATTAGCCAGGTCTTCTCCAGTCACTCTGTGGTTTCTGTGTTATTTGATTAGCCAGGTCTTCTCCAGTCACTCTGCGGTTTCTGTGTTATTTGATTAGCCAGGTCTTCTCCAGTCACTCTGTGGTTTCTGTGTTATTTGATTAGCCAGGTCTTCTCCAGTCACTCTGCGGTTTCTGTGTTATTTGATTAGCCAGGTCTTCTCCAGTCACGCTGCGGTTTCTGTGTTATTTGATTAGCCAGGTCTTCTCCAGTTTTGGGCAGTCACTCTGCGGTTTCTGTGTTATTTGATTAGCCAGATCGTCTTTGTGTATTTTCTCATCTCATCTTGATCTCGAAGCAGAGGCAGTTGACGCTCTCGCACTCCGGGGGCTGCCAGGTGCAGGCGCAGTCACACAGCGGACAGCAGGGGGCGCCCTGGAGACAGTCCTGAGAGACAGAGACACTTTTTAAACAGAGGGGACTGGAGACGGACAGAGAGAGGGAGAGAGAGACGGAGAGGCACACACACACACTCAGTGGTACTCACAGTGCTCCTGGGACAGGCTCTATCCAGACAGCCCCTCAGCGAGGGGACCCTGCAGTCACATGACTCTGCGCAGGCCAGGCAGTACTCACACCCGCCACAGAGGGAGCCCTTCTCACACTGGCAGCAGCCCAGGCACAGCCCGCGAGACTGGGGGCAAAGGAACAGCGTTACACCCCCCCAGAACTGAGAAATATCACAAGAAACCAATTCAAACGTTGTCTACCGGAAGCCATCACAGTGGTACTTCATGTTAGATTTCAAAATGGTACAGTTTTTCTTTTGTTGTCAGTTTTTCGTTGTGTATCTGGAGAAGTCCAAAGCGGTGTGTAATTCAGTATGTTAACGTAACATTGTCCAGCAGGTTTCATTCAACCTTTATGAAGCAAAATTAGTTCATTCTACAGGGGGGTGCAAACCTTTTGGCCAGAGCTGTATATATTTCAATATGGTGATGCACAGCGACCTCATATGTGGACGGAGACAAAAGATCTTATATATATATATATATATACAGTGCCTTGCAAAAGTATTCAGACCCCTGACCAATTCTCTCATATTACTGAATTACAAATGGTACATTGAAATTTCGTTCTGTTTGATATTTTATTTTGAACACACTGAACACTGAAACTCAAAATCAATTATTGTAAGGTGACATTGGTTTTATGTTGGGAAATATTTTTAAGAAAAATAAAAAACAAATATCTTGCTTGCATAAGTATTCAACCCCCACACATTAATATTTGGTAGAGCCACCTTTCGCTGCAATAACAGCTTTAAGTCTTTTGGGGTAAGTATGTACCAGCTTTGCACACAGTGTCGGAGTGATTTTGACCTATTCTTCTTGGCAGATTTGCTCCAGGTTGTTCAGGTTGGTTGGACGATGCTTGCGGACCGCAATTTTCAAGTAGTGCCACAGATTCTCAATGGGATTGAGATCAGGACTTTGACTGGGCCACTGCAGGACATTCACCTTTTTGTTCTTGAGCCACTCCAATGTTGCTTTGGCCTTGTGCTTGGGATCATTGTCCTGCTGAAAGGTGAATTTCCTCCCAAGCTTCAGTTTTTTAGCGGACTGAAGCAGGTTCTCTTGCAGTATTTCCCTGTATTTTGCTCCATCCATTCTTCCTTCAATTTTAACAAGATGCCCAGTCCTTGCTGATGAGAAGCATCCCCACAGCATGATGCTGCCACCACCATAGTTCACTGTAGGGATGGTGTGTCTTGAGGCATGGGCAGTGTTAGGTTTGCGCCACACATAGCGCTTTGAGTTTTGGCCAAAAAGCTCTATCTTGGTCTCATCTGACCACAAAACCTTTTCCCACATCGCAGCTGGGTCACTCTCATGCTTTCTGGCAAACTCCAGACGTGCTTTCAGATGGTACTTTTTGAGTAACTCTGTAGCTCCTTCAAAATGATTGTTGGCCTCTCTGTGGCTTCTCTCACAAGTCTCCTTCTTGTTTGAGCGCTGAGTTTTGAGGGACGGCCTTTTCTTGGCAGTGTCTGGGTGGTGTGATGCAGCTTCCACTTCCTGATTATTGATCCAACTGTGCTAACTGGGATATCCAAACACTTGGATATTATTTTGTACCCTTTCCCTAATCTATGCATTTGTATTACTTTATCTCTAACTTCTGTAGAATGCTCTTTGGTCTTCATTTTCCTTCAGATTCACAGCCTGACCAATGATCCTTCAACAGTGGGGTTTTTATCCAGAAAATGTGACAGCAACTTTACTGGTTCACAGGTGGAGGCCAATGGTAAGGTAATTGTGTCCTCGTTAGGGCAATTTCTTTCATCGGTGTAAACTGGGAGCTTCCACAGCACAGGGGTTGAATACTTATGCAAGCAAGGTATTTCAGTTTTTTATTTTTCTTAAAAATATTTCCCAACATAAAACCAATGTCACCTTACAACAATTGATTTTGAGTTTCAGTGTTTTAAAATAAAATATCAAACAGAACGAAATTTCAATGTACCATTTGTAATTCAGTAATATGAGAGAATTGGTCAGGGGTCTGAATACTTTTGCAAGGCACTGTATATATATATGGGGAAATATGGAAGACTAGCAAGCAAATGCATGCTAGCCTCATTTTAGTGGAAACGTTTGCCATTGAATTTACACTAGACACGCTGAGAAAGACTTCTAGTGGAAAAGTTTGTCATTGAATTTACACTGAAGACGCTGAGAAAGACTTCTAGTGGAAACGTTTGCCATTGAATTTACACTGAAGACACGTTTCCCCCATATAAAGCAATGAAAAATATATATTTCAGTGAAATATATTTATTATGTGTCCAAACTCTCTTTTTTTTCAGCTGTTTTCACAATTTCATGCATGAAAGAGTTAAGGAGAGTTGTTTCTGCCTCTTACCCTGATGCACTGCTGGAGCCACAGCGCCCCCATGAGGAGAAGCAGATAGGCAGTCACTGCAATCAGCACCACAGCAGGGAGGGGCAGGGAGAGCCTGGAGAGCCCGGAGAGAGGGAGCACAACCTGGTCTGGAGAGGGGGGGAAAGAGGGGGTCTGGGGGAGAGAGAGAGAGTCGATCCATCACTATACAAGCACTACTGTACAGGTAGTGGACAAAAAAATGGGAACCCCAATGTAAAGTCACTTAATAGGGCGTTGGGCCACTATGGTATCCCTCTCTGGAGTTCTGGGCGGACCGTTTTTGATGAAACTGGCCGCTCGCGCCCCAGGTTGAAATTTGCAGTCAGTTGATCTGCAGTCGTTCGCCTGTTTTGCCTTGCACTTGGAATGAACGCACGGATATCACGATCCTGGAGTATGCGCTTCCGCCCGCTGCTGCCCTTTGCTGATGATGTCTTTCCCTTGGAGTTCCATGCCCACATCACCTTAGACACCGTTGCTCGTGAAACATCAGCAAGCTGAGCTGTCTTGGTCACTGAAGCTCCTGCCAAACGCGCCCCAACAATCACCCCTCTTTCAAAGTCACTGAGGTCTCCTCTTGCAGCCATGCTAGCCATAATTATAGGCAACCAGGCCTGTCCAGCATTTTTATACATGACCCTAAGCATGCTGGGATGTTATTTGCTTAATTAATGCATGAGCCACACCTGTGTGGAAGCCCTTGCTTTCAATAGACTTGGTGTCCCTCGTGTACCCAGGTGTTTCCATTTTTTTGTCCACTACCTGTATGTGCTTTACCTTTCTGCTGCATTTATAAAACTGTAAACTTTGATTTGCTGGGCTTCTGTTTACAGATTAAATACAACCAAGTGTCAAGTATTACAGTATAAACTGAACAGTTAATTACAGAGGCGCGGTACCACCACAGTTTGTGGATGTGCAGGGTGTGGATGTGAAGTTTTTGAGAACAGGCCTAGCGCTGAGAAAGTTTGGCTTGAAATTCTTAGCGTAGGAAGGGGATGTCCCAAAGACAGTGCTTTTGCTGCTAACACAACCATATTCATATTTGACGTTTTTAAAAAAAACTGCCTTTATGGCGAATTTCTGGTTTGTGATCTGTAAACACTGCAAGCTCTCAAGAGTTCACAGCACACAGCTTTCCAGGAAGTTTGGTGTAGAAACGTCTCACATCTCCCAGTTTATAAAGCACAGATTTTATTCCCTGTGAAATAATTCATCTTTTAAATTTGACAGCAAATAATGTGTTGTTTTTTTTTTTTAATTCTACAACAAGAATATAGGATTTTGAATACCAGTGGTGTTTTTCTTGAAAATCAAATTGCTCCAGCTAAAGAGCATTTACAAATATTCTGACATCATGCATTAATAAGAGGGGCTATTTTGTACTTGTGTTTATAATTCTAAAAATTAAAAGTTTTTTTTTAAATTTTTTTTTAATTTTACATTTTGACCACTTTTTAAAAAACTTTTAAACTGCATTCCCTGCCTCAAGATGGCTTCCCATGTACCCGCATGGACCTCTCAGAACTACATTTCCCATCATCCTCCTGCTCACTGGTAAATCCATCTCAGTTACACATGTGAGCAGGAGGATGATGGGAAATGTAGTTCTGAGAGGTCCATGCAGGTACATGGGAAGCCTAAAAAAAATTAAAACAATTTACACACCTTACATAAATAGTTGTAGCAACACATAAGAACATGTAACACAGTAATATAAAAAAGTTCTTATGTACCTTTAAGTTTAAACTGAGTGGGCAGCAGTGTGGAGTAGTGGTTAGGGCTCTGGACTCTTGACTGGAGGGTCGTGGGTTCAATCCCAGGTGGGGGGGTGTCACAAAGACGGCCGGAGTGGGTGGCGTCAGACCAGAAGCAGGAAATAAACACAGAGAGGTGTGGAGTTTGGTGAAGCTGAGCAATTTCGCTCAGCATTTAATAAACAGAACAGAAAATAAAAGGTTTGAACAGACAAAACACAGGGCACAAAACAGGACACGGCACTATACGCCAAAATAAAAAGACAAACAAAACGTACTAACACACAAACGGTGCACGGAGACAAACAAACACGGTGAGTACAAAACAACTACTTCTTCTTATTCTTTTTGTTAACATTTACCTCCGCTCCACACCCGTTCTCCACTCTCGAACACCCAACCCCGAGTGAATGCTACGTGTCTCTATATACACTGTTGTGCTGGGATTCAATTACTAATTAATTATTCACTTGAATCCCAGCACGGAATTCATTACGGCAACCCTGTGCTCACATATTATATTATAACCAGCACGTGAAGTGATTTGTGCCCTCCTCGTGCCTAAATATAAATCTGTTTTTTAAATCACACGTGAAACACAGACCCGTTTATATCCCGTGTACCAATCTATACACCAACATTAACACACGCACGCAACATACAACACATAATATGCACACAGGGGCGGGGCACATTGCCACAGGGGGACACTGCTGCTGTACCCTTGAGCAAGGTACTTTACCTAGATTGCTCCAGTAAAAACCCAACTGTATAAATGGGGAATTGTATGTAAAAATAATGTGATATCTTGTAACAATTGTAAGTCGCCCTGGATAAGGACGTCAGCTAAGAAATTAATAATAATAATAATAATAATATAATTAAATAGCTTGCTGCTGGCCATTTCTAGATTGTAATACTGCGCCTCTAGTTAGGTGTGTTAGTGCTCTGGAGCCACACAAACCTATGCATGACGACTATCATAGTATGCTGCAGCTTAAGCGTGTGTGTGGTTTGTTTTAAATAGTTCAGTTAGGTTGCAGCAGTGTGTTTAGCATGCACTTCGTCACTGCAATTTGTCAGTAGATAACATATTTTGTATTATAGTTTACACTTCCTGTTGTGGTGGTTATTCTTTGCAAAGTATATTTATAATTGTTTCGAGTATGTTAATAAAGCACACTTTCTGACTGCTTTTTTAATATAATAATAATAATAATAATAATAATAATAATAATAATAATAATAATATTATCTTTATTTTTATATAGCGCCTTTTCACATAGCGCTTTACAGAGGTAGGCTGTGAACTGTGCATTATATGCAGAGTCACTTCCAATAGGACGTTGATTTAACATCTCATCCGCAGGACGGAGCACAAGGAGGTGAAGTGACTTGCTCAGGGTCACACGCAATGAGTCAGTCAGTGGCAGAGGTGGGATTTGAACCCATGACCCTTCTGGTGACAAGCCCTGGACTTTAACCACTGGACCAAACTGCCTCTTTTATCCTGCCTTTTTCATCTTTTATTCCTACACGTTCCTGTGTGGTTAAAATAAGTCTATAGATGTGGAGACAGTATCTAAAGTTTATTAAAGGGGGGGGGGGAGGGGGGGGGGGGAGAGGGGGGAGAGATGGGGGGGAGAGAGTCAATCCATCACTATACAAGAGAACTGGGGGAGAGAAACTGCTGGGTGACACTGCTGTGCAAAAGGAGTCTGATTCCCAGCCCTGCAATAATAATGCTGGCTATCCTCTCAGGGATAGGGAATCAGACTCCTACTGCACAGCAGTGTGATCCATTCCAGGTTTTACTACCAGCTTGATCAGCCCCCAGTGTGTCTAGGTAACAAGCTCAGGTGTGTCTGATTATTAAACTCCTAGTGAAACCAGGACTGGATCACACTGCTGTGCAACGGGAGTCTGATTCCCATCCCTGTGATGATAACCAGCATGATTATTTCAGGGATGGGAATAAGACTCCCGTTGCACAGGATAAACTGTGAATTCGTCTCTCATGAACTCACCGCCATTGTAGAGAAAGTCAAGACTGTCAGACAGGACTCCTTTAATCTGAAAAAAACAGAGAAAAAACATGAGCAGCGATGTGAGGGACACGGGTTCCAATAGATAATTTCAAAATGTAAACGAAGAATATCCGAATATTTTTCCATTTTAAATTGTCTGGAAAACCAAAGTATAATTTATAATTTGCAGCAATATTATTGCAAGTTCGGCTACTGTATTTGTATTATTATTATTATTATTATTATTATTATTATTATTATTATTATTAAACCAGTTATTTAAATGAAATACGTCTCCGTAAAATCAAAACAACGATTTTCCAATGTGCGTAAACTAAACGATACTTTTTCACGTGCACACCGTTACCGTATATAGCACATTTTTTAGATCGATACAAGGCGATTTAACTTCTTATAAAATATATATTCTGAAATGTATTTGCGTTATTTGTTTATCATGTTATTGTAAATATATACATATATTTTTTTTGGTTTTTTTCAATCACAAACCTTTGTTTCTGGCCACGCCGGAAGTGTTCACCGTTGTTGCAAGGGGCGTTGTCATGGGGACGAGGCAACACCACTCGGAGTATGACGCTACAGGGCGGTAAAAGGGACAAACAATCTCCCGTTCATTTTTTTTTTTTTAAAGCGTTTTGTTTTTTTTGAGACGGTAGATGAATTTAATTGGTTAACTACCTGCTTGCGTCCTTCTGTCTCTTTGTTTGTGTGCGAGTCTGTTTTAATGTTAAAGATCAGAATTTTAATACAAAGCGTGTTTTTTTTTCTTCAGTTTCCACCAAAACTGTGACTTTTAAAGTATGGTCTGCGTCACTTTCTCTGTGTCTATGATGTCACTGACCGGTCCTATATGACGTCATCGCCATGGGTAGGCAGTGGAGAGAGAGAGAGAGAGAGAGAGAGAGAGAGAGAGAATATGCGAGGTGGAACTTTGATTACCTGGGCTGGATTGATCACAACATGTAACACATCTGTGTGTCTGTGTCCGTCTGTATGTGTATCTGTCTGTGTGTGTGTGTGTATCTGTCTGTGTCTGTGTGTGTGTGTATCTGTCTGTGTCTGTGTGTGTGTGTGTGTGTATCTGTCATGTCTGTGTGTGTGTGTGTGTGTCTGTGTCTGTGTCTGTGTGTGTGTCTGTCTGTCTGTCTGTGTGTGTGTGTGTATTTGTCTGTGTCTGTGTGTGTGTGTGTGTGTCTGTGTCTGTCTGTGTCTGTGTGTGTGTCTATCTGTCTCTCTGTGTCTGTGTGTGTGTCTGTCTGTCTGTCTGTGTCTGTGTGTGTGTGTATCTGTCTGTGTCTGTGTGTGTGTGTGTGTGTGTGTGTATCTGTCTGTGTCTGTATGTGTGTCTGTCTGTGTCTGTGTGTGTGTGTGTGTATCTGTGTGTGTGTGTGTGTGTGTGTGTGTGTGTGTGTGTGTGTGTGTGTGTGTGTGTGTGTCTGTCTGTGTGTGTGTATCTGTGTGTGTGTGTCTGTCTGTGTGTGTCTGTCTGTCTGTCTGTGTGTGTGTGTGTGTGTGTGTCTGTCTGTCTCTGTGTGTCTGTGTGTGTCTGTCTGTCTGTGTGTCTGTGTGTGTCTGTGTGTGTCTGTGTGTCTGTGTGTGTGTCTGTGTGTGTCTGTCTGTATCTGCGTGTGTGACTCTGTGTGTCTGTCTCTGTCTGCATTTCTGTGTGTTTATGTAAATGTCTATCTATCTCCCTCTCTCTCTCTCTCTCTCTCTCTCTCTCTCTCTCTCTTTTTATATATATTTCCCAGTGGCAGCTTTCCCAGTACGAAACCAGTTTGAGGATCAGATTCCAGTTACCCCACTGGTACCGGAGATACCACAGAACCACAGCCACCAGTTTGATTTTGAGAGAAATACCCCACTGGAAACCAGTACAGGTATCTATCTATCTATCTATCTATCTATCTATCTATCTATCTATCTATCTATCTATCTATCTATCTGTCTGTCTGTATATCTATCTATCTATCTATCTATCTATCTCCCATAACACTGTTCTATCAATGTTGTATTCAGTGCATTTTTAAACAGACGCTGGCATAAACAATGATGGGCTACTGTTTTCTTTTCTCTGGCTAGTGGAGAAAATAGGTTTAACAACCAAATTGGGGTAAACCCGTTTAGACCACGCTTGTAGATCTCTTGCTCCGCCCCTCCTGCTCTGCGCTGGACTCTCCTGACCTCAGCACCACGTTACTGGATCCTCAGCTGATGCGCTATCCTTGCACTATTGCACTGCTAATCTGTCACTGTAGATCTAACTCACTGTGATCCTAACTTGCTGCATCCTAGTTCATATTGTATTCTAGTAGTGTTATTATTATACATAGCATCCTAGTTCATATTGTATTCTAGTAGTAATTATTATACATAGCATCCTAGTTCATATTGGATTCTAGTAGTGTTATTATTATACATAGCATCCTAGTTCATATTGTATTCTAGTAGTGTTATTATTATACATAGCATCCTAGTTCATATTGTATTCTAGTAGTGTTATTATTATACATAGCATCCTAGTTCATACTGGATTCTAGTAGTGTTATTATTATACAGAGCATCCTAGTTCATACTGGATTCTAGTAGTGTTATTATTATACATAGCATCCTAGTTCATATTGTATTCTAGTAGTGTTATTATTATACAGAGCATCCTAGTTCATATTGGATTCTAGCAGTGTTATTATTATACAGAGCATCCTAGTTCATATTGTTTTCTAGTAGTGTTATTATTATACAGAGCATCCTAGTTCATATTGTATTCTAGTAGTGTTATTATTATTATACATAGCATCCTAGTTCATATTGGATTCTAGTAGTGTTATTATTATACATAGCATCCTAGTTCATATTGGATTCTAGTAGTGTTATTATTATACATAGCATCCTAGTTCATATTGTATTCTAGTAGTGTTATTATTATACACAGCATCCTAGTTCATATTGTATTCTAGTAGTGTTATTATTATACATAGCATCCTAGTTCATATTGGATTCTAGTAGTGTTATTATTATACAGAGCATCCTAGTTCATATTGTATTCTAGTAGTGTTATTATTATACACAGCATCCTAGTTCATATTGTATTCTAGTGGTGTTATTATTATACATAGCATCCTAGTTCATATTGGATTCTAGTAGTGTTATTATTATTATACATAGCATCCTAGTTCATATTGGATTCTAGTAGTGTTATTATTATACATAGCATCCTAGTTCATATTGTATTCTAGTAGTGTTATTATTATACAGAGCATCCTAGTTCATATTGTATTCTAGTAGTGTTATTATTATACAGAGCATCCTAGTTCATACTGGATTCTAGTAGTGTTATTATTATACATAGCATCCTAGTTCATATTGGATTCTAGTAGTTTATATTATACAGAGCATCCTAGTTCATATTGTATTCTAGTAGTGTTATTATATACAGAGCATCCTAGTTCATATTGGATTCTAGTAGTGTTATTATTATACATATCCTAGTTCATATTGATCCATAGCATCCTAGTTCATATTGTATTCTAGTAGTGTTATTATTATACACAGCATCCTAGTTCATATTGGATTCTAGTAGTGTTATTATTATACATAGCATCCTAGTTCATATTGTATTCTAGTAGTGTTATTATTATACAGAGCATCCTAGTTCATATTGGTAGTGTTATTATTATACAGAGCATCCTAGTTCATATTGTTTTCTAGTAGTGTTATTATTATACAGAGCATCCTAGTTCATACTGGATTCTAGTAGTGTTATTATTATACACAGCATCCTAGTTCATATTGGATTCTAGTAGTGTTATTATTATACATAGCATCCTAGTTCATATTGTATTCTAGTAGTGTTATTATTATACACAGCATCCTAGTTCATATTGTATTCTAGTAGTGTTATTATTATACACAGCATCCTAGTTCATATTGTATTCTAGTGGTGTTATTATTATACACAGCATCCTAGTTCATATTGGATTCTAGTAGTGTTATTATTATACAGAGCATCCTAGTTCATATTGTATTCTAGTAGTGTTATTATTATACACAGCATCCTAGTTCATATTGGATTCTAGTAGTGTTATTATTATACACAGCATCCTAGTTCATCCTAGTTCATATTGGATTCTAGTAGTGTTATTATTATACATCGCCTAGTTCATATTGATTGTAAACTATTATTATACATAGCATCCTAGTTCATATTGGATTTAGTAATTATTATACATACATCCCAGAATCCTTTCATATTGATTCTAGTTGTTAACCCTGTAAACTGCCTAAGATAAATATGAATCTTGCATTGTAACCCTGTAAGTCGCCTAAGATAAATGCGTCTGCCAAATAAATTATTATTATTATTATTATTATTATTATTATTATTATTATTAGTTATTTCTTAGGAGACGCCCTTATCCAGGGCGACTTACAATTGTTACAAGATATCACATTATACATTATTTCACATTATACAAATATCACACTATTTTTTTACATACAATTACCCATTTATACAGTTGGGTTTTTACTGGAGCAATCTAGGTAAAGTACCTTGCTCAAGGGTACAGCAGCAGTGTCCCCCCCACCTGGGATTGAACCCACGACCCTCCGGTCAAGAGTCCAGAGCCCTAACCACTACTCCACCCTGCTGCCCAATAAATAAATAAATAAATACATAAATAATAATCTATCTATCTGTCGATCGATCGTTTTTATATTTTGTTTTATTTTTTCGTTCGGTTGTTTTAGCCCGCAGTTCCCTGAACATCCACAAGAGGGCGGCAGAGGCCGCGATCCCGGCGGCGGCGTGGTTCGATTACCCCGACGACGCGGCGCAGAGGATCACCGAGGTTTACGCGTACATCGGGGAGAGCGCCATGCCTGACGTCACGTGTGAGTCCCATTCACAGGCACATGGAAAGCCAGCCTGGGCAAAAGACGCCTTATGTATTTAGCACGCGTTTCTATTCCTGAAGGATATTATCTTCAGGTGTCGCTCGTCCTTGTTAGACGGCTTTTTTGGGGTCTTCCAGTCCTGGGTTTGTCAATCACAGA
Source organism: Huso huso (assembly GCA_036884735.1). Lineage (NCBI taxonomy): Eukaryota > Metazoa > Chordata > Actinopteri > Acipenseriformes > Acipenseridae > Huso > Huso huso. Next base: position 6,402,827 of record CM072709.1, on the reverse strand, counting down.
TGATGTTTCTCTGTGCTCTGTCCACACCTTGAAAATCGATTGATGTGAGCGATTTCACTCAATGTGTGTCCTTCTGTATGCGAGTCAAGGTTGTTATAATCGCAGAAAACACTAGCGGAGGCTTTGAGGAAATTGTTGATGCTCATAATGCATCAGAGTAGAAAAATGCAACATGTCTAAGACTCTTGCACAGCAGTGTGTGTGTGTGTGTGTGTATCTATCTATATCTATATATATCTATATATAATCGAGCATCAAAAGAGACTTATCACTATTATAACACATTTATTTTCGAAAAAAAAAATAAGGTATATAAATGATGGACATTGACGAAATGTTTTTGGTTTCGTTTTTAATCACTCGATCATTCATCCTTGCCCACGACACGCTTGAGTGGCTATGACTGAAGCAGATGCTCTTAATCACCTAATTAGTGAGACAGTTGATTGGACGCTGGATATGGAGTGATTTCAGCTGATGAACTGCAAGCTTGAATAAAAGCAATGAAGAAAATCACAGAAAAAAACAAAACAATATGCCACGTCTGTCCAGAGAGCAGCGCCTTCGTGCGATCGGCATGTTGGAGGCTGGACGAGGGCAGCGTGCTGCGGCTCGCCGTCTTGGGAGCTCACAGCCAGTGATTTCGAACCTGGCGAGATGGTATAACCAGACACACTCTGTCAAAGACAGAGCCACCAACTGGGAGACCGAGAGTCACAACACCTGCCCGAGATCCACAGATCATTCTGCATATCTTCGTGATGTCGATTGTTAATCAGCACAATAAACAGTCACTGCACCTGCTCTGAAACAGAGTGTGTCGTTTTTCGATCACATCTAGTGAATTTTATCCAGATATAAGTGATACGTTTCTTTTGATGCTCATACAGAAATAAAATACAAAGTAAGATACAACTGCTGTATCTGATTAGCTTCATTGAATATGACTATCTAGTACACAGGAGCCCAAAAAGTTAATAAAAATGTTATAAATGAATTGACTTTTTTCCCCCAAATATTATTATTTTATACCAATTTCAGGGGTAAAAATACCATTTATAATAAATCTGGGACCTGGCGTGCACCTTCATTTTTGCATCTGGCGTTGAAGAGGTTAATAAAATAAGTCTTCCTTGTTGAAATCCAGCCTCTCTGTCTCACCTCTGTGATTAATCTTCTCTATCAATAAGTACATTCATAAATATGTTTGCAGCTTTTAGAACCAGGCTAAAGACACACATTTTTATAAGCTCTCTTATTTACCCTAAAATGAGTGTTTTTCTTTCGTCTCTTTTTTATTGTCAGATTTTATTGTATTCTCTGCTATTGCTTTATTATTATTATTATTATTATTATTATTATTGATTTCTTAGCAAACACCCTTATCCAGGGAGACTTACAATATCACATTATTTTTACATACAATTCCCCATTTATACAGTTGGGTTTTTACTGGAGCAATCTAGGTAAAGTACCTTGCTCAAGGGTACAGCAGCAGTGTCCCCCCACCTGGGATTGAACCCACGACCCTCCGGTCAAGAGTCCAGAGCCCTAACCACTACTCCACACTGCTGCCCCTTATGCTTTTAAAGCTGTCAGTATGCTGTTTTTGTCCATGTAAAGAGCTTTGCGGTAATTTATTTGCGAAAGGTGCTATATTAAATACAGATGAATTGATTGATTGATTGTTTATGTGGCAATAAATATATTTATTAACGTCTCTCCCCTCCTCCCCTCCTCTCTCAGTCCTGTGGGCTAAATACATCAAGCTGGCTACACTCCTCGTGTTCATCTGTGCCCTGGTGGCAATGCTGGCAAATCTCGTTTTCACCATGTGAGTATCACACCCCCCCGTCTGTCTGAGTCTCTCTATTATTATTATTATTATTATTATTATTATTATTATTATTATTATTATTATTGGTCGACTTACAATTGTTACAAGAGATCACATTATTTTTACATACAATTCCCCATTTATACAGTTGGGTTTTTACTGGAGCAATCTAGGTAAAGTACCTTGCTCAAGGGTGCAGCAGTAGTGTCCCCCACCTGGGACAGAGCCCTGACCACTACTCCACACTGCTGCCCTAACTAACAATACTGTATGTGTCTGCCTGTCTTCCTCTGTCTATCTATTATTATTATTATTATTATTATTATTATTATTATTATTATTATTATTATTATTATTTATTTGACAGACGCCTTTATCCCAGGCGACTCACACAGGTGTTACAGGGCAGGGCAGGGTTACAACGGAAGGCAGGGAGAGACGGAGCGGTCCTAAAGTTCTCCGGACTGACTATATGTCTGTGTGTCTGTCTGTCTGACTAACTATATGTCTGTCTAACTAACTGTATATCTGTGTCTGTCTGTCCGCCTCCCCCTTTCTCTCCCCCTCTCACACTCACCTGATCATTTTGTTTTTCTCTTTTTTCTCAGAAACATGTTGACCTGAGACAACGGAACAACAGGCGCATTTCATTTTTTTTTTAAAAAGAAATAAAATTAATTAATAAATAAAAGCTCTTTTTCACCAGATTGGATTTCAGACTTTTTATATTTGTGTGTGTGTGTGTGTGTGTGTGTGTGTGTGTGTGTGGTGTCTGTATGTGTGTGTCTGTGTGTCTGTGTGTGCATGTGTGTGAGTGTGTGTGTGTGTGTGTGTGTGTGTGTGTGTGTGTCTGTGTGTGTGTGTGTGTGTGTGTGTGTGTGTGTGTGTGTTTATTGCTTAATCTCCAAATATTTGGTGCAGTATAGTAAAGAGAAGGCTAAACTAAACTCTTTTCAGAATGTAGTAAACTAACACAGACACTGAGAAGAAGGGATTATATTGTAGCGTCAAACTGAACAGGATTGTGGGGCTCTGTCTGTCTGTCTGTCTGTCTGTCTGTCTGTCTGCAGCTTTAATGAAACTAAACTCTTTTCAGAATGTAGTAAACTAACACAGACACCAAGAAGAAGGGATTATATTGTAGCGTCAAACTGAACAGGATTGTGGGGCTCTGTCTGTCTGTCTGTCTGTCTGTCTGTCTGTCTGCAGCTTTAATGAAACTAAACTCTTTTCAGAATGTAGTAAACTAACACAGACACCAAGAAGAAGGGATTATATTGTAGCGTCAAACTGAACAGGATTGTGGGGCTCTGTCTGTCTGCCTGTCTGTCTGTCTGTCTGTCTGTCTGTCTGTCTGCAGCTTTAATGAAACTAAACTCTTTTCAGAATGTAGTAAACTAACACAGACACCAAGAAGAAGGGATTATAGGATTGTGGGGCTCTGTCTGTCTGTCTGGCTGGCTGTCTGCAGCTTTAATGAAACTAAACTCTTTTCAGAATGTAGTAAACTAACACAGACACCAAGAAGAAGGGATTATAGGATTGTGGGGCTCTGTCTGTCTGTCTGTCTGTCTGTCTGTTTCTCAGCAGCTTTAACTAAACTGTGTCACATGGTCCCTTTGTTCTTTATTGACCAATCATATCACAGCCCCGGCTTAGCTAACGAATGTAAAAGCAGCTCAATCAGCAGGCTGCTCTTTCAGCCAGTCAGCAGGCGGTGAAGATATCAGCTGTTCAATCGTGGGCTGGGCTAGGTCTGGAGTTTGGGGAGTGGAAGTGAGTAGCCAATCAGAGGAGATCTGGTTGTGAGAGGCTATTTTTACTGCAGTATGTGTGTCTGTCTGTGAGTGTCAGAGGGAGCGAGTGGGAGACAGGGGGAGTGTGTGAGAGAGAGAGAGAGAGAGAGAGAGAGAGAGAGAGAGAGGAGGGGGGGGGGGGGGAGGAGGGGAGGAGAGGGAGAGGGAGAGGGATGACAGGTGAAATAAACACCAGTCACAAGTAGCTGTCTTTGTTTGGTTTGTTATGTGTTTTTTCTTTCATTTGATTATTGAAACACGATATCAGTAATACATATACATTTACATCCATTCTACATTAATACAGCTGGATACAATAAATGCTACTCATCTGTTTCCAAACAGTATTTCTAAATTGATACAAATTATTCTCCAGGCAAACTAAGAATACTGCTTACAGTTTTTGGAAATCGAGTAATACTTGTAATAATAATAATAATAATAATAATAATAATAATAATAATAATAATAATAATAATTGTTTTTACAAGCAGTTCAATTCCTGCACCAGTAGATGGGGAGAGAGAGCTGACAAGTCAATATAACATTTCCCATCATGCAATTTTTGGGAGTGCTTTTCATGAGCCTACCATAATAAATAAATGCATCCATGAATATATAAATAATACATACATACATACAGCCATGAATATATAAATAAATAATACATACATACATACAAATCAATGCTAGCAATCTCTTTCTGGGTCCCTCATCAGATTTTTTTTTCCCAAAAAAGACAAAATAATTCAAAGATTACAAGCTGCTTCATCCAGTCATGTTATATAATCACACCCAGAGTTATGATCAATTCCTGGTTTTTTTAAAATTCCATTTCCCATTGATATAAAAACTGCAGTCGTCAGCATGCTGTTAAAATGAGCTTCTCACAGCGGCAGCGCAAGGACTTCCACTGAAGCCGCTGTTTGTCAGTCAGTTCAATCGGCTTCAGATGAATGCAGCTGAATCGTCACGACAGTTTAATATGATGGCTCTAAAATATCAATCCCTTCGAAGGAATTGGAGAATTGATTTTAAAAAGGACTTGGGATTGAAAATCAGGAATTGACCCTCAACCCCAGACAGACAGACAGACAGACAGAGCCCCACAATCCTGTTCAGTTTGACGCTACAATATAATCCCTTCTTCTTGGTGTCTGTGTTAGTTTACTAAATTCTGAAAAGAGTTTAGTTTCATTAAAGAGACAGACAGACAGATAGACTGCTATTGACAGGTTGGTTTATAGTCCCCAAAAGAAGGTTACATTTCAGCAGCTTTTAAACTAATTTCTTACTCCTTCAAAAAAAAATTTGAGGGGGGGCTAGTGATCATGTTAATAAAGCTAATAAGAGGTGAGAGAATTGATTTTAAAGATGGTCAGCCCTTTAAAGGGAGGCCAGTGATCCTGTTAATAAAGCTAATAAGAGGTGAGAGAATGGATTTTAAAGATGGTCAGCGCTCCTTTAAAGGGAGGGGCCAGTGATCCTGTTAATAAAGCTAATAGGAGGTGAGAGAATGGATTTTAAAGATGGTCAGCGCTCCTTTAAAGGGAGGGGCCAGTGATCCTGTTAATAAAGCTAATAAGAGGTGAGAGAATGGATTTTAAAGATGGTCAGCGCTCCTTTAAAGGGAGAGGCCAGTGATCATGTTAATAAAGCTAATAAGAGGTGAGAGAATGGATTTTAAAGATGGTCAGCGCTCCTTTAAAGGGAGGGTCAGTGATTTAAGGTTAGCTCTCTACATGTACCAGCCACACTATAAATACACTTCCTCCCTGTGTCCCAGGCAATAGGTCCCCATGTCCCATGGACTCCACATACACAGTTCCCTCTGGCAGCAGTCTATACAACACCATTTGGGGATTATGGGGGGACTCTATTACCTGCGACCCAGGAAGTAAGTTAGGAGGAAGATAATTTACAGTTTTGTAGTGGCTGCAGAATAATCTGTCTTAAATCGACAGTCGGTCAAAAAAGTTAAAATGAAGAAAATGTTTTTTTTTTTTTCAATCCTTAAGAGTCAAAAAAATAAAAATAAATAAAGAAAACGTTTTTTTTAATAAAACAAAAAAATTGGTGAGTATGTTTTTAATTTAAAAGTCAAGCAAACAAAAAAAACAAACAAAAAAAAAAACATTTGAGTTTACACACGGTCCCTAAAGCGCTACAAGACAGTGAAAGACGCTCCCTTAGCTCTTAAACCCCACCCTCTTCCACCCTTCAGTGACTGGCTCAGATGACCTGGTGCATCCTGGGAAATGTAGTCCACAGCAGTTTCTTTGTAAGTCTTTTTTGTAGTTCATTTATTTTGTTGGAACAGTTTGAAAAAAAATCCAACGTGGAATTGTTTTATTCCAAATTATTCCAAGTAGGAAAAATCCACTGACTGAAATCCCAAATATTCCCAGTTCCTAGTCTTCCTTTTGCTGCTAAAGTATCCAATTCAAGAGCATGGACGGAGTCAGCTGTCAATATCTATTATTATTATTTACAGGAAATATTCCACGATATCCCAAAAAGTCAAACGCATTCCGAATCCGAGATCCCAAGTTCCGTTCTTTTCCATGGAAAAAAAACAAGTCATTCAAACCATTCCTGGAATTTCTTTTTTTAACCCAGTTCATGTAGGATCTATGGGATTGGCCTGTGGTAAGATTTCAATTTATATTTACAAGAAATTTCACCCTAAAAGACTCACTGAAAGTTAGGATGTTTCTAAGTGCTGTGTGTCTCCCTCTAATCATGTATCGCAGTGTGATCCATTCCTGGTTTCACTAGGAGTTTAATAATAAGACACACCTGAGCTTGTTACCCAGACACACTGGGGGCTGATCAAGCTGGTAGTAAAACCTGGAATGGATCCAACTGCTATGCCACAGGAGTCTTATTTCCATCCCTGTGATAACCAGCATTATTATTACAGGGATGGGAATCAGACTCCTATTGCACTGCAGTGTGATCCATTCCAGGTTTTACTACCAGCTTGATCAGCCCCCAGTGTGTCTAGGTAACAAGCTCAGGTGTGTCTGATTATTAAACTCCTAGTGAAACCAGGAACGGATCACACTGCTGTGCAACGGGAGTCTGATTCCCATGCCTGTAATAAACGGTTTAAATGCTTTGTTGTTGACATTGTGAGTGAGAGATCTATACTCTCCGAGACATTTTAAGTGTAGCTGCTGTAACAGAAGAGTCTTATTATTATTATTATTATTATTATTATTATTATTATTACTACTGCTACACATGCTAAATAAAAAGTGTTTTTCCATCTAGAATCTACTTTTTTTTTTTTTCTGAACATCACAAGCTGAATTTTTGCAGCTGACAAATTTAAAATAATTTAAATAAATAAATCAATACATAAATAAATAAATAAATAAACACAAACAAACAGATCAATAAATAAATAAAAAAGATGAACAAATCGTGACTTTCTGTAGGTAGATTCTGTAGGTTTCTCTATAAATCAGTGCTGCTCTCTCCCTCCCTCCCTCTCTGTCTGTCTGTCTAGAAATAACGATGGCTGGATAGACAGACAGACAGCATTGTATCTCACGCAGCACCTTGGACTGTGTTTATAATATAAAGTTAAATAAGAAGAATTAAATAAAAACAGTGGAGCTATTCTTTCAAACTGATACAAAGACATTTCAGAGGGCTGGATCGCATCAATATCAGGGTCTAGTGCTGTATATTATAAAGACATTTCAGAGGGCTGGATCGCATCAATATCAGGGTCTAGTGCTGTATATTATAAAGACATTTCAGAGGGCTGGATCGCATCAATATCGGGGTCTAGTGCTGTATATTATAAAGACATTTCGGAGGGCTGGATCGCATCAATATCAGGGTCTAGTGCTGTATATTATAAAGACATTTCAGAGGGCTGGATCGCATCAATATCAGGGGTCTAGTGCTGTATATTATAAAGACATTTCAGAGGGCTGGATCGCATCAATATCAGGGTCTAGTGCTGTATATTATAAAGACATTTCAGAGGCTGGATCGCATCAATATCAGGGTCTAGTGTTATATATTATAAAGACATTTCAGAGGGCTGGATCGCATCAATATCAGGGTCTAGTGTTTTATATTATAAAGACATTTCAGAGGGCTGGATCGCATCAATATCAGGGTCTAGTGCTGTATATTATAAAAAGACATTTCAGAGGGCTGGATCGCATCAATATCAGGGTCTAGTGTTATATATTATAAAGACATTTCAGAGGGCTGGATCGCATCAATATCAGGGGTCTAGTGTTATATATTATAAAGACATTTCAGAGGATGGATCGCATCAATATCAGGGTCTAGTGCTGTAGTGTATAATATAAAGCACTAGACCCCGATATTGATGGGATCCAGCCCTCTGAAATGTCTTCATAATATACAGCACTAGACCCCGATATTGATGCGATCCAGCCCTCTGAAACGTCTTCATAATATACAGCACTAGACCCTGATATTGGTGCGATCCAGCCCTCTGAAATGTCTATATAATATACAGCACTAGACCCTGATAATGATGCGATCCAGCCCTCTGAAATGTCTTTATAATATATAACACTAGACCCTGATATTGATGCGATCCAGCTCTCTGAAATATATTTATAATATACAGCACTAGACCCTGATATAGATGAGATCCAGCCCTCTGAAATGTCTTTCTAATATACAGCACTAGACCCTGATATTGATGCGATCCAGCCCTCTGAAATGTCTTTATAATATACAGCACTAGACCCTGATATTGATGCGATCCAGCCCTCTGAAATGTCTTTATAATATACAGCACTAGACCCTGATATTGATGCGATCCAGCCCCCTGAAATGTCTTTATAATATATATATATATATGTGTGTGTGTGTGTGTATGTGTGCGCTCTGTGTGTGTGTGTGTGTGTGTTATGTGTGTGTGTGTGTTGCTAGATTAGTTTTTTCAATGCATTGAATATATATATATTTAGTGCTGCACTACTCCGACCTCTGCTGTATAGGACTGTACCCCTTGTCTGAGGCATGACCGTTCCTCTCCCTCTCCTCTTTCACCTCCCTGGGTTTGGGGGTGCCCCCTGCGCCCCTCTTGAAGAGGCGGAAGGCGCCCCTGCAGATCAGAGAGAACCAGTAGACCTGGGGGGCCATGAGCAGGGCGGCCCCCAGGTTGTAGTGCAGCGGGATGGCTAGAGGAACGCTGTGCAGGGGGAGCCCCACGTGCCGCCCGTACGCCCAGTACATGTAGGGGAAGAGCAGGATCCGGCAGCCGAAGAATGTGAGCAGCATCAGGGCCCCGTTCACCTTGTGAAGGAGGGTGTGCTGCTGCTTATACTGAGGGAGGGGGACAGGGGAGGCAGGGGGAGGGGAGACGGGGAGGAAGGAGGAGAGGAGAGGACAGGGGAGGGGAGGGGAGGGGAGAGGGAGAGGGGGAGGGAGAGGATAGAGTGGGAGGGGGGAGAGGGGGGGAGAGGAGGGAGAGAGAGGGGAGAGGGGAGGGGGGAGGGGAGGGGGGGAGAGGGGGAGAGGGAGAAGGAGAGAGGGGAGGGGAGAGAGGGAGAGGGGAGAGGGGAGGAGAGGAGAGAGGGAGGGGAGAGGGAGAGGGGGAGGGGGAATAGAGAGGGGGGAGAGAGGGGAGGGGGATAGAGGGAGGGAGAGAGAGGGGAGAGGGGGAGGGTGGAGGGGAGGGGAGAGGGCAGAGTGGGAGAAGGAGAGAGGGGGGGAGGAGGGGAGAGGGGAGAGGGGAGGGAGAGAGGGAGGGGGGGGGAGAGGGGAGAGGGGGGGAGAGAGAGGGGGAGGGAGAGGGGAGAGGGAGAGGAGAGAGGGAAGAGGGGAGGAGGGGAGAGGGGAGAGGGGGAAGGTGGAGGGGAGAGGGAGAGAGGGGAAGGGGGAGAGGGAGAGGGGGGAGAGGGGGTGAGAGAGGGGGGAGGGGGAGGGGGGAGAGAGTGGGGAGATAGAGGGGAGATAGAGGGGGAGAGGGGAGGAGAGGGGGAGAGAGAGAGAGGGGGAGGGAGAAGGAGAGGGTGGGGAGAAAAACATATATATTAGGGTACGTAATAGAAAAATACATATTACCTAAAAATGAGGCGTTAATAAGAACATAAGAACATAAGAAAGTTTACAAACGAGAGGAGGCCATTCAGCCCATCTTGCTCGTTTGGTTGTTAGTAGTTTATTGATCCCAGAATCTCATCGAGCAGCTTCTTGAAGGATCCCAGGGTGTCAGCTTCAACAACATTACTGGGGAGTTGGTTCCAGACACTCACAATTCTCTGTGTAAAAAAGTGCCTCCTATTTTCTGTTCTGAATGCCCCTTTATCTAATCTCCATTTGTGATCCCTGGTCATTGTTTCTTTTTTCAGGTCCCCTGGGTCGACATTGTCTATACCTTTTAGGATTTTGAATGCTTGAATCAGATCACCGCGTAGTCTTCTTTGTTCAAGACTAAATAGATTCAATTCTTTTAGCCTGTCTGCATACGACATGCCTTTTAAACCCGGGATAATTCTGGTTGCTCTTCTTTGCACTCTTTCTAGAGCAGCAATATCCTTTTTGTAATGAGGTGACCAGAACTGAACACAATATTCTAGGTGAGGTCTTACTAATGCATTGTAAAGTTTTAACATTACTTCCCTTGATTTAAATTCAACACTTTTCACAATATATCCGAGTATCTTGTTGGCCTTTTTTATAGCTTCCCCACATTGTCTAGATGAAGACATTTCTGAGTCAACATAAACTCCTCAGTCTTTTTCATAGATTCCTTCTTCAATTTCAGTATCTCCCATATGATATTTATAATGCACATTTTTATTGCCTGCGTGCAGTACCTTACACTTTTCTCTATTAAATGTAATTTGCCATGTGTCTGCCCAGTTCTGAGTGCTGTCTAGATCATTTTGAATGACCTTTGCTGCTGCAACAGTGTTTGCCACTCCTCCTATTTTTGTGTCGTCTGCAAATTTAACAAGTTTGCTTACTATACCAGAATCTAAATCATTAATGTAGATTAGGAATAGCAGAGGCCCTAATACTGATCCCTGTGGTACACCACTGGTTACCTCGCTCCATTTTGAGGTTTCTCCTCTAATCAGTACTTTCTGTTTTCTACATGTTAACCACTTCCTAATCCATGTGCATGCATTTCCTTGAATCCCTATTGCGTTCAGTTTGAGAATTAATCTTTTATGCGGGACTTTGTCAAAAGCTTTCTGGAAATCTAAATAAACCATGTCGTATGCTTTGCAATTATCCATTGTCAATGTTGCATCCTCTAAAAATCAAGCAGGTTAGTTAGACACGATCTCCCTTTCCTAAAACCATGCTGACTGTGTCCCAGGATATTGTTACCATATAGGTAATTTTCCATTTTAGATCTTATTATAGTTTCCATAATAAGGTGTGTCTCAGAGGGTCTCAGTGTATCTCAGAGTGTCTCAGAGTGTCTCAATGTGCCTCAGTGTGTGTCTCAGTGTATTTCAGTGTGTCACACTGTGTCTCAATGTGTATCTCAGTGTGTCTCAGTGTATCGCAGTGTCTCAGTGTGTGTCTTAGTGTGTCTCAGTGTGTCTCAGTGTGTGTCCCATGTATCTCAGTGTGTATCTCAGTGTGTCTCAGTGTATCGCAGTGTCTCAGTGTGTGTCTTAGTGTGTCTCAGTGTGTCTCAGTGTGTGTCCCATGTATCTCAGTGTGTATCTCAGTGTGTCTCAGTGTCTCAGTGTGTATCTCAGTGTGTCTCAGTGTGTATCTCAGTGTGTCTCAGTGTGTGTCCCATGTATCTCAGTGTGTCTCAGTGTGTCTCAGTGTATCTCAGTGTGTATCTCAGTGTGTCTCAGTGTATCGCAGTGTCTCAGTGTGTATCTCAATGTGTCTCAGTGTGTGTCCCATGTATCTCAGTGTGTATCTCAGTGTGTCTCAGTGTATCGCAGTGTCTCAGTGTGTGTCTCAGTGTGTCTCAGTGTGTCTCAGTGTGTGTCCCATGTATCTCAGTGTATATCTCAGTGTGTATTTCAATGTGTCTCAGTGTGTCTCAGTGTGTGTCCCATGTATCTCAATGTGTATCTCAGTGTATCGCAGTGTCTCAGTGTGTCTCAGTGTGTCTCAGTATGTATCTCAGTGTGTATCTCAGTGTGTCTCAGTGTATCGCAGTGTCTCAGTGTGTGTCTCAGTGTGTCTCAGTATGTATCTCAGTGTGTATCTCAGTGTATCTCAGTGTGTCTCAGTGTGTATCTCAGTGTATCTCAGTGTGTATCTCAGTGTGTCTCAGTGTATCGCAGTGTCTCAGTGTGTATCTCAGTGTGTATCTCAGTGTGTCTCAGTGTATCGCAGTGTCTCAGTGTGTGTCTCAGTGTGTCTCAGTGTGTCTCAGTATGTATCTCAGTGTGTATCTCAGTGTATCTCAGTGTGTCTCAGTGTGTGTCCCATGTATCTCAGTGTGTATCTCAGTGTGTCTCAGTGTGTCTCAGTGTGTCTCAGTGTGTCTCAGTGTGTATCTCAGTGTATATCTCAGTGTGTATTTCAATGTGTCTCAGTGTGTCTCAGTGTGTGTCCCATGTATCTCAATGTGTATCTCAGTGTATCGCAGTGTCTCAGTGTGTCTCAGTGTGTCTCAGTATGTATCTCAGTGTGTCTCAGTGTGTCTCAGTGTATCGCAGTGTCTCAGTGTGTGTCTCAGTGTGTCTCAGTGTGTCTCAGTGTGTATCTCAGTGTGTATCTCAGTGTATCTCAGTGTGTCTCAGTGTGTATCTCAGTGTATCTCAGTGTGTATCTCAGTGTGTCTCAGTGTATCGCAGTGTCTCAGTGTGTATCTCAGTGTGTATCTCAGTGTGTCTCAGTGTATCGCAGTGTCTCAGTGTGTGTCTCAGTGTGTCTCAGTGTGTCTCAGTGTGTATCTCAGTGTGTATCTCAGTGTATCTCAGTGTGTCTCAGTGTGTCTCAGTATCTCAGTGTGTATCTCAGTGTATCTCAGTGTATATCTCAGTGGGTCAGTGTGTCTCAGTGTGTGTCTCACTGTGTCTCAGTGTGTCTCTCATTGTGTCTCTCATTGTTTCTCACTGTGTCTCAGTGTGTGTCTCAGTGTGTCGCAGTATGTCTCAGTGTGTCTCAGTGTGTCTCAGTGTGTGTCTCAGTGTGTCTCAGTGTGTATCTCAGTGTGTATCTCAGTGTCTCAGTGTGTCTCAGTGTATCTCAGTGTGTATCTCAGTGTCTCAGTGTGTCTCAGTGTATCTCAGTGTATATCTCAGTGTGTCTCAGTGTATCTCAGTTTCTCAGTGTGTCTCAGTGTGTCTCAGTGTATCTCAGTGTCTCAGTGTGTCTCAGTGTGTATCTCAGTGTGTGTCTCAGTGTGTATCTCAGTGTGTGTCTCAGTGTGTCTCAGTGTCTCAGTGTGTATCTCAGTGTCTCTCAGTGTGTCTCAGTGTATCTCAGTGTCTCAGTGTGTCTCAGTGTGTCTCAGTGTCTCAGTGTGTCTCAGTGTCTCTCAGTGTGTCTCAGTGTGTCTCAGTGTATCTCAGTGTCTCACAGTGTGTTTCAGTGTCTCTCAGTGTCTCTCAGTGTCTCTCAGTGTGTTTCATTGTATCTCAGTGTATCTCAGTGTCTCTCAGTGTGTTTCAGTGTATCTCAGTGTATCTTAGTGTGTTTCAGTGTGTATCTCAGTGTGTCTCAGTGTATGATGTTTGTGTTGCTGGCACAGTGTGGCTGCATCTCTCTCACCTGGATCAGGATCTTGCCCAGGCACACAGAGGGGGTGCTGAGCTCAGCCAGGAACATGCAGCCCTGGAAGAAATCTCCTTTACCCTGCCGCCAGAACTGAGGAGAGAGAGAGGAGAAGATTGAGCTGCACAGCACACAAATACACACACACACACACACACACACACAAACACACACACACACACATGCACAGAACTACAGAGACACACAGACACACATTTACACAGAATTACATGCACAGAATTACAGAGAGACACAGACACATTGAAACACACACAGACTCACACACACACACATGCACAGACACACACACAGACAGAGACAGACACAGACACACACAGAGCTGGTTGCTAGGCAGGGTAGTTACCACGGAAACGGGGAAACAGACGGTCACCATGACGACGTGGTGCAGCACCATCATGAACTCCTTGCGCAGGTAGTTGAGCAGGGCGGAGCCGACCCCTGACCCCTCGTGACCCTTGACCTGCTGCTTGTGCCGGTAGCACATGAACATGGCGTAGATATCGTAGACGAAGTAGGGGACAGCAAAGAGGATGTAGGAGCTGGTGAGCCAGTGTCTGAGAGACAGAGACAGAGAGAGAATAAAGACTACAGCCCCCACAATGCACTACTCTCAGACTACAGCCCCCACAATGCATTAGGGAACAGCAAAGAGGATGTAGGAGCTGGTGAGCCAGTGTCTGAGAGACAGAGACAGAGAGAGAATAAAGACTACAGCCCCCACAATGCACTACTCTCAGACTACAGCCCCCACAATGCATTAGGGAACAGCAAAGAGGATGTAGGAGCTGGTGAGCCAGTGTCTGAGAGAGAGACAGAGACAGAGAGAGAATAAAGACTACAGCCCCCACAATGCACTACTCTCAGACTACAGCCCCCCCACAATGCATTAGGGGAACAGCAAAGAGGATGTAGGGAGCTGGTGAGCCAGTGTCTGAGAGAGAGAGACAGAGAGAATAAAGACTACAGCCCCCACAATGCACTACTCAGACTACAGCCCCACAATGCATTAGGGAACAGCAAAGAGGATGTAGGAGCTGGTGAGACAGTGTCTGAGAAAGAGACAGAGACAGAGAGAGAATAAAGACTACAGCCCCCACAATGCACTATTCTCAGACTATAGCCCCCACAATGCACTGGTGCCCTGGGACTACAGCCCACATAATTCACTGCTGCCCTAAGACAAAAGGCCCCACAATGCTCCTGGCAGGAATGTGGGGATCTGTCTGTCTGTGTGTCTGTCTGTCTAGCTGTCTGTCTGGGGGAGGAAGAGGGAGAGAGAGGGGAAAGTGTCTGTCTGTCTGTCTGTCTGCAGCTTTAAGAGCCAATTTCTGGTTTCTCTCTCCCCCTCCCTCTCTCCCACTCTCCCCCACTTTCCCCTCTCTTCCCCCTTTCTCTCTCCCCCTCTCTCTATCTCTCTGATATGTCTGTGTGTAACTCAAGGTTACTCAGTTGCAGATCGCTGTGGAAGGAGACACCAGAGGATTAGAAACCCTGCAGCTCCAGCAGCTATTAATACAGAACCAGCTAATCACATTGGAGCACATGACACAGACTACACTTCCCAGGGTGCACCACTGCCACCGCTGGGACTATAGCCCCCACAACACACTGCATCTGCTATCTGTACAGATACTAATCAGACTAGTTAGAGAGAGATCAACAGCAACTACCCAACACAGTGGTGTCTATATGAAGTTATAATCTGGTGCGCTGGCATTGCCTGCTGTGTGCTGGGCAGAGCCTCGCTGTGCTGTGCTGTACACAGGGCAATGCTGACGGGACCGCAATATATAACCCTATAACACAGAGATAGACAGGGTATTACAATGGAGAGACTGGATATTGATCATTAGACGTCCATTAACACTGTCAATACTGCAGTCTGACTAATCTAAAATCACAAACCCACTTTTTATCTCAAAAACAGCTCTGCAAATCTCTCACAACAGGCTAATAGGGCTAGAATGCAGACTGGACCTCACAAGAATATGCTTTACCAGACCTCTCTGTGCTTTACAATGCTTCCCTATGCTTTATCACACCTCTCTGTGCTTTACAATGCTTCCCTATGCTTTACCACCTCTCTGTGCTTTAATGCTTCCCTTGCTTTTACCACACCTCTCTGTGCTTTACAATGCTTCCCTGTGCTTTACCATACCTCTGTGCTTTTACAATGCTTCCCTATGCTTTTACCACACCTCTCTGTGCTTTACAATGCTTCCTATGCTTTACCACACCTCTCTGTGCTTTTACAATGCTTCCCTGTGCTTTACCAGACCTCTCTGTGCTTTTTACAATGCTTTTACAATGCTTCCTTTTTACCAGACCTCTCTGTGCTTTACAATGCTTCCCTATGCTTTTACCAGACCTCTGTGCTTTTACAATGCTTCCCTATGCTTTACCAGACCTCTCTGTTTTTACAATGCTTCCCTATGCTTTACCAGGCCTCTCTGTGCTTTTACAATGCTTCCTATGCTTTACCAGACCTCTCTGTGCTTTTACAATGCTTCCTATGCTTTATCATACCCTCTGTGCTTTACAATGCTTCCCTATGCTTTACCACACTGTGCTTTACAATCTGTGCTTTACCAATGCTTCCCCTATGCTTTACCACACCTCTCTGTGCTTTACAATGTTTCCCTATGCTTTACCAGGCCTCTCTGTGCTTTACAATGCTTCCCAATGCTTTACCATACCTCTAAGTGCTTTACAATGCTTCCCTATGCTTTACCACACCTCTCTGTTTACAATGCTTTTACCAATCTAAGTGCTTTTACTATGCTTCCTACCAGACCACACTCTGTGCTTTTTACAATGCTTCCCTATGCTTTACCACACCTCTGTGCTTTTACAATGCTTCCTATGCTTTACCACACCTCTGTGCTTTACAATGCTTCCCTATGCTTTACCACACCCTCTCTGTGCTTTACAATGTTTCCCAATGCTTTACCATACCTCTAAGTGCTTTTACAATGCTTCCCTATGCTTTACCACACCTCTCTGTGCTTTACAATGCTTCCCTATGCTTTACCACACCTCTGTGCTTTACAATGCTTCCTATGCTTTACCACACCTCTCTGTGCTTTTACAATGTTTCCCTATGCTTTACCAGACCTCTCTCTGTGCTTTACAATGCTTCCCTATGCTTTACCAGGCCTCTGTGTTTTATGCTTTTAATGCTTCCTCTGTGCTTTTACAATGTGCTTTACAATGCTTTACCAGGCCTCTTTGACTTTACAATGCTTCCCAATGCTTTACCATACCTCTGTGCTTTACAATGTTTCCTATGCTTTACCAGGCCTCTCTGTGCTTTACAATGCTTCCCAATGCTTTACCATACCTCTCTGTGCTTTACAATGTTTCCCATGCTTTACCAGACCTATCTGTGCTTTACAATGCTTCCCTATGCTTTTACCAGACCTCTCTGTGCTTTTTACAATGCTTCCTATGCTTTTACCACACCTCTCTGTGCTTTTACAATGCTTCCCTATGCTTTACCAGACCTCTCTGTGCTTTTACAATGTTTCCCTATGCTTTTTACCAGGCCTCTCTGTGCTTTACAATGCTTCCCATGCTTTACCATACCTCTAAGTGCTTTTACAATGCTTCCCTATGCTTTACCACACCTCTCTGTGCTTTACAATGTTTCCCTATGCTTTACCACACTCTCTGTGCTTTACAATGCTTTTACCCTATGCTTTACCACACCTCTGTGCTTTATCAATGTTTCCTGCATGCTTTACCAGACCTCTCTGTGCTTTACAATGCTTCCCTATGCTTTTTACCAGGCCTCTCTGTGCTTTACAATGCTTCCCTATGCTTTTACCACACCTCTCTGTGCTTTACAATGCTTCCCTATGCTTTACCACACCTCTCTGTGCTTTACAATGTTTCCCTATGCTTTACCAGGCCTCTCTGTGCTTTACAATGCTTCCCAATGCTTTACCATACCTCTAAGTGCTTTACAATGTTTCCCTATGCTTTACCACACCTCTCTGTGCTTTACAATGCTTCCCTATGCTTTACCAGACCTCTCTGTGCTTTACAATGCTTCCCTATGCTTTACCACACCTCTCTGTGCTTTACAATGTTTTCCTGTGCTTTACCAGACCTATCTGTGCTTTACAATGCTTCCCTATGCTTTACCACACCTCTGTGCTTTACAATGCTTCCCTAAGCTTTACCACACCTCTCTGTGCTTTACAATGCTTCCTATGCTTTACCAGACCTCTCTGTGCTTTACAATGCTTCCCTATGCTTTACGCTTTACCAAGGCAACTGTGAGGGTTTGAACTATGCATGCTGCCCATGCTTCACCAAAAGACCACAAGGAGATCTCTTGCTTTACAATGTTTCCCTATGCTTTACCACACTCTCTGTGCTTTACAATGGACCTGCTTTTATCCACTTACAGAGAGGTGGAACTGTTCATTAACCACTGACCACACAGCCTCCTATAATGACTAAGATTAACATTTTGGTTTTATGGTAAACCGCAAATAATGGTTTAGACTTGCAGGTGACCACACAGCCTCCCTAGAACACTTACCCACACCCCTTTTATCTAACCCTAACTTGAACACTTAGCCCTAACCTAACCCCTAACTCTAACCCTAATGTTAAGAGAGGTGTGTGTGTGTGTGTGATGGGATTGAATGGTATTTGCATTCTCTCAGCTGAAGCGTCTTTCTGCAATAGTAATACTATTCTATAACAGCAATAACTGACTCACTGGTCCTCGATGATGTCATGGCAGGAAGTAGCGATGATGTAACCAGCAGTGGACGCCATGATGGCTTGAATCGACGATACCAACCTTGGCAGAGAGAGTGAGAGAGAGAGAGAGAGAGAGAGAGAGAGAGAGAGAGAGAGAGAGAGAGAGAGAGAGAGAGAGAGAGAGAGAGAGAGAGAGAGAGAGAGAGAGAGAGAGAGAGAGAGAGAAGACCGAACAGATTACAATTACAAAAGCAATTCCCCTTTAACTTTATGGTGTTTTAATCATTCTAAGAGCTTAAAAAACAGGATTGTGGGGCTCTGTCTGTCTGTCTGTCTTCTGTCTGTTGCAGCTTTAATGAAACTAAACTTTTCAGAATGTTAAACTTATATTGTAGCTTAAACTGAACAGGATTGTGGGGCTCTGTCTGTCTGTCTGTCTGTCTGTCTGCAGCTTTAATGAAACTAAACTCTTTTCAGAATGTAGTAAACTAACACAGACCCCAAGAAGAAGGGATTATATTGTAGCATCAAACTGAACAGGATTGTGTGGCTCTGTCTGTCTGTCTGTCTGTCTGTCTGTCTGTCTGTCTGTCTGCAGCTTTAATGAAACTAAACTCTTTTCAGAATGTAATAAACTAACACAGACCCCAAGAAGAAGGGATTATATTGTAGCAATCAAACTGAACAACACAGGATTGTGTGTCTCTGTCTGTCTGTCTGTCTGTCTGTCTGTCTGTCTGTCTGCAGCTTTAATGAAACTAAACTCTTTTCAGAATGTAGTAAACTAACACAGACCCCAAGAAGAAGGGATTATATTGTAGCGTCAAACTGAACAGGATTGTGGGGCTCTGTCTGTCTGTCTGTCTGTCTGTCTGTCTGCAAACTCTTTTCAGCTTTAATGAAAACTAAACTCTTTTCAGTCTGTCTGTCTGCAGTTTAATGAAACTAAACACAGACCCCCCAAGAAGAAGGGATTATATTGTAGCATCAAACTGAACAGGATTGTGTGGCTCTGTCTGTCTGTCTGTCTGTCTGTCTGTCTGTCTGCAGCTTTAATGAAACTAAACTCTTTTCAGAATGTAGTAAACTAACACAGACCCCAAGAAGAATGGATTATATTGTAGCGTCAAACTGAACAGGATTGTGGGGCTCTGTCTGTCTGTCTGTCTGCCTGTCTGCAGCTTTAATGAAACTAAACTCTTTTCAGAATGTAATAAACTAACATAGGCCCCAAGAAGAAGGGATTATATTTTAGCGTCAAACTGAACAGGATTGTGGGGCTAATTATATCATTTACATATGTCTCATTGTTTTCTATAAAGGATGATAAGGATCAATTCTATATTATATATATATTATATGATTCTGACAGTCCCCCTGAACTTCAATAGCCATAGTTTTATATATTATACTGGACTGTGGCTCCTGCAATGATTCAGACAGCCCCCCTGAGTTTCAATAGCCATAGTTTTATATATTATACTGGACTGTGGCTCCAGCAATGATTCAGACAGTCCCCCTAAGTTTCAATAGTCATAGTTTTATATATTATACTGGACTGTGGCTCCTGCAATGATTCAGACAGTCCTTCTGAGTTTCAATAGCCCCCTAGTTTTATATATTATAGCTGGACTGTGGCTCCTGCAATGATTCAGACAGCCCCCTGAGTTTCAATAGCCATAGTTTTATATATTAGACTGGACTGTGGCTCCTGCAATGATTTCAGACAGCCCCCTAATTTTCAAATATTCAGACAGCCCCTTGAGTTTCAGTTTTTATATATTTTACTGGACTGTGGCTCCTGCAATGATTCAGACAGCCCCCCTAAGTTTCAATAGCCATAGTTTTATATATTATACCATAGTTTTATATATTATACTGGACTGTGGCTCCTGCAATGATTCAGACAGCCCCCCTAAGTTTCAATAGCCATAGTTTTATATATTATACTGGACTTTTGCTCCAGCAATGATTCAGACAGTCCTTCTGAGTTTCAATAGCCATAGTTTTATATATTATACTGGACTGTGGCTCCTGCAATGAGTCAGACAGCCCCCCTGAATTTCAATAGCCATAGTTTTATATATTATACTGGACTGTGGCTCCAGCAATGATTCAGACAGCCCCCCTGAGTTTCAATAGCCATAGTTGTATATATTATACTGGACTGTGGCTCCAGCAATGATTCAGACAGTCCCCCTAAGTTTCAATAGCCATAGTTTTATATATTATACTGGACTGTGGCTCCTGCAATGATTCAGACAGCCCCCCTGAGTTTCAATAGCCATAGTTGTATATATTATATTGGACTGATAGATACAGACAGAGAGACAATAGACAAATAGAAAGATAAACAGGAAGGACAGATAGATAGATAGATAGACAAACAGGTGGATAGGGTATTCAGAAAGGTCTATATTAAGCATGTCTCGATAGAGACAGGAGACCTACTCCATCTCCGTTGTATTATCTACAGACCTGTGTATTAATTTGAGTGATATATATATATAATATATATTACATTCTGACAATAGGGCAGGCAGAAATCAGTGGGTGGAGTCGAATTTGACCTCGATTTCCTCGACTGCGGTGTCGGGCGATTGGAATATTTGCGCGTTCCATTCACCCGACACCAGAACACGACGGGCGAAATTACTGTAAACGACCATGAACAAGAGATTCTGAAGGAATCATACAAACACACACACACACACACAAACAAAGAAATACAGACACATCGCTAACTATAGACACTTCTCACACATTTTAATTCAAGCGTTATCCCGTATGCGACCCCCAGCCCCCATCGCCTTGTCTTACCTTGCAGAGATTATGACGGCATCTCCCTCGTCCCATTGTAAGGATGGTACCTGCTTCAAGCAACGCTTGGACAGAAGATAAAGTCCGGGGAAGAACAGCGAGCCAGCTGCTACTAGCTCCAGCATTGTAACTGATTTGATGTTTTATTGTGTTAAATACGAATCCCAAACCCCCCGAAAACGAGAGAGAGAGAGAGAGAGGGAGGGGAGAGAGAGAGAGAGAGAGAGAGAGAGAGGGAGAGGAGAGAGAGAGAGAGAGAGAGGGTGTGCGGATTATTATAATGCAGTTTACAGCAAACCAAACACTGCACTGAATGATACAGATTCCTAAATACCAAGTCTATCTTATCTTATACTATATATATGAACGTATATGCAGCCATGCATTTAAATCAAATAAATCAAAGAGTATACGTATACAATATACTGCTCGGTTTTTTTTATATATATATCTCGTTTTTCTCCTTCCTCTTCTCTCTGTCTTAGTAGAGATGAGAGAGAAAAAGAGAGAGATTACATTTAAAAGCCAGTTGCAAATGAACAGACAGACGGCTATAGATAGAGATAGATAGATAGATAGATAGATAGATAGATAGATAGATAGATAGATAGATAGATAGATAGACAGATAGATACTATTGAATAGCCGTCACAGCCTGACCCTGTGCTAGATTCGCTATAAATCTGGAATGAGATTAAAATGTAAGGGATTTAACGTAGGATGAGAGAGAGAGAGAGAGAGAGAGAGAGAGAGAGAGAGAGAGAGAGAGAGAGAGAGAGACGACGATGAGCGAATCTCCTCACTTCGTTCTCGACACTAAGCAGATGGCGGTGTTCAGTGACCAGTAATATCGAGATATATAATACTTATATCAGTAACAATACGTTACCAACGGCCACTAAATACAAAACGATCCTACTACCCCTACACGCAGACAGACAGACATGAATAGCGTCCTGTTAGACAGACGGACACACACACAAGACAGACACACACACACACTCGCCCTTATTATATTAAGATGGGCTATACGGCGTGTAAACGTAACGCTTTGTTTTAATTACGAAAAAAAAACGACGCACTGCGGTATAGGCTAAAATAAAATAACGAGCCACCGAATATAACCATAACGAGCTCACACTATCACAAAACACACTGAAATCGACCCCGTCCAAAAACAAAAAACAAAAATACAATGTGAATCTACATCGATTTATCTGTGCTATGTTTTTATCTAACCCCCATCCTGTCTCTTCTCTTTCCTTTGTGTGTCTCGCGTCTTTCTCTCCTCGGCAGTTGAATACACCCTTTAATAATAATAATAATAATAATAATAATAATAATAATAATAATAATAATAATAGCTAGTATAGCGAACCGATTTCAGGTGCGGCAGCTAAAAACAACACCATCTATAAATATGTAGTATAGCTCTTTCTTCTGGTTATGGTGCTAGTGATAATTACAAGCAACGCGATGCACGGAGAGCGAATGGGTCGAACTGAATATCCTCACAATGTCAAAACAGCGTTCCCAATGCAGTCCGGAGCAATCACACTGCCGCATGATTCGTCGGTTTGGCTGCTGAGATATTATTATTATTATTATTATTATTATTAATAATAATGCTACAGTTTGAGGAACATGATCCCGTCCAGTCACTCAAGCGTCCCCCGTGTAATCTATCTCTGGGCCGATTAATGCCCGCATATCCGTTAGCATTATTGTAAGTGTTTGCTGTGTTATTAATCGGGCTGAACGGCGCAGTCCCGGCAGGCGATTCAGTCTCTTTGATTACGCAGAAAGTGCCCGTCCGAAAAAGTGCGTGTGTGTGTGTCAGAGAGAGAGAGAGAGAGAGAGAGAGAGAGAGAGAGAGAGAGAGAGAGAGAGAGAGAGAGAGGGGGGGGGTCGGGGACGGGCTGCGACTGTGTGAGAGTGAGGACGGGAGGACGGGACGGGACTGTTGTGTTTTAAGGTGGAACGGACTAGATAGGCAACTTAGTTGTCATATTTAAAGATCTATTCTTTACAATATTTTGATTTTAGACAGTCCATGTCTTTCAATCTGTCTATCTGTCTATCCGTCTCTGTCTGTCTGTCTGTCTGTCTGTCTATCCGTCTGTCTGTCTACCCGACTAAGACGCTTATTTAGTTCAAGCATGTTTATGATTACTGACAAAATAATAATAATAATAATAATAATAATAATAATAATAATAATAATAATTAGAAAACTAATTTGAGAAGCCTACTTTTGAATTCCAAGCGAAATATTTGTAAAATAGCCTACTAGCTTTTTTTTGAGTATGCTTTATATCTGTCGTATTGTTTGATGATAACTTCCCGCTTATATATTAATTTAAACACATACCGGTAAATAGTTTAAATAATCTGTAGCCAAGCGAGACAATTAAATAAAAACGTCGAATGTTGTTAAGCTACGGATAAATTATTTTTTTTTTTAAATTTGTGTTTTGTAATATACAACTTTGAAAAACCTATGCTAAACTGTTATATTCTAACTGTAGTAGTTATTTGTATATTACCTTAGTAACAACAACAAAAATATTGAAATAATGTTGCATACAACAATGCTTATACGTGTTTTTAAAATAACGTATGATAAGTATCAATTACTAATGAATAGTTTTGTAAGTTTGTTTGTTAATTTGTAAATATCATATAAATACAATTAGGCCACAAAAAGCATAAATACTTAAAATTCATAATAAAATACCTTTTTTTGTCATTAAAACTGCTTAGTAGTCGATCTTTTAACTCTCTTATGATAAAATAA
Organism: Huso huso; assembly: GCA_036884735.1. NCBI lineage: Eukaryota > Metazoa > Chordata > Actinopteri > Acipenseriformes > Acipenseridae > Huso > Huso huso. Next base: position 6,379,132 of record CM072709.1, on the reverse strand, counting down.
AACAAAAATACGCGTTTTAAACAGTAGTTGTTTTGTTTTTTTTATGGTGAAATTATTACTAGGCCTCCTCCCAAACCGTTAGGCAGCGGTTTCCATGGTAACCTTATTATAACGGTGAGAATGGAATCTGCTCCCCGTAGCAACCGACTCAGGATCCTTTATCATTCATTTTCCTGATTGGCTAGAATTTGTAGTTGTCAGGAAGCACTAACCAATGAAACGCGACAATCGGACAATCCGAAAAGATTAATTTTTAGTTTGAACCAATCGAGAGAGAACAACATGAGATTGGAGCCGCTGTTTGTTTTTTTATTTTTTTCTGATTGGATGAAACCTGAGATGGTGGGCGGGCCGGACGAAGGGTAACATTTCTCTTTTTAATTAAACGAAGCGTTAATGAAACAATGAATAATTAATATCAGCGAAACCAAATCATTTATACCGATATCTGTAAATAACAACAGTTGACGCTGACAGTTCTTATTTCATATACCGGTAAATATATATTGTGTTATTCTTGTATGTAGACCATTTCTTAATTTTTGCAAAATGTCAATTTTAAAACGTTGTATATATATTAGCTTAAAGAGCCAGCTGCCCAACGTTTCGATACGTTTTATATCTTTCTCAAGGGAGCCTGTGTTTGAATCAAAACATTGGAGGTATTTATAGGTTTTTAACGTCATGACAACTACTTGTATATATTGTGACATCATTTTTACTTCTATCTTTGAATCTGTACTCATTTTAATTAACATTACTTTATATAAACTTATATTTTTATTATATCATGCAATGCTGGCTTTGAGAATCAGTCTTGATTTGGCCTCCCCCGCGCATCAGCATGCACAACTTTTGAATGGATTTTGTTTATTTATTTATTTAAATGATATATATATTTGTTCTTTATTTTTTTATTTTTATTTTATTATTATTTTTTTAAGAAAAACTGCTGTGTACCAAAAGTAGGAACACAAAAACGTGAATAACTGATCACAAATATATATATCAGGTCGTTTGGGAAAACATAATCCTTCTTCAACTGCATTGAAAAATCATCCGCGTAATTTCCGCACGATCTCTAATTGTTTTCCTAGTTTATGGCGCCATCTGCTGGAATATTACATCATTACACCTATACAACTATATCGAGGCATCAAATCCAAGTACACCAACGTGAGAATATTATTATTATTATTATTATTATTAATAATAATAATAATAATAACAATAATAATAATAATACTTCCCCATTACAGGTCAGTTTGAGCCAGTCCAGGTTTTACAGAAGGAATATAAACCTGGACTGGCTCAAACTGCTCTGCAATGGGGGGTCAGACTGCCCTGCTTATATATATATATATAAAAAGGTTTTTTCTTCCTTGTTTCTCAAAGAGAAGGAGAGATCCTTTTATTCGACTAACTAAACAATAATTAAACACAAGCTTTGAGGACCTCAGAGGTCTCCTCTTCAGGTGAAAGTATCAATCTCTTTCTTCTACTTTCACCTGAAGAAGAGACCTCTGAGGTCTTGAAAGCCTGTGATTAATGATTGCTTAGTTAGCCGAATAAAATGTCATCTCTGGACTGATGCGGCTTCCTTGTTGCAGAAATTTGACAGAGAGCAAAGTTTTGACACCCTGTGACTGAAAGACAATGATTCTTGGTGGTAAATCTCTCTTCCGACCTGTGAGGGCGCTAAGTAACAGGAACAGAGTACCCTGGACTGTTTGGCCTGACACTTCATTCCTAGGGTTAAAAGGAAGTCGGTCATGTAGAAAGGGGGCGGAGCTTCAGTGCACAAACTCATCGACCCGGAAGGGAAATGATGTGGCAGCCACGGATTGGAGGAGCCAATCGTTTACCAAGGGGTCATGAGTGACGGTATAAATATGGGTCAAAGCGATGCTATCTGTTCCTTTGTTGTGGTTATGCAAATGAAACGAAAGGACCGCTATTCCTGTGTTTAAAAAGAGTGTTTTTGTTTGTTTTTGTCAGTCTGTCTATATCATAGATATATCATCATAATTTTTTTTTTTTTTTTATAAATTTAGTCATCGCCAATGGTTTTTACCCAGGTTTTTCTCCCCAATTTGAAATGCCCAATTTTTTTTGTATCCCGGTTCACCGCTTGCAACCCCCTGGCGACTCAGGAAACAGAGGCTGAAACACGCATCCTCTGAAACGTGCTCCTGCCAATTCGTCATTTTGTCTGAGAGAGGAGTGATTTCTATAACACAAGAGTAGATGTTAAAACTTCATGCTGATTTGAACTCGGCTCTCGCCAAGATAAGCACCAACTGTACTGTAGCGTTACAGTAAACTAATGTTTCCTTCCTCCCTAGCGCATCAGCACAGCACAACAACGGCTGCGATGCTGGCTCCGGGGATCAACCACAGTGCGGTCTCCCCAGCGCATCAGCATGACAACCGTCTGGATTGAGTTAAGTAGGGTACATCTCTGGGGTCTTCAAGTGGGCACCTTCCATCCTCAGTGTTTCGTCGACTAGCCCACGACACCTCAAGAGGGCTCGACGGTGATTCTGGCGTCCCAGCATCACCCCCCTCCGTCCCCACTCAGCTCAGCCCAGCTTACTAGAATGTAGGTTTCTACTGCAGAGGATGTCCAGCGCCCCATTCTTTTAATCATATGTTGATTGTGAGAAGTGTTGAATTTAAATCAAGGGAAGTAATGTTAAAACTTTACAAAATTTTACAAAATTTGCATACGACACAAAAATAGGAGTTACCAATTTATCCAGTTGTTTATACTGAATAAAATGATCTAGACAGCATTCAGAACTGGGCAGACACATGGCAAATGACATTTAATAGAGAAAAGTGTATGAAAAAGACCTAGGAGTTTATGTTGACTCAGAAATGTCTTCATCTTGACAATGTGGGGAAGCTATAAAAAAGGCCGACAAGATGCTCGGATATATTGTGAGAAGTGTTGAATTTAAATCAAGGGAAGTAATGTTAAAACTTTACAATGCATTAGTAAGACCTCATCTAGAATATTGTGTTCAGTTCTGGTCACCTTGTTACAAAAAAGGATATTGCTGCTCTAGAAAGAGTGCAAAGAAGAGCAACCAGAATTAAACCCGGTATGTGTATTTCTCAATGGAAAAAAAAATACAACACAGGACAGGCTCTGTTTGATAAACTGTAACTTTAGTCAAACTCGTTCGAATTTCACAGCCAACAAGAGAAGGGGCCAACCATAAATCCCTTAGATACTTCTGATTTGATGAGAGCTTGAACTATTCGATGTTCTGTGATAGCGGATTGTAGATTTTTGCAGTGATGTGTATTCCTGCAGAAAAACCATTAGAAAGGCCGTTGAGATAGTTGACAAAAATACAGCCTGGGTGATTCTGCAATAAATGGTTCAGCGTAGGGATAGATAGAGGTGTGAACACTGTTAGAAGGGGAGAGAGTCGTTTGTAAGCTAGAGGGCAGATGGACTGAGAGTGGGCGTCGCCACAGAAACTCCACATATGAATGTATCTACAATGATCCAGAGAGGAGAATTTCTCATTGAAGTTATTGCAGAGCTGTCTGCCACCAGAAAAGTTAATTACATGTCCATATTTATAAATATAAGTTCTTAGAGGCGTGAGAGAGGAGCCGCCAGCTCCCATCCCACTCCATGCAAGCCGAGCTTGTATTTTTGGAATGAGTCCCAGACAAGAGCGATCTCCTCTAGAACAGGTCTGACCAGCTCAACACAACATTTGCAGGGTCCTCTCTGAAGCAATGAAACACAAGCCACATAACTGGAACAATAATCAGACATTTCGTTCTGGAAATGCTCGCTTTCAAATCATTAGTCCAAATGTGTATCTGGGTTAATGTCATGTTTAATAACTGCTGTATCTGTGTGCCAGTGTCTGACTGCTGTATCTGTGTGCCAGTGTTAATGTCATGTTTAATAACTGCTGTATCTGTGTGCCAGTGTCTGAGTTAATGTCATGTTTAATAACTGCTGTATCTGCTGTATCCAGTGTGAGTGTCTGAGTTAATGTCATGTTTAATAACTGCTGTATCTGTGTGCCAGTGTCTGAGTTAATGTCATGTTTAATAACTGCTGTATCTGTGTGCCAGTGTCTGAGTTAATGTCATGTTTAATAACCGCTGTATCTGTGTGTGCCAGTGTCTGAGTTAATGTCATGTTTAATAACTGCTGTATCTGCGTGCCAGTGTCTGAGTTAATGTCATGTTTAATAACTGTATGTATCTGTGCGCCAGTGTCTGAGTTAATGTCATGTTTCATAACTGCTGTATCTGTGTGCCAGTGTCTGAGTTGATGTCATTTTCATAACTGCTGTATCTGTGTGCCAGTGTCTGAGTTAATGTCATGTTTAATAACTGCTGTATCTGTGTGCCAGTGTCTGAGTTAATGTCATGTTTCATAACTGCTGTATCTGTGTGTCAGTGTCTGAGTTAATGTCATGTTTAATAACTGCTGTATCTGTGTGCCAGTGTCTGAGTTAATGTCATGTTTAATAACTGCTGTATCTGTGTGCCAGTGTCTGAGTTAATGTCATGTTTAATTTCATGTAACTGCTGTATCTGTGTGTCCAGTGTCTGAGTTGATGTCAATGTTTTAATAACTGCTGTATCTGTGTGCCAGTGTCTGAGTTAATGTCATGTTTAATAACTGCTGTATCTGTGTGCCAGTGTCTGAGTTAATGTCATGTTTCATAACTGCTGTATCTGTGTGCCAGTGTCTGAGTTAATGTCATGTTTAATAACTGCTGTGTCTGTGTGCCAGTGTCTGAGTTAATGTCATGTTTCATAACTGCTGTATCTGTGTGCCAGTGTCTGAGTTAATGTCATGTTTAATAACTGCTGTATCTGTGTGCCAGTGTCTGAGTTAATGTCATGTTTCATAACTGCTGTATCTGTGTGCCAGTGTCTGAGTTAATGTCATGTTTAATAACTGCTGTATCTGTGTGCCAGTGTCTGAGTTAACCTCTTCAACTCCAGATTCAAAATGAATGTGCACTCCAGGTACCAGATTTAGACATTATTGTAATTGGTAATTTTACCCCTGAAATTGGTATAAAATAATATTTGGAAAAAAGTCAATACATTTATAACATTTTTATTAACCCTTTAGGCTCCTGTGTGCTCGATAGTCCTATTCAATAAAGCAAGACAGGCACACACGTTTTTATCTTTTTTTACATTTTATTTTGTAGAACAAACATACATTTTATATATAAAGTTAGCAAAATGTACACTGCAAAATAAATATTACACGAAATATTCAAGTTTTTTTTTTTAAATGTAAACCACATACGAAATTTTGCATAGGAGGTTGTGTGGTCCAGTGGTTAAAGAAATGGGATTGTAAGCAGGAGGTCCCCGGTTGAAATCCCACCTCAGCCACTGACTCATTGTGTGACCCTGAGCAAGTCACTTCACCTCCTTGTGCTCCGTCTTTCGGGTGAGACGTAATTGTAAGTGACTCTGCAGCTGATGCATAGTTAACACACCCTAGTCTCTGTAAGTCGTGTTGGATCTGCTAAATAAACAAATATTAATAAAAAAAACATTTTTATAAAATATACATATATAAATTTTATGAACAAAAAATAGTTAGATTGTGAAATATTGCTACACACTTTTTAAGGCTTGGAAATATTTATGTCTTTACCAGTTTAAGCATTGTGAGTGTGTTGTGAGCCCACAGTATAAACTTATTTCTTCATATTTACACGGATTCCTTATTTTCCTATTAACAGTATTTCATGAGGTTGTTTTGCAATGAAGATGCTTTGCTGGTTCATTTTCCATGGTTTGTTCATGCTTACCAATGTACAAGTTTGAGGCTGAACAATAAATAAAATATGTTTTGATAAAGCTAATACTTATTGCTTTTATAGTTAATTTTAAAAGCATGGTAATGCAAGTGCTCTTTCCTTTGATGTGCATCCTGGAGCTGAAGAGGTTAATGTCATGTTGAATAAACTACTGTATCTCTTTGCTGGATTGTTCTGATATTGTGCAAAGACAACGAGAGTACAGATTATAGTTCAATTGTCTCGGAAACAATGTGATTTTTAAAATTTCTCTTAAACACTGATCATGTTTCCTAATTCAAAGTGACTATTTTGTTTTGGGAGCTTGTATTAAACTGGGTATATTGAGCAGTGCAGGGGAGCGGTCTGACTTCACTGGGCTCCTCGATCACGTCTGATAACGGCACTGCCTGTGCTGGACTAGAAGCCTTGTTGGACATCCAGCAGCAACCTGCGTGTGTTTTATGGAGCCGCAGACCGACACAGAGCCCTGCAATAACACAAAGAAGAACTGAGCCTGAAACCCACCAGTGGTGTCGGTCAGAGCTCGGGACTGTCACATGAGCTGGTGCTGTTGTGGGTGGAGCCGGAACCACGACTACCTCAGTCAGGCCCGACCCAGACAGTCTAGGAGTGGAAACAGAGCACTTGTATTTCCCAGCGTCTTCCTCCCTGACTCTCCTCAGCAGTAGAGAAGCGTTCCCGCGCTGCAGCTCAGAATCAAACAGGCTGGTCCTGCTCACATACTGAGGCAGCTGATCGGCAAGCTGGTCCCTGTTGTCATGGTAACTGTGAACAATGTGGTCAGTTTCTGCTTGTCTCCAGATCACACCTGACTTCTCATCCCAGGCTGTGTAGTTGAAAGAGCAGCTCAGGATACAGTCCTGCCCCGCAGTACAGTTCACTGAGCTCGGGACTTTCACAAACTCACTGTCGCTGCTCACACTGCCAGCAGCCAGTATGATGATTGCCAATACCCCGGTAACAGCAGCAGCAGCAGGGCCAGTGAAGCACACTCTCCTCCTTAACTGGATCCTGGACTCGGTCCTTCTCTTCAAATAGAGCCTGAACAGGAGAAGAACAGAAAGTTCAGAAAGAGAGAGAGAGAGAGAGAGAGACACACACACAGAGCACCAGGGTTATAAACACACAAATGGTTATAAATACACACACAGGGTTATAAACACACACACACACAGGGTTATAAACACATACACACACACACACACAGGGTTATAAACACACACACAGGGTTCAGCACATTTATGACTCGGACACTCACTGGCACAGTTTGCTCCCAGGCTGCCTAATGTGATCCGGTGCCAATGAAACAAGTTCAATAGCGAGCAGAAACTTGAAACAGAACACAAGACAAGAAAAGGAGAAAGTGATGCATCAAACTCAGCGCAGAGAGCAGGACGAGAAGGGCACACATTGAAGCCAAGAGAAAAGAAACCCTGGAGTACAATACTGGATCGGGGGTCTTACTGGTTCCAGGGCAGCTCAGGTGAATTCAGGAGCGCTTCTTCTCCTGCAGAGTCCATCCTCTTTTGCACGCCTCCGCCTGCATCTCTGTACCGACACAAGAGAAATCTTAAATTCATACCACGTTACACACTGGAGTCACTAAATATTCAAAGACTCGTCTGTCTGTTTATCATTATTATTACACATCACAGCACTCTTAGTTATAGACTATATACTCCAGGAAAGTTTCATGAAATTAAACCTACAAGGAAAGGGTCATTGTGAGCCTATCTTGCAGTTTCACTTCAGCTACAGGATGCACAGGGTCAGAATATATTACCACACAATTACGTCTCGATGGTTTTGAGTCAGGCAGCCACGAGTAACAGGTCAACCACAACATTATTGTGTAGTAATATTCTGACACACTTTATTTCACAGGCATGTTTCTTAAGCTGTTTTCTTTTGGCTGAGTTTTGTTTTGTT
>CM072709.1:6025762-6370869 GCA_036884735.1 Huso huso | reverse complement strand
TGGCTCGTTATATTTATTAATGTATGTGTTTATTTATCCTGCCTTTTATTCTTTAGTCTGGCTTTGAGTTTGAAGACGGGGTAATGCTCGTGTTAAATACCCTTCGACTGTACAATCTGTGTTTTAAATACATTATTTATAAAAGAAAAATGTGTTTTTGTTCAGCCTCATTCGATTACATTATTTTGAACATGTACTGTAGTTGGCAAAAGCAACATAATTAAACACGAAGCTATCACTGTACAAAATACAGGAAAACAACGATCTTATTTTAGTTTCGATTTTGCGATGACGTATCCGAGCCTGCAGTTATTGGAATTGTATCATGAGCGCCCTCTGTGGACAGTCTTGCTAATGCAGTCACACTCGCATATCCGACCCTGTACAGTTTTGACCTCATTGCAGGTTTAACGAGTGTGACGCATATCTAATTATTTCGTTTTGGCCCGTTCCTATGGAGCATGGGTTCTTAAACTGCGGGTCGCGACCCAAAGTGGGTCCCTAACACCTTTTTGGTGGGTCGCAGCGTGCAGAAAATAAATGCAGCTTTAACATGGTCTAGAGGGCGCGTATTTGCGTTTCCCCAGAAGGTCCCAACTCACCCAGTGTGCGCGCTACCCCCGCTAATCAGAGTGCTGGAGAATATTATAAATCACTGCTGTACAGCGATCTAGGGTTTAATGAAGATTAAGCAAAAATATAACGATAGCTTCTTGCGTTTAGGATTTATAAAAGCTGTTCAGAATGCAGAGGAGCGTCTGCAGCGTTTGCTTTGTGGCGATTGTGTTTTCAAATAGAAGCGTTAACAAACTGACACGACATTTGGAAAAGCATTCACAGTATGACGGGATATCTCTTGAGTTTTTCAAGATTCGAGTGGCCAGCTTCAGGAAGCAGTGCTTCGATAGTGGAAAAGTAAGTTCAGATGTCATTGTATTATTTTATTTAAAATGCTGTGATGGCATTGAAAGCTCTGCAGTTTTAAACATAGCGCCGGATTAAAACGAATAGCAAACTACAACCCTGTACTCGGTGGCGGTTTTAGATTTTGTCCGATGCTTCTTTCTTCCATTCATAAATATAATCTCTATCAAATACAGGTTTGTAGTTTGCTATTAGTGGTTGGGTCAAAGTTTTATTAAACTACGACCCAGCGCTACAACACATTACAGAAGCGCATTACCGCACGGAATTGTGGGCATTGTAGTTTTCTGTAGAAACGGCTCTTTTAGAAAAACATTGAAGTGGCCGAGTAATAGACACGAAGCGAAACTCAGGGAAGTTGACTCGCTGCTCCCATTAAGACCCATTATTACTCTCTTTGACTTGGATTTTTACTTAATTTCTATTATAGGAAAAATAAAAATAAATAAATAAATCCACATTTTTATTTTCATTTCCAAATATGAACTGGGTCTCGAGAAGGCAGTGAGTTACTGTTGTGGGTCCTAACATAGAAACGTTTAAGAACCCACAGTATGGAGGATATTCCATGCCAAAATTCAAAATAAATAAATACTGGAATAAATAAATACATAATTAACTAAAATAAATACATGGGCATTTATTTATTCATTCATTTATTTATTCATTTATTCATTTCCTTTTTATTTATTCATTCATTCATTCATTTCCCTTTTTATTCATTGATTTATTTATTCATTTATTTATTTATTTATTTATTTCTCTTTTTATTTATTCATTCATTTATTTATTTCTCTTTTTCCACTTTTCATTTCACTCTGCCCGTTTCCTTTTCTGCTTCGTTTTCATTTCGATGTGACGCGAGCTGCTGTTCTTTTTACATTTCACTGTGCTGAAACTACTACTGTCAATCACAGCCACTGGGCGGTATCAACAACTCCATTGGCTGATGATTAGCCAATGGCGTTGATGCTGCCCACTGACTGACCCATTAGTTGATTGTTGGCTGTGAAATTCAAAACGAGTTTGACTAAAGTTACAGTTTATCAAACAGAGCCTGTCCTGTGTTGTTGTATTGTTTTTTCGTTCGGAAATACAAATACATGTTGGTAGTGTCTCGCTACTTAATTGAAAATAATTTGCAAATGAAATGACTCTTGCGAATCAAATCGATGCAAACTCTGTGTCTCAGAACTGCGATATATATTTTTTACATAATTACAATGTTAAGCCCCGTGTTAGTGGGGTAATGGGGAGTTTGTGTGTGTATCGAGTTCTGGTAATTTACATATTATAGTTAAATTGTCTAGGAAACAATGTGCTTTTTAAAATTCCATGCGATTGATGAGCTCTAGTAATGCTAGTTGGAAAATGCAGATTTCAGCATTACAAGAGCCAATCAAATCACGTGAAAGCACAGTGGGTGGAGCTCATTTGCATACAAACTCCAGATTTAGCTGGCCAGTTAAATATTTAAATGTTAAATCTTGTAAGTAGATTTATAAATTATATCTGAATGTACACATTTAATATATTAAATATATTTAATATATTTAATACAGCTGGCTCTTTGAGCTAATATATATATATATATATATATATATTTCACAACATTTTATAAATCTGGGGAAATATACAAGATTTAAGTTGAATCTGGAAAAAAAGAAAATATTAATCCTTTTTTTTACACATGGAACTCCATATTTTAAAGTCTTAAGATAATTTCTTTCATTAAAGTGCAGATTAACAGTGCGCTTTTCCTGCCATGGCGTTAACTATTGAACCTTTTATTTAACCGCAGTGATTAATGGATTATGTGCTCAGTGTCTGATTAGAGACTAAGACAGTCATTTCACTTACTCGTAAACTTAATTAAAAAAAAAATCGTGGCCGCTACCAAAAGCCTGGTCTTCGCTGCTGCATTTTTAAAAATAAATAATTAAATAAAATCTAAAACTGTAAAGATTCAACTTTTAGAAATGTGTATGATCTGCAACACAAGAACAACTTGGTTTGACATTACGCAGCGAATTAACGCTTTTCAGGGTTTAAGCTTATATAAATTGATGTAAGTGAACAGAAGTGAGGTGCTGCAACACGTAGCGTACATGTTTGAATTTCTTTTATATTACCGGTAAGTAACTTCCATTTATAAACCCGGTTTATATCAAGTCTTTAAGAAATCACACTGGTGGTTTTATGGTATAAAATAAAAAGTGCATTGCTTAGATGTTATTAAACTCGACTGTGTTTGACTCGATCGCATCGACAGCGCGGAAAACAAAGCCTGGATCTGCAGCTGTGCTGTGAGCTGCATGCAGCTTGCAGAGAGAGAGAGATGTAAATACTAGATTATTAAATATTGTGTTTAAAATAGATACCTTTTCGGAACAGACTGTTAAGTATGCAAGGTATACCGATATTAAAGTACGTGTTACTTATATAAAGAACATCAAATATGAAGGCTGTGTGTTTGTATCCTAATGTCCTAAAGTGAAGCCGGACTATTTTTGTAAACACAGATTGTGTTCGGAATTAAAATTTAACAAAGAAACACAAACAGCAATAAGAAAACTTCCAGTCTTCCAATAATCTACTGTGCTAAATAGCATTCAAACAGATTGTTTCACTACAAACAGTCCCGTGTCTATAGGCCTCACAAAACAATATCGTCACTTTCTTAACACAAACTTCACTGCACGCCGTAGCCCCGCCCTTCCTTCCTTTCTCTCTCTCTCTCTCTCTCTCTCTCTCTCTCTCTCTCTCTCTCTCTCAAATTCAAAGGTGCTTTATTGGCATGACCATTATTCACAGTATTGCCAAAGCAATGCATACACAGTACATCATCTGAACATTAAATAGACAATAACACTGATGAGAATAATAATGATAATAATGGTAAACAAATATAAATAATAACCACGTTATTAATAATTTAACAATAACAACAATGAAATATAACAAGATTTGAACTCCTGTAGAGTGCTCACTGTTTGTCCCTCAGGCTGTGACAGGCGGCTGTGTACTGGGCTGCCAGTTGGACACAGCTGGACTCCTCTCCGAGGAGGATTGGGAGTTTTTGAGAGTCTGGCAGGTCTGGGAATGTTTTGCAGAGATTTTTTATTTGTGGGAAGAAAGTTTCCCTTATTTCTGTGTATTTTGTACACTGCAGTAGAAAGTGCCTCTCTGTCTCTACTTGTTGGAGTTGACAGTGATGACACAGCCGGTCCTCTTTGGGCAGCTAGGTCTGTCTGTGTCGGCCTGTTTCTATGGCCAGGCTGTGCTCACTGAGCCTGTATTTGGTTAGGATCTGCCTCTGCTTGTTGTCTTTCACCCTGCTCAGGTATTCAGCCAGGGTGTAGTGTCTTTTTAGGGCCCGATAGCACTCTAATTTGCTTTGTGTTTTTGTGTGTGTGTCCCAATAGGTGAGGTAGTTTTGTTTGTGTTGTGTTATAATTTGGTTAACTCGAATTGTCTGTGTTGGAGCAGTGCTGTCCTGAGGCTGGTTGGTGTTAGTGTGTGTTAGTGCAGTGAGCTTCAGGACCAGCTGGCTGAGGGGACTCTTCTTTGGCTCAGTTCTTGGTACTGCAGGGCTTTACTGTGGTAGGAGTTTGGGTTGCTTTGTTTTTAGATGAAGCCAAAATTGAATTGCTCTTTTTTGTATTGAGATCAATAATGGATATTGACCTAGTTCTGCCCTGCACGTTGTTTGGTGTTTTTCTCTATATTTGCAGGATGTTTTTGCAGAACTCTGTGTGCAGGGCTTCTATTGGGTGTTTATCCCATTTAGTGTAATCCTGCTCTGTGAGCGGACCCCACACTTCACTGCCATAGAGGGCAATGGGTTTGATAACACTTTCAAAAATTTTGAGCCAAATTCTAATGGGGAGTTTTATATAAAGCTTTTTCTTTATGGAATAGAAAGCCCTGCGGGCCTTCTCTCTTAGTGCATTCACTGCCGGGTTAAAGCTACCTGATGCGCTGATGTTTAGGCCCAGGTAGGTGTAGTGCATGCAGTGTTCTATTGTGGTGTGGTGTAGTGTGAAGATGTATCTACTTTCCTGATATCTGGGTTTTTTCTGAAATATCATGATTTTAGTTTTGTTCATGTTTACTGCCAGGGCCCAGGTCTGACAGTACTGCTCTAGCAGTGCCAGGCTCTGCTGCAGTCCCTGCTCTGTGGGCAACAGCAGGACCAGGTCATCTGCGTAGAGCAGGAATTTAACTTCAGTATCAAGCAGAGTGAGGCCAGGGGCTGCAGATTGCTCTGTGGCCAGTTCATTGATGTAGATGTTGCACAGTGTTGGACTCAAACTGCACCCCTGTCTCACTCCACGCCCCTGTGAGAAGAGTTGTGTTCTTTTATTGCCAATCTTTACACCACATTTATTTTCCGTATACATTGATTTAATTGTGTCATAGGTTTTACCTCCTACACCACTTTGGAGGAGTTTATAAAATAATCCTTCGTGCCAGATTGAATCAAAAGCCTTTTTGAAATCTATAAATCAAGCAAATAATTTATTTTTATTTTGGTTTACATGTTTGTCTATTAGGGCGTGTAGGGTGTAAATGTGGTCAGATGTCCGGTGTTTTGGAAGGAAGCCAATCTGACTCTTACTCAAGACACTGTGTTCGGTAAGGAAGGCCAGTATCCGGGCGTTAATGATACTGCAGAACACCTTCCCCAGATTACTGCTCACACAGATGCCCCGGTAGTTATTGGGGTGAATTTGTCTCCACTCTTAAAGACAGGGGATATAATCCCTTGGTTCCAGATGTCAGGAAGTAGCCCACACTTAGTATCAGGTTACACAGTTTGCGCAGGGCCTCCTGCAGCTTAGGGCTGCTGTGCTTCAGCATCTCATTGAGACGCTGTCTACCCCGCTGGCTTTCCTATTCTGGAGGGTCTGCAGTTTCTCTTTAAGTTCCTCAAAGAGTGATTGGAGAGTCCAGTGGATTCTGGTTGTCTTTAATTGACAATTCTAGTTTTCAGTTTTTCATAAATATTGTTTTGATCTAATGGTTGTTCATTGTGTGTTATGTTTTGATAGAGTTTTTCAAAATGGTTTTTCCATATATTTCCATTTTGTATGGCCAATTCTTCTGGTTTTGATTTATTTAGTTTTTTCCAATGTTCCCAGAATCGGTTTGAGTTAATGGACTCCTCGATTTCTGTCAGTTGCTTGTTGATGTGGTTATTTTTTTCTGTTTTAGTGTGCGTTTATAGTAATTTAGAGTTTCACAGTAGCTGAGGCGTAAATCTTGGTTGTCTGGTTGTCTATGTTTTTGATTTGATAATTGCCTAAGTCTATATTTTTACAATCTTCATCAAACCAATTTTCTTCTTTCAGTTTTTTTTTTTGAGTGTTCCAAATTATTTTTAGTTTGGATTTTAAAGCTGCCTGTCTAAATATTTAATTCAGGTTTTCTACAGCTAGATTTACTCCCTGTTTACTGTGAGTATGTGGTGTAACCAGAAAGGTGTTTAATAGTGATTGGATTTTGGATGGCTGATTGCTTTCTGGTATTCTTCTGCACTGTTTGGAGCCCATCTGTAGGAATGATGGAGGTTATTCAGCTTGCAGGGCTGTGTCTGTGTGTTGCTGGTCTGCTCTGTTCTTTTAAGGAACACAGTTATTTGACTGTGGTCTGACAGAGGAGATATTGGCCTGACAGTGAATGCACTAATAGAGGAAGGGTCTAGGTCAGTAATGGTGTAATCTACTACACTGTTGCCAAGAGCTGAGCTGTAGGTGTGTCTTCCTAAAGAGTCCCCCTCGGATCCTACCGTTAATAATGTACAGGCCCAGGCCTTGACAGAGTTGCAGTAATTGTCTCCCACTTTGATTTATTTCTCTATCATAGCTGTTTCTCTAGGAGACAATAGGGCTGGAATATAGGGGTTTTGCCTGAATATATGTTGGTCTCCTGTGTGCTGGTGAAGTCAGGCTGCTTGCCTGTCCTGGCGCTCAGATCTCCACAGATCAGAACATTTCCCTGGGCCTGGAAGTGGCAGATCTCCGTGTGGAGACTGGTAAAGTTTTCCTCACTATAGTATGGGGATTCTGAGGGAGGGATATATATTGCACACAGGAAGATTTCATTTTGTGCAGAGACAATATTTCTGCTGATTTTAAGCCACAAATGTGACTCTCCCCGTTTAATTGGCTCTATTGAGTTGGTGAGCTCTGCTTTGTACCAAATGATTATTCCCCCAGAGTCTCTGCCTCGTCTGACTGTGGTCTTTTTCAGTGAGGGCACTATGATCTCCCAATAGCCTGAGGGACAGTGAGTGGACATGTCTGCCCTGCACCATGTTTCCTGCAGGATGATGATATCCAGGCCTGTCACTCTCTCTATAAACTCTGGGGCTGTGCTCTTCAGCACAAACACTGAGGAGCTCAGGCCCTGGATGTTCCACATTGTGATGGACAAAGATTTAATCATATTTATATTTGCAATTATTTTTCTATTTTTTTTTGTCTTAGAATTAAACAAAACATTTTGAGAAGAAAAAAAAAATATATATATATATATATATATATATATATATATATATATATATATATATATATATATATATATATAATACATATTTGTTTTGTAATAATTCACTAAATATTAATTATATTTACGTTTTGCTGCTGAAATCTCTACGTACAATACATATATACTTTTTCCTCCTTTCTTTTCCTTTCCTCCCCCTTTTCTCTCCTTTTTTTTTTTTTATAATCTATTTAATTTTTTTTTTTTAATAGTAGTGACTTAGCTCATAAGTCTTGTGCAGATGAGGTTCAGGAGGTGGTGAATCTCCTCCAGCTCTGTGCTCCCAGTCCCTGCTGGTCTGCTGAGGGCCGCAGCGTAGCTGTGAGCCTGCTGCTGGGATGGCTGGGCTGGGTGCTGGAATGGGCTGGCAGGACCGGACCTGGGTCCGCTGGGCTTTGCCGGGCCTGGGCTTTCTGGGCTGGGCTGGGCTGGGCTGGGCTGGGCAGGTGCCGGTTGTGTTGTCCAGGCTGTGGACGGAGGCTCCTGGGGGCCCACTTGGCTGTCTGTGGGCTGTGCTGTGGTCTGTGGACGTTGAGGCCTCTCCTGTTGCCGTGTTGGGGGCTGGCTGGGTCTCGGCCCAGGGTGACATCTTTCAGGGTCTTGGCAAAGATGCTGACTCCCCGCTGGTGCAGGTGCACGTGGTCGTACAGGTGTTGTAGCCCTAGGGTGGGGTGGTGTGCCAGGTGCACGTTGGGTAGTAGAGCGCACCCTCGGGAGACTTCCGCGTTGATCTTCTGGATGGTGTGTTGGTGGAAATCCTTTCTGGGCAGCAGGGAGGAGATGATGATTTTTGAATGCGGAAATTCCTGGGTTGCCCTCTCCGCCACTCTCCTGATGGACTTGGCCACGTTCTCCTGCTGGGCCCTCAGATCATTGGTGCCTGTGTGAATGATTATGTGTCCAGGGGAGCCGAGGGTGGACTCACACAGAGCCTCCAGGGCCTTCTCTGTGGTCGGACACCAGATCTTGGACACTGTGTGTTTTGGGAAGAGCCACTTCTCATCAATGTATTTCCCGTTGGAGTCCATCAGCAGGGCGATCTCGGTGTTGGTGGTGCTTTGCAGCCGGGTCTGCCCGAGGGGGTCGGGCTGTGCCTATGTCAGCGTGTGTGTTGGGAGTGTTCTGTGTGCCTGGGTCAGCGTGTGTTGGGAGTGTTCTGTGTGCCTGGGTCAGCGTGTGTTGGGAGTGTTCTGTGTGCCTGGGTCAGCGTGTGTGTTGGGAGTGTTCTGTGTGCTGTTCGTGTGTGTGGTGTGTGTGTCAGGCTTTGTGTGATTGCCAGTGTGTCTGGCTAGGGGGCTGTCGGTGTTGTCTGTGTGTGTGTGTGTGTGTGTTTCGGTGTGTCAGTGTGTTTGGCTGGTGTAGTGTGTGTGTGTGTGTGTGTGTGTGTGTGTCAGTGTGTCAGTGTGTCCTTGCAGGCTGGGGCTGGGGGGCACTGTGCTGTCTGGGTTGCTGTGCCTCCTGCAGGACTGTGGGGGACTGTGAGTGTGTGCAGTTGCTCCCTCAGGCTCTGTGCTGCAGCTCCTCTCTCAGTCCGGTCAGTTCTCTTCTCAGGGTTTACCTGTCCTGCTGCAGCTCCTTCACCTCTGCCTTCAGTTCCCTGAATGAGGCTTTATATTTGTTCTTGATCTGACTGGTCTGGTCTTTCAACTGCTGTGTGATGTCTCTCTCTGTGAGCCTGGCCCGGACTAGCTCCCTGAGCTCTGTCAGCTCCACCTCTAGCAGGGAGAGGCTTGCCTTCGTGATTGCCACTGTGCTGTGGAGCTCCGGGGGCTGGGTGAGGAGGGGCTGGCTATCTCCAGGGACTGTGCTCTCCCAATAGTTAAAAACACTGCATCCTTCTATTGTAAGTGACACCAGCCTTCGGTTATTATATAATTAAGCAATGTTTTAGCAGCATGTATTCTTAAAATGCAATGTGAAGCAACGAATATGTTAAAACAGTACCAACGCTAGTCAGTACATACAAAATGAGAGAATTATATATATATATATATATATATATATATCACCACAGGAGACGACTCCTCCTCCTCCAGGAGCTCAGCGTGCTTTACTCAATGTACTCAAGTCACAGTGTAATCACACACTCCCTGCACAGCGCTGCACCACCTGTCTTGCTCTGAAAAGCGATCTCCATTCATCATTTGAAAATACTGCATCCCAGTTAAACAAAGTGACATCCCAATTAAACAACGTCAATAGCATTGGGAAGAACCGTCTCCCAGAGTTGTATCCCATTTCAACAGCAATCCCAATTAGGCGACGCGTGTGTGTGTGTGCAGCCAGGTTAGTTTATAATAAGCAGTGCTGGCGTGTATTCACAAGGGTTCAAAGCTGGCATGTTTGTTGTACGCTCTGAGTCCTTCTGGAGAAGTGGGAGGGAGACCCTGTGAATCCTGTAGCTGAAGTGAACCTGCAAGAGAGGCTCATGGGAAGTGTAGTTTTTCTGGTTGTGAATCTGTAGGCGTTCACAATGGCCCTTTCCTTGTGGGTTTAATTTCCTGACACTTTCCTGGAGTATATAGTCTATAACTAAGAGCGCTGTGATGTGTAATAATAATGATAAACAGACAGACGAGTCTTTGAATATTTAGTGACTCCAGTGTGTAACGGGTATGAATTTAGATTTCTCTTGTGTGTCGGTACAGAGATGCAGACGGAGCGTGCATAGAGGATGGACTCTGCAGGAGAAGAAGGCCCCTGAATTCACCTGAGCTGCCCTGGAACCAGTAAGACCCCGATCCAGTATTGTACTCCAGGGTTTCTTTTCTCTTGGCTTCAATGTGTGCCCTTCTCGTCCTGCTCTCTGCGCTGAGTTTGATGCATCACTTTCTCCTCTTCTTGTCTTCTGTTCTGTGTCATTTTTCTACTTTGTGTGTGTTTATAACCCTAGTGCTCTGTGTGTGTGTGTGTGTGTGTGTGTGTGTGTGTGTGTGGGGGTTTTTGTCTGTCTTTGTGTGTGTGGGTGTGTTATAACCCTGGTGCTCTGTGTGTGTGTGGTGGGGGTCCTCTATCTGTCTGTTTCTGAACTTTCTGTTCTTCTCCTGTTCAGGCTCTATTTGAAGAGAAGAACCGAGTCCAGGATCCAGTTAAGGAGGAGAGTGTGCTTCACTGGCCCTGCTGCTGCTGCTGTTACCGGGGTATTGGCAATCCTCATACTGGCTGCTGACAGTGTGAGCAGCGACAGTGAGTTTGTGACAGTCCCAAACTCAGTGAAGTGCACTGAGGGGCAGGACTGTATCCTGAGCTGCTGTTTCGACTACACAGCTGGAGGCTGGGATGAGAAGTCAGCTGTGATCTGGAGAAGAGCAGAAACGGACCACAACGTTCACAATTACCATGACAACACGGACCAGCTTGCCGATCAGTCCCCTCAGTATGTGAGCAGGACCAGCCTGTTTGTTTCTGAGCTGCAGCGCGGGAACGCTTCACTGCTGCTGAGGAGAGTCAGGGAGGAAGATGCTGGAGAATACAGGTGCTTCGTTTCCACTCCTAGACTGTCCGGGTCGGGCCTGACTGAGGTAGTCGTGGTTCCGGCTCAACGACACACCTGGTGGGTTTTAGAAGCAGTTCTTCTTTGTCTGATTGCAGGGTCTGTGACTCTATAAAAGACATGCAAGTCCAGCACAGGCAGTGCCGTTATCAGACGTGATCGAGGAGCCCAGTGAAGTCTGACTGCTTCCCTGCACTGCTCAATATACCCAGTTTAATACAAGCTCCCAAAACGAAATAGTCACTTTGAATTAGGAAACGTGATCAGTGTTGAAGAGAAATTTTAAACATCACATTGTTTCCAAGACAATTGCTGTATAATCTGTACTCTCGTTGTCTTTGCACGATATCAGAGCAATCCAGCAAAGAGAGACAGTAGTTTATTCAACATGACATTAACCTCTTCAGCTCCAGGATGCACATCAAAGGAAAAGAGCACTTGCAGTACCACGCCTGCCTGCGCACGCCAAGGTTTGCCGCCTGTTCTCTGGGGTTTTTGTTTTCAATCTGATCTCTTTGTATTCATGCTCTGAGGCAGGGTTAGTGTGTGTGTTTTTGAAGTCGGGAGGAGATGGAAATCATCAGGTGACTTTATTATCCAGTTATGCGTTCCGCACAAATCCTCTCTATCTGTGAAGACATTGACAAGAGCTGGAGACGATCAATCATCTCAAGTATATACAGAGTATTTCATTGTATTATTTCTGCAGTTTTGCTTGTCTACCTTTATTTTATATTTGTATTTGCTTGCAAAAAATATATGGCAGCGTACATGGATTGTGAGAAGAGGAGCGCTGAAGAGTTTGAGCCGTGTTCGGAGGATTTCTGAAAGCAGCGACAGCACTTGGAGTATCTTTTACAGTGCTGGGACAAAATACTGTGAAGCCAGAAATACTTGCAACCAAAACATTCAGTGAATCACTCCCATAAAACCTATTTTACTCCAGAAATGTGGCAGCCTGTTGCAAATACAAAACAGCTGCATCGAACATGGATTTTATTCTAATTATTATTATTATTATTTTTTTAACATAGAAACTCCAAAACCAAGAAATTCTTAGTCTGAATTCTCTGTACTATTTTAGTATATTTTAGAAAATAGAAAAATATGCTCAACTTGTTTAATAATATAGAATGGAGTTTATTTTTTTTGTCCTGTAAAGAAAAATCTATTTATTAGAAAAATTATATATTTTTCTTTGTCTGTATACATTTCTGTATTCAACCTGAAACTGAACTGAGGCCAAATAAACCATTAACCTTAAAGATGTTTTCTTTGTATAATATAATTAAGTACAATATGAACTTTTAGTCAAGTGTTTCGACAAACAGTTTATTTCAATTTTTTTTTTATTCTTTGTTTATTTAGCAGACGCCTTTATCCAAGGCGACTTACAGAGACTCGGGTGTGTGAACTATTCATCAGCTGCAGAGTCACTTACAACATCTCACCCGAAAGACGGAGCACAAGGAGGTTAAATGACTTGCTCAGGGTCAGACAGTGAGCCTGTTTCTTTAACCACAGGACCACACAGCCTCCCTGAAATTCAGTTCAACTTTATACCCAACTAGTGCATTAACACAAGCACCAACACCAGCATTTACAGTCAATATGCCCTTGCTTTTGAATTTTCATTTTAGGTTATGGTGTAAAAACACCAACATATTCAGTTTTTCTGGTTTTAAGTTTAACTGAAATGGTGTTGAAATGTGACCTGCAGAACTAAAACCCCGTTCAGATGGCACACTTGTAGCAGGTATGCAGCGGATTTTCTTGGTCAAACTAGCTAACGTTGGTAGATCTGCTGCATCGTATTCCACCACATCACAGGATCCTCTTCAGCAGTGATTTGTGGCAAAGCTAAACAGCGAGAGATCTCACTCCTGGCTGTGGTTTCATTGAGTCCTCCACTTTAACACATTTCCTCTGCAGCTGCTGCTGCTTTGTGGTAATGCTCTTCAGTAGCTGACAAAGGCTACCTGGTGCCGAGCCTTCACCTGGGCTACCTTTGTGCAGCATTCTCTGTTCCTGTGGGTACTTCTTCCTGGGACAATTTAACAGAAGCAGTGACTACTGCCTCATTTGCTCTGATGGCAGTTATGTCCTCTACATTTTCAGAGAAGCTGTCCTTGAATCTGGGGTCCAGGAAACCAGCAATATCAATGAGTTTGTTGATGTTGTCTGTTGAGTACCTTGCAATCAGATCATCCTTTATGGCAGCCTTCATGTGCTTGGCCAGCTCACTGTCATCAGTCTCTTCTGTGAGCAGATTGTTGGTCAGATGATGAAGGATTGGCTTCAGTGCTGATATAGTGACATGGCTTTCAGCAGCTAGAGAATCTGTAAAGGTTTTCAACAGTCCAACTTTACAGACATAAATTCCTCCCTGTCAAAGATCGTGGAATGTGGCTGGAGCCGTGATTCGATTAATGATTAATGATTAATCAGGCTCCAGCCACAGGTGTATAAAAATGCTGATCAGGGGTGTTAATTTAGAATGAATGCTGGTGACAGAGGTGGAGGTTTGTGTTGCTGTGTTGTCTTTGTGTCCGTCAGTTTTTGTAGACCTTTTGTTTTGGCCCTTGTGTTGTTTATTTTGTTCATGTGGTTTTTGTTTGTTTAGTGTTTTGTTTGTTTGTAATGAACGTTCTTGAAACTGCAGCTTCCTGTGTCTGAATCTCTCCCTGCTGATAACATCCTGGGCTGCGACGCTACCCTGTCACAGGAATAGAAAAAAAATGTTTACAACATTGCATGCCTGTTTTTTTTCTTAATATGTAGTATTTATTAAGTCGTAAATGCAAGTCTGTGTTTGGTCTGTTTTTGGTTGGTTTAGAAAACACAACTTGGCTCCTTCTTGGCTGGTTCAGTTTGGTGGGGCGTTGCAAACATCATCTGGCAGCCCTGTTGAAAAGGGTGTGTGTGTCGTCATGTACCCTGCAGAAAGAGGCGTTCGCTTCTTCAACAGACTCTCCACACAAAACAGAAAAAACAGAAATATCCTTCAAGAAAGAAAACTCTCCAATCAGCCCACAGATTTGTAGCATCCCTGGTGAGAAGTGATGGGACCAAATCGAGCATGCCAGAGTCAGAGGGGCTTCAGAACGACACGAGGCGGGACAGAACGAGACGAGGCGGGACAGAACGACACGAGGCGGGCCTTACCGGATCTCTTCTTCAGGTTCTATTGCTTAAATACGAATCCTTACTTTCTACAGCACATTTAGCACAAAAAACCCCTTACACCTCAATACCAAAGGTCCCCCTGTCAGGTGTGGCCGACATGTCTGGGTTCTGCATTCTCCAGCACTGCACTGAACATTACAGAAGCCCTGCGTGTGTAAATAGTGTGTGTGTGTGTTTGTTCTGTGTTTAATGAAAGTGCAAGCAGAGTTTTCACTGCAGCTTTCCTGACTCAGGGTCTTATTCCTGAACCGGACGCTGTCGTGTCGCAGCGCACCAATATTTTATTACATGTCCAGTTTGACCACATTTTCATCAACAGATATATTATCCGTTATCTTACTTGGATAATGGATAATATATGAAAATGAGGGCTGTCACTCGATACAAATTTGATTGGTTAATTTATGGGCATTAGTTGATTAATCGATAGGTTAATCCGTGCACATTTTTAATAAAGGTAATTATAGCGGCTGTCCTGCACAGTAAAAACTTTAAAAAATCTATAGAATCTAAAAAAAAAAAACTGGCTCCATAGGAATTTGGTCTTTTTAAAAGCATTTTTATTATTTTTTTATTTTAGTAAATGTAACACATTTTTACAGAACAACGTCAATCCATGAAAGTTTAATAACAAAATATAATGCACAAGAACTGAGAATTTATTTTGTATTTCATGCAAACATGAGTAACCCTTATGGGCTCCTGTGGCAAAGTGGTTGTGATTATGAACAGGTGCAGAGGTGATGCAGTGCAGGAATAAACACACAGAGATTTGAACCGTAAGGAAAATAGTTATTTTATTTTTGTTATAATCCAGGTCTGGTGACCAAATAATAAACTCTGGTTATACACAGGGATTGCAGCTCTAAACAATAAACACAGTATCTCTCCCACAATATACAACCACGGTCCCCAGTCCTGGGTGCGTGCTGTAGTGCTCGTGGTGGGTGATACAGTTTAAAGAGTGACAAATAGTGCAGTGCTGTTCCGGGTTCAGTGCTGGCTCTTAGCGACAGCTCCGGAACGTGTTAGCCGTCTATAAACACACAAGTAACAATTATAGACAAGACAAATAAAACAAACACTCACGATACTCTTAATACAAGGAAAAGATTTACAATTCTCCAGCCCCTTTATGTGATTATGCATGAGCCCTTGGTAAACGATTTCAGCTGACTCTATTGCCTGCAGCTGCTACCTCACTTACCTTCCAGGTCAATACATTCCCCACCGAGTCTCACCTTTTTTCCAGGCTGACTGACTTCCCGACCCAGGAATGAACTGTCAGGCCAACCTGTCCAAAGCCTTTCTCCCTTTCGCTACTTACCGCCCTCACGTGTCGAGAGGGAGATTTACAACCAGAACTCATTATATTTCCGTCACAGTGTAATAAAACTATTGGGGTGAGAATTCAAAAAGATATTGAAGATCAGGATGAGATACTGTCATGTGCTTGCTGTGATTGAGATTATAAAGAGTATGTTCTAATATGAGTCCGTGGGGGTCTCAGAACTCGCAGGTAAAGGACAGAGTTAATTGAGATGGGTAAATGATTTGGAAAATTATTGCAAGTTGTTTACAGACGGGTCAAAAAAAATACAGGTAAGGGCAGGGTTGCAGCAGCTTCTTATAAAGCGGAATTTGAGATGGGAAAGCATTTTCATATTACAGACGCTGTGTCAATTATGACAGCAGAATTGATAGATTATATTGGCATTGCAATGGATTGTGATGTCAAGGTGAACAGAGCAGTCATCATTTCAGATTCCTTATCAGGATCACAGGCGGTTTAAAAATGGAGGGGCGGGTGATAGAAGAGATTTAGTGAAGGAAATAAATACATTTCAGAATGCTGCTGTTTTAGGGTTATATGTAGTTTTAGCATGGATTCCGGCTCACATAGGACTAGATGGGAATGAGAGGGTGGATACGTTAGCTAAAATAGGAGTGAAGAAAGAGGAAGTGGATATGGATGTGCAGGATGGTTTAAATGAATATTCTAGAATTATTAGAACATTCAACATTAAAGGAACACCTGTATAGAATTGGAATGCATGAGAATGGGTTAAGGGTGGAATGTAGTGTAAAGGAAACAGCATCTGATGACTGAATGTGTTTGAGTATTGGAGGGGAGAGAAGATATTTGGAAACAATTAAGGGATTGCCAAATGGAAAGGCAGCTCGGAGAAATGATCCTTCTCAATCCCAGGGTAAAGCAGGAACAGCTTGGTGAGACAGTGGCCAGGAATCCACAGCCTGGATATAAAGACTTCAACAAATCTCTATTAATATTCACAAAGGTGAATTTCAAACTCCGCTAAAGAAGATGATTGTAGAATTGATTCAGATGTTTTATATAGATTTCTTTCCTGAGTTGTGTTTTTGTTTTCCTCCCAAGCATTAGATTGAAAATACTTTTTTTTCTAACAAGCCCACACAGCAACCACAGCCTTCTCTCTCCTTCTCTACACACAAACTGACTCTCTAAGAGTCAGGTGCCTGTAATAGAGAAATCTTCAAATGGGTTAATGAGGCAAAGATAATCAATTAGATAGAACCAGGACTTTGCTATAAGGACACTTAAACAATGAACTAGATAAACATGAGAACTGATGCAGGGATAATTACTAATGTGTTGTTTCATCTCCAGTGCTGTGCTTTGCAAGTACTGTAAATATATTATATTATATAAATATTTGCAAGCCTTTTATTATGCGGTTTTCACATATGAAAAAATAAAATTGGCACTAAATCAAATTCCACTTCGTATATTGTAACAGGCTGCCACATTTCTGGAGTAAAATAGGTTTTATGGGAGTGATTCACTAAATGTTTTGGTTTCAATTATTTCTGGCTTCACAGTATTTTGTCCCAGCACTGTAAAAGATACTCCAAGTGCTGTCGCTGCTTTCAGAAATCCTCCGAACACGGCTCAAACTCTTCAGCGCTCCTCTTCTCACAATCCATGTATGCTGCCATATTTTTTTTTGCACTCAAATACTAATACAAAATAAAGGTAGACAAGCAAAACTGTAGAAATAATCCAATGAAATACTCTGTATATACAGTGTAACCCGTTTAATATCCCCATTACCATACAGAGTTATTTGGGGATAATCCATATCTGTAGTCTTTTATTGCAATATTGTACTAATGTTACAGTAGTGTAACATCAAATAGGTTTAATTAGACAATAGCAGAAATTAATTATTTGTCTAGATAGCTCAAAAAAACGTGAAAAATTGCTGCATACTTTAATTAGCTAGCTGACATGATATCAGTGCAGGGGGAAACCAGTCCACTAAAACACTTACCGCACCATAAGCTTAAGTTTACTGCTGTAACGTAACATAATTACTGTAGCTAACAACTCAAACAACGCTATGTGTACAATCTAATAAAATCAGGCACAGCAAAGCCACATCCCGATTTCGGTAGAGTTTATTAAGAGTGGACTGATCAATTCCGAATTGTTTTGCAATGTTTTGATGTGAAATCTTTGGTGTTCCTTCACAGAGACATAAAGTTTCCTGTTTCCTGTTTCTGGGTGTCTGTCAGATCTTTTCTTTTTCGAGCAGGTGTTTTTGTTTGTAGTGAGCTACGTACAGTACATCAGGCTAGTTATGTAGCCAAAGTCAGTTTAACCAACATTTTGAGGGTGTGACTTCTGAAGTAATGCCCTTCCAGTACCGCTTTTGATAGGGTTTACACAGTGTTTAATAATCTAGGGATAGTATCATTGGTTAAATAATTTATTTAAAACAGTACACCTCATCTGCACAGCTTTGGTAGATGACTCAAAAAGGGGATAATAAGCGGGGTTCCTAGTGATATTAAAAGAGTTAATTTAACATAGAAACCTATGGTGAGTGGCAAGTGGTTTAAAAAAAACATGACAATAAGCGGGTTGGGATATTAACTGAGGGGACATTAACAGGGTTACACTGTATTTAGTTTTGGGAGCTTGTATTAAACTGGGTATATTGAGCAGTGCAGGGGAGCGGTCTGACTTCACTGGGCTCCTCGATAACGTCTGATAACAGGACTAGAATCCTTGTTGGACTTCCAGATGTGACCTGCGTGTGTTTTATAGAGTTACTGACCGACACAGAGACTTGCAATCACACAAAGAGCAAGAAGAGGAAGAAGTGCTTCTAAACCCCTCCAGTCAGAGCTCGGGACTGTCACATGAGCTGGTGCTGCTGTGGGTGGAGCCGGAACCACGACTACCTCAGTCAGGCCCGACCCGTGCAGTCTAGGAGTGGAAACGAAGCAACTGTATTTCCCTGCATCTTCCTCCCTGACTCTCCTCAGCAGCAGTGAAGCGTTCCCGCGCTGCAGCTCAGAATCAAACAAGCTGGTCCTGTTCACATACTGAGGGAGCTGATGGGCAAGCTGGTCCATGTTGTCATGGTAACTGTGAACAATGTGGTCCGTTTCTGCTCTTCTCCAGATCACACCTGACTTCTCATCCCAGCCTCCAGCTGTGTAGTAGAAGGTGCAGCTCAGGATACAGTCCTGCCCCTCAGTACAGTTCACTGAGCTCGGGACTGTCACAAACTCACTGTCACTGCTCACACTGCCAGAAGCCAGTATGAGGATTGCCAATACCCCGGTAACAGCAGCAGCAGCAGGGCCAGTGAAGCACACTCTCCTCCTTAACTGGATCCTGGACTCGGTCCTTCTCTTCAAAATAATCCTGAACAGGAGAAGAACAAAAAGTTCAGAGAGAGAGAGAGAGAGAGAGAGAGAGAGAGAGAGAGAGAGAGAGAGACACAGGGAGCACTAGGGTTATAAACACACACACACAGAGTAGAAAAATAACACAGAATAGAAGACAAGAAGAGGAGAAAGTGACGCATCAAACTCAGCGCAGAGAGCAGGACGAGAAGGGCACACATTGAAGCCAAGAGAAAAGAAACCCTGGAGTACAATACTGGATCGGGGTTCTTACTGGTTCCAGGGCAGCTCAGGTGAATTCAGGGACGCTTTTCCTGCAGAGTCCATCCTCTTTGCACGCCCGTCTGCATCTCTGTACCGACACACAAGAAAATCTTAAATTCATACCACGTTACACACTGGAGTCACTAAATATTCAAAGACTGTCTGTCTGTTTATCATTATTATTACACATCACAGTGCTCTTAGTTATAGACTATATACTCCAGGAAAGTTTCATGAAATTAAACCCACAAGGAAAGGGCCATTGTGAACGCCTACAGATTAACAACCAGAAAAACTACACTTCCCATGAGCCTCTCTTGCAGGTTCACTTCAGCTACAGGAGGCACAGGTCTCACTCCCATTTCTTCAGAGTACCCAGAGCCTACAGCAAATATGCCTGCTTTGAACCCTTGTGAATACACTCAAACTCTACTTATTATAAACTATCCTGGCTGCACACACACCGCCTAATTGGGATTGCTGCTGAAATGGGATACAACTCTGGGAGGCGGTTCTTCCCAATGCTATTGACGTTGTTTAATTGGGACGTCGATTTGTTTAATTGGGATGCAGTATTTTCAAATGATGAATGGAGATCACTTTTCAGAGCAAGACAGGTGGTGCAGCGCTGTGCAGGGAGTGTGTGATTACACTGTGACTTGAGTACATTGAGTAAAGCACGCTGAGCTCCTGAAGGAGGAGGAGGAGGAGGAGGAGTCTCCTGTGGTAATATGTATATATATATATATATATATATATATATATATATATATATATATATATATATTCTCTCATTTTGTATGTACTGACTAGCGTTGGTACTGTTTTAACATATTAGTTGCTTCACATTGCATTTTAAGAATACATGCTGCTAAAACATTGCTTAATTCTATAATAACCGAAGGCTGGTGTCACTTACAATAGAAGGATGCAGTGTTTTTAACTATCAGGAGTTTCTCTTTTCTCTGAGGTGATTGTGTCATTGTTTGTAATTGGCGCTCCTGATGCAGGTTACGTGCTGCATGTTGTGTTCATTCACTCCACTCAGGATTTATACTATGTGTTCATTATGTAATCAGCAGCTAATTTCCTTGTTTGTCTTTTCTGCTATATATGTATGCTGTGTTGGGGATAATAAGAGGGAGAGGTCTGAGGCATTGCAATCTGTGAGAGAGGAAAAGCAAGCAAGCAAGCAAGCAAGCAAGCAAGCAAGCAAGCAGAAAGTGAGAATATTGATTCTGGTTGTTTTGTGAGCCGTATAGACACGGGACTGTTTGTAGTGAAACAATCTGTTTGAATGCTATTTTGCACAGTAGATTATTGGAAGACTGGAAGTTTTCTTATTGCTGTTTGTGTTTCTTTGTTAAGATTCAGTTTAACCAATCCACCGCAGGGCGGCCGACCTGTTTGTGTTGGGGCTGTGTAATTGTTGTTTGTGTGGGGTCTGTGTAATTGCTGTTTGAAGTCCGATGCCCTTGCGATTCCTCACTCTCGGTACTTTTCTTTATTGATTTAATTGTGTATTTGTTGCTGTATTTTATTAGAACATGGGCTTTTAACTATCTTGCCTATTTATTGTTTTTGTTCATTAAACGTTGTGTACTGTTTTAATTATAGAATAGATGTAATTTCTAAAACTACAGTTTAAAGTATAAACCTAATTTTCTGCAGCTGTGTCAGATCCTTTGCAGGCTGCTCCTCCAGTGGCTTGGGCTGGTACTGCACCCCTGACAACTTCACAGTACGCTTTATTGATTAGTAACAGTATTTTGTGTTCCTTTATTGTGCAGGGGCGTAGCTAGGATTAGATTTTACTGAGGCAAAAAAAGTTGAACAAACCTCTTGCAGATCCTGTTCATGTTACAATGTTAAAATTTGATGGCCCATATTATTTCAAAGATTAAAACTAATTGTCTCCCAGCAAAACCACAACAACCTAAATTAACCATATTTCACACTGTCAGAAACATGTGATTTTAAAAGGACAAGAATATAACATCAATATTAATAAGTAGATGGGTTCATACCTATATTGACTTGCATTTGGTTCACTGCTACTTAAGTTGCCTTACACTGCTGGGACTGGTAACTGCTGCTGACTGGTAAGACTGGTGCTGACACTGCTGGGACTGGTGCTGACACTGACTGGGACTGGTGCTGACACGGCTGGGACTGGGGCTGACACTGGGGCTGACACGGCTGGGAGTGGTGCTTGCACTGCTGGGACTGGTGCTTGCACTGTGACTGGTGGAAAAGGAGAGCCCAACTTTCAAGAAATATTCAGTTATTTATCAAACGGGAAATACCCAGATGCACTTAAAGGGAACAGTGGAAGAAAAGCTAATTTTCAGAGACAGTGCCAGCGTTTTTTCATTACAGGTGGCTAACTAATGTACAAATAGGTACACAAAAAACGACAAAAGTGAGCCACAAAATAGACACATTCTATCAGTGTGTACAACAGTATGTTACTATTTGTTAAAATATTAATTAAACTTTTTTTGTTCATTAAAAAAATTGTATTAAACAAGTCAACATATTCAAAACATGCTTTATAGCGAAAAAAAAGTGCAATCCCTCGAGAATGATTGTTGTTTTTGAAGCAAAGGAACACAAACCAGTATGCTTGAAAGAAGGCATCCATTAGCCATAGATTCCAATCTACTGTTTGTGTGTGTGTGCGCGTGCGTGTGTGTGTGCGTGTGTGTGTGTGCGTGCGTGCGTGCGTGCGTGCGTGTGTTTCTGTATGTAGTATTGTTTTTTTGTGTGTATAGTTAAGTTTGGTAATTTTTATTTTTTGTTTGTTTTGTATTTCAACTCCGTATTTTGAGATGCAGTGCATTTGTACGGTTACAGTTTATATTAGTACATTGTTATCTTAGTTAATTCAGTTTTCTTTAGAGAAACGTTTAAGGAAAATACAAATGTAATACCATAACTGTAAAAAGCAACGTGTTTTGAGCTTGAGAGTGTTTTCAAAGTGACTAGTTGTGTGTTTTGAGTGTAGTACTACACCGGTGTATTTCCTGTGCATGCACGGTTTCAGAGCGGGAGAGTAAACATCAAGAAACACGTGACTAAGAAAATGAAGAAAAAAATGTAAGCGGCGCTCAAAAACGTGATGTGTCAAAGACAACTTCTGTGTCGATCCCCTGTCTTTTACAATGGTTCCATAAATGGGGGCCCGCAAATCTGTTTGGCGCCAGGCCCACAAAAGGTTAATCCGGCCCTGGCTGTGGTAGTCGTAGTTAGAGATCTGGACTCTGACGGCTGGGTTTAAGCTATATAATGGCTGTTCGTGTACAATATTTGTATGACTCTATAGTACTTTGACAAGGTATTCACCAAAGCTATTATTATTATTATTATTATTATTATTATTATTATTATTATTATTATTAATAATAATAATAATAATAATAATGTGATGTTCCCACCTCTGAACGCTAGATCTCCTTTGAACGTTTATACAGTTTCTCACTCAATTCTAATATTCTTTTGTCAGTATAAATCGACGATAGGAAGTAGTACAGTACTTCAGGCGGGGGAAACCGGTCGCAGAGGTCCCGGTGCTGCCCAGCGCACAACCCGGGCCGCTATAAATGCAAATACACAGCCACTATGCTGTAATAAAACGCTATGCTATGGCAGGTAGGGCGATACTTGGACGAGCTGACTGTCCAGTTAATGAGACGACAAAAAAAAAAAAAAAAACATACAGCCAGCTATCCCGGTTTAGCTACACATTTAATGTCATCATAAAAACAGGTACTTGGAGTTTTGCTGTGCTGGCGTTAAAACATTCTACATGAAAAAAAAAAAGATTTATCAAAACATATTGCAGCAAAACATCACATTTTGCAGGGGAAACACAATAATATAAATGACAAATTCACTTAACATTGATTCTTACCAAGAGTTGTCTTCTTTAGAGCCGATGTGCTTCTGTGGTGTAATGATTGTGTATCCAGGCGCTGTCAAACACTTCCTTTCACACAATGATCTGAACTTTCGCATTTCATATTTTACAACACCAGAAAGCTGAAAAAAAGGCATTGCAATTTAATGTATTTTTTAAAGACTTTTAAAAACTTTAAAATAACCCTAAAGTTGCACAATATATACCGCAGTATGAATTATTCTATTATTAAGATCTATAATTTGCTCAAAACAACGTGTTGCAGCAGTTTGTCAGAAAAATTGTATCGTGTAAATAAAGTACTTTGTTCAGCTGGTGGTAAACACAATTAGAGAATCATCGGTTATATTGCTTAAAATACAAATATATTTACCAATACAGGCTATTAGTTAAGAGCAGACATGAGAGGTTTATTTTTGGCACGGGATAAATAAAATAGTGTCTAGCAACACCATTAAAATGTAGTTTATGCTAAAGACGTATGTTATTTGATAAGTAAGCTTCCAATTAATGACTATTACATGTGGAGTTTGTACAAAAAAAATGTATTCACTTACCTAAAAAAAAAGTTTGAATACTGTAAATAACTTAAACATAACTACTTTGAGAGAGTAAACTATCCTGCTGCAGATTTTAATTGAGATATTGAAACCTCTACGCGTCGTTGACAGTTTCCTTCAAACCCATTATCAGAATACTGTATCGGTTGAAATGACACTGTTAAGATTGCACGTTATTTGAAAACAGTAGGCTAGTTTGTATGGGTAAAATATAAAATTAAACACGGTGGTTAATAATTAATATAGGCTGTCATTCACTCATGAGAAGATATACGTTAATTATTACATTTCTAATCTGTACTTCTGCAAATACTGAAGTGGCCAAAAAAACGTTGCTGTAATCCACTTTTTAGTTTTACCTCAGAGACTGAACCAACTCTTTATAAAACGGAATGTTTGGGAGCTGCACGTTGATTGTCTGCTGAGGAGGAGGCGGAACTTCTTTTTTTGTGACCAATTACAGTTCAGTTCATAAATATCAATACGCAACGCAGAACCGGAGTAAATAGATTTATTATTATTATTACTCTATTGTGCCTTATTACTTGTTTTTCTCGATCATTTTCCCTAGAAGAGGTGTATATATTCACATTCGCTAGGTTTTTAGCCATGTTTTATAATTATTTCAGCTGTTTTTTTCACCTAGCGCATTGCAAGCCTGGAACCAAAAACCGAACCATTTTATTGTATATTCTTCCGCTTTCGAGAATAAATAGTCCATCAGACAAGATTTAAACTGGACGTTTTCAACATTTCCACAAACATATAATACTATTATAATAATAACACTATGTAACACAATTTTTGTTCCTGGGTAGTAAGTGTTATTTCCTAATTGCTTATGCCTCAAAAGTATAGAAAATGGCTATTATTCCCCACAAACTTTGCTTTTGTGACCAGACAGTGATATTTTTGAAATTTACCTATTTCAATGAGAAAACGGGCGAATTTGTGTCTTTTCGCTCACATAAAGTCAGAAAAAAAAACATATGAATCCAAATTAACATGTATTTATACTAAAGTAATATAAAAATGACTACAAAAGATTTAGAAGTGAGTAGTTTTTCGAGATTTACGATTATACTGTAAATCACTTTCACGAATCAGCCCCAAATGTAGTCTCCCATCATGTTCTCGTTATACTGTCCTTGGTAGTAGCATGTTCAAAGTCCAGTATATCCTGGTGGAAGCGCCGCTTTGCTCCTCCGAGTACGCCTCCCATGTTCTCCTTCAATCTATCAAGATGAGCATCAAGGATATGGACTTTGAGGGACATCCTACAGCCCATTGTGCCAGTAGTTCTTCACCAGTCTCTCAACCAGCTCCACATAGTTTTCGGGCCTTGTGATTGCCCAGGAAGCCCCGAACCACTGCGACAAAGCTGTTCCAAGCCGCTTTCTCCTTACTAGTGAGCTTCTTGGGGGAATTCATTGCACTCCAGGATCTTCTTTTATCTGTGGTCCGGCGAAGACCCCGGCTTTGACCTTTGCCTCAGACAGCTTAGGGAAGAAGTCTTGAAGGTACTTGAAGGCTGCCGACTCCTTATCTAGAGCTCTGACAAATTGTTTCATAAGGCCCAATTTGATGTGCAGTGGTGGCATCAGCACCTTCCGGGGTCCACCAGTGGCTCCCACTTGACTTTGTTCCTCCCCACAGAGAACTCGGTCCACTGTGGCCAGTCCCGCCTGTGGTAGTGCGCCTAGGTGTCCCTGCTGTCCCAAAGGCAAAGATAGCAGGGAAACTTGATAAAACCACCTTGAGACCCATCAGAATGCCACCATTTTGAAGTCTCCTATGACCTTGATGCCATCTCAGAAAATGCAGATATGTATCCACTTAGGCAGCTGGAACTAAACTGAACTGGTGGGCTTAAGGCCCCTGTATTTATACTACTATTTATATTACTGGAAAGTTCTAGAAAGTCCTAGAAGTTACTCCATGTTTACTCAGCACTGAATCTATCTGGAATGTTCTGGAAAATAGGTAAATTTCAAAATATCACTGTCCTGGTCACAAAAGCAAAGTTTGTGGACAATAATAGCCATTTTTTATACTTTTGAGGCATAAGCAATTAGGAAATAACACTTACTACCCAGGAACCAAAAAAAAAAAAAAATTGTTACACGGTGTAATTGTAACCCTGTCCAACTACTTACCTCAAATGCCTGAAGCTGTTTAAAACGGGAGTACACGCAGCCGATAAAGTGCTAGACCCCGGGGAAGACAGAAATTACTTTTAGAAAAAATGATCGAGAAAAACAATTAATCAGGCACTGAGTAATAATACAAACTATACTGGCTCTCCGTCAGGTTCACATGTGAAGCGCTTATAGTACGATACATAATATTATTTCGGTCTGGGTAAAAAGCCAGACTAAAATAATAGTGATCGGACACGCCCCTAATTCAGGTCCACCACTCCACTTTAGTACACTGTAACTGCAGATTGCAGGTCTTGTTAAATAAATTGATATAAAGTAGCTGCTGACTTCTCCGGGTTGCTGACAAATATCAGCTTTTTTCATCTACATTATAGTCACACATTTTATATAATTTATAAAATGTTATTAAATTTAAAAGTTGTTTTGTGTGTGTGATGATGTGCAAGATTGTGTCCTCTATACTCAGTCTTTTCCACAAATTTGCTATTTCTGAGACTTTTTCTAAAAGAAATACAAAATGAATTCACAGTACACAGTATTTGATTGATTATCTGTAGGAGTCAGCAATTCTGCTTTCATTATATGATTTATGTGGATGCTTATAGCCTTTAGAAAAAATCTTTCAAATGGCAAATTTTTGAAAAATGTTTTGAGTATACAGACCAGTATGTGGTGTGCACAAGATAGTATGATTTTTTTTTCTTTTTCTACCCTTCAGGAGTTCCATTGAAGTATACCATAAGAAATTGTTTAAAAGACAACAAGAAGCTTCTTCACAGTCAAGTGGAAAAAGTCAAGAATCCAAGATACCATCAAGGCCCGTAATACATTATAAGAAAGGCTGAACAGACCAGGTGAAAGTATACCGTATGCAATATGCTGGAATGCCCAATATGTGGCAATACACAATGTAGAACTATATCAAAACTGATAAATCATCTGTCAGTAACTCATAGCAATGAGCCAAATTTCGGAATCTGCTGTAATCTACCCAATGCAGTGCAGGGTGGGTATTGCTGCAAAATATTTACAAGTGTTGCATCTTACAAAGCACATGTTTATAGAATGCACAGAAATATGCTCACTGACAGATTTCCCAACACAACTATCTTAAACCTTCAGATTGCTTGTCCGACTTGTCATGACAGATTGGTGAGTTTGAGAGCAGTGACATCTCATTACAACACACACTGTAGCCAAGGTGACAGTGTTGCTTGTGTGATGAACAACTGTAATCCTTGTTTTGAAGTATATTCATTATACACTGCACATATGACCAGACATCACAAAAACACTTCAGATACCTCAAATCAAAGATGAATTGAAGCATTACATTGAACCCGATTTGGATAATGCAGCAAGTAGTACCCATGATACAGAAGAACATAATGGAGATAATGATGATGGCGAGAATGATGACAATGAATGTGCTGAAATTATTAGTGAAAGTTTAACAAGAAACCTAGCAATGACATTTCTGAAATTGCAAGAAATTGCAAGAAATCCCACCCGATCGGACTGTAATCCATGCATTGAATCGGCGTTATCAAGACACATCAGACCCATTGGAATAGTCTGTGTGGTCCCCATGAGTAACACATGGGGTCCGTTAGGTGATCACCAACGCATTGAAAGGTGATGGTAGGGTTGCCCAGTCTCATGAGAGAAGCGTTAACAGATTGACGTTTCCGCATTTCTCCTTTCTGGTGGAATAACAGTGACGTGGGTCACGTTTTCACTTTCAACCACAGTGCTTTGCGGCAGCTTTTGTAGAAATTCTTTTTTAATATTTATTTTCTGTGAACATTAGTTTATGGATAATCGTGTTTGCTTTTAAACCAATTAAATTGTTAAAAAACAATTACTGTTATTTAGTCTATTGATTTTAATTCCGTACATGTTCTTGTAGTAGTGCTAAAATATACACTCCCTTTTTTCTTTATATATTTATGGGAAACCTCGCTTAATATAATTTTAGGAAATGACATGTCAGCACTGTACTTGCATCCAGAGCGCGTCTGCCGATGAAAATAAAAATACGGCTAAAAACAAAACAGTATTCGGTTCAACAGAGAAGTCAGTAGTTTAGAAACAAATAAGTGAAATGCTCCGTGTCTATCTGTGTAGTTTAAATTTTGAATGTGCCGCCCCAGCTTGCTCTGCGACGCTCGGCCAATAGGCAAGGACGGGACGTTGAAGAGAATTGTATTACTCATGAGGGACCACCCAGACCATTCCAATGGGTCTGATGTGTCTTGATAACGCCAATTCAGTGCATTGATTACAGTCCGATCGGGTGGAAATCCTTATGCTACCTTCAACCACACTTCAAGCAATAATAACAGATTTCACCATTTCTATTGAAGTATCTGAGGAATACACATTGCATGAAGTCCAAAACATTTGTAAGAAGCATGAACTAGATGGGGTTGTTTCTGAAGAAATTTGTAACACCCTGAGGCAAAATCTATTGAGACAAAGCTTGTCAGAGCTTTCTACAGAGTGGAAACGAAATAGGTTTTATCAAACAAACTTCCCCTTTGTTTATCCTGTTGAATACAAGTTAGGAGAAAGTCATGATGGCAAAAAGAGTACATTCCAATATGTTCCAATACTTGAGACACTTAAAGCAATGATGCAAAATGTAGATGTGCAAACACAGTATTTAAATCCTCCAAAACATGTCAAATGTATTTTGTCTGATTTCCAAGATGGGCAACTTTTTCAAGATCACCCTGTCTTTTCAAAGTATGACAACTCCATTCAGGTAGTTGCATACTCGGATGAATTTGAGATTGTTAACCTACTGGGTCCTCACAGAAAAAAAAAAACATAAATTGTTAGCATTCTACTATATATTGGGAAACCTTCATCCAAAAAGTAAATCGAGAAAACCAGTAATGCAACTTCTTTCCATTTGCAAGTCAGAAGATGTCAGGGTATTTGGCTATAATTTGACAATACTTGAAACAGAGGACATCGATATTCCAGGCATCCCAGAAAAGGTACATGGTGCTTTAACTTACATATGCAGTGACAATCTGAACAGACATCAGATTGGTGGTTTCAATGCATCTTCTGGTCCTAATGTCCTTAGACCATGCAGGTATTGTCACTCAACAAGAGATGAAGTGAAAAATGTTTGTGATGCAGATGAGCTGCGCATAAGGACTGTAGATGGGTACAATCACAATGTGATGCAGAAAAAGATCCTTCCCAGTCAACAACTTATGGTATCCAATTCAATTCCCCCTTCAACTCAGGGAGTTTTCATGTGCTTAATGGTTTGCCCCCTGATATAATGCATGATTTGTTGAAAGGCGTTGCCCATATGAAACTGCCCCAGTCCTAAAGGCATTAATATCAAAAGGTTTCTTTCAGCTATCAGATCTCAACAATAAAATAACTACATGGAATTATGGACCCCTTGATAATCTCGACAGACCAGTGAAAATATCAGAAAGATACAGGGATACCATAAAACAGAAAGCAGCTACACTCTAAAGCCAGGGAACGTGTGACCGTGTTTATAAATGGAACAGCAAGTGTTTAACAGTGCAGCTCATGTGTTCTATCCTTAAACAGCTGTGTTTATCTTTTCAGAAGTCATGTACAATACTACCTGAAGACCTAAGAGAAAGTAGCTGGAGGACAAAATATGTATTGTAGAAGAAGCTTGGTTGACCTGCATCCAATTAAAATAATAATTGAATTACAATAAAGCAAAGTGATGGTTTGCTTAATCATTTCCATTATGTTTCAAAACCTAATTATATTATTCAATTAATAGCCCTATAACACTAATCTAATGTTATTTAGCAAAGATATGTGTGTATTTCCTAAGAAACATGTACGAATAAACTGCTATAGCCATGTCCAGCATTTCCTTTTTGGTCTCATGTCAGAATATACACCGGTGTTTAAAGCAGCTCGTGCCTCTAAACGCTCCGAGTGTTCAGTAGTCCGGCTCGTGCTTCACACACCGCGCGTGAGTTTCCGGTTGCAATTTTCATAACACCAGAAGCTCGCGAGTGCCAGAGACTGAGGCGATTGAGACAGACCACTCAAGATTGAGCTCAGGTAATTACTATTTAATTATATAATATATATCTTCTATCAACTTTATTGTTTAACATTTTATAATATCGATGCAGTGTTAAGTAATGTGAAGTACCTTATTAATTTATTTATTGTAAACGTATAGCATTACAAATTCTAACCCATTTAACACGCAATAAAACACAGTATTGTATATACAGACGTGCTCAAATTTGTTGGTACCCCTCCACAAAAAACGAAGAATGCACAATTTTCTCTGAAATAACTTGAAACTGACAAAAGTAATTGGCATCCACCATTGTTTATTCCATATTTAATAGAAATCAGACTTTGCTTTTGATTTTTTATTCAACATAATATTGTAAAAAATAAAACAAATGAAAATGGCATGGACAAAAATGATGGGACCCTTAACCTAATATTTTGTTGCACAACCTTTAGAGGCAATCACTGCAATCAAACGTTTTCTGTAGCTCTCAATGAGACTTCTGCACCTGTTAACAGGTAGTTTGACCCACTCTTCCTGAGCAAACTGCTCCAGCTGTCTTAGGTTTGATGGGTGCCTTCTCCAGACTGCAAGTTTCAGCTCTTTCCATAGATGTTTGATAGGATTCAGATCAGGACTCATAGAAGGCCACTTCAGAATAGTCCAATGTTTTGTTCTTATCCATTCTTGGGTGCTTTTAGCTGTGTGTTTTGGGTCATTATCCTGTTGGAGGACCCATGACCTGCGAGTGAGACAGAGCTTTCTGACACTGGGCAGTACGTTTCGCTCCAGAATGCCTTGATAGTCTTGAGATTTCATTGTGCCCTGCACAGATTCAAAGGCACCCTGTGCCAGGCGCAGCAAAGCAGCCCCAAAACATAACCGAGCCTCCTCCATGTTTCACTGTAGGTATGGTGTTCTTTTCTTTGAAAGCTTCATTTTTTTCGTCTGTGAACATAGAGCTGATGTGACTTGCCAAAAAGCTCCAGTTTTGACTCATCTGTCCAAAGGACATTCTCCCAGAAGGATTGTTGCTTGTCAATATGCATTTTAGCAAATTCCAGTATGGCTTTTTATGTTTTTCTTTCAAAAGTGGAGTCCTCCTGGGTCTTCTTCCATGGAGCCCACTTTTAAGCTCAAAAAGCGATTGATGGTGCGATCAGAAACTGACGTACCTTCACCTCGGAGTTCAGCTTGTATCTCTTTGGCAGTTATCCTTGGTTCTTTTTCTACCATTCGCACTATCCTTCTGTTCAATCTGGGGTCGATTTTCCTCTTGCGGCCGCACCCAGGGAGGTTGGCTACAGTTCCATGGACCTTAAACTTTAATAATATTTGCAACTGTTGTCACAGGAACATCAAGCTGCTTGGAGATGGTCTTGTAGCCTTTACCTTTACCATGCTTGTCTATTATTTTCTTTCTGATCTCCTCAGACAACTCTCTCCTTTGCTTTCTCTGGTCCATGTTCAGTGTGGTGCACAATGATACCAAACAGCACAGTGACTACTTTTATCCATTTAAATAGGCTGAATGACTGATTACAAGATAGGAGACATGTGTGATACTAATTAAAGAAACTAATTAGTTTGAAATATCACTATAATCCAATTATTTATTATCTTTTCTAAGGGGTACCAACAAATGTGTCCAGGCCATTTTAGAATATCTTTGTAGAATAAGCAATAATTCATCTCTTTTCACAGCTTCTTTGCTTTATTTTATGACATACCAAAGGCATGCAAGTATACATGATAAAATAGCTTTTGATTTCATCACTTTTCAGGAGGAATGAAGCATTATTTCAATGAGCTGTAAGGGTGCCAACAAATTTGAGCATCGTCTGTATATATATATATATATATATATATATATATACACACACACACACGCCCTATATTTATTATGTATATAGACTATGCCCAAGCAGGACTTTTATTACACCGTGTAACAATTTTTTTTTTTTTTTTTTGGGTTCCTGGGTAGTAAGTGTTATTTCCTAATTGCTTATGCCTCAAAAGTATAGAAAATGGCTATTATTCCCCACAAACTTTGCTTTTTGTGACCAGGACAGTGATATTTTGAAATTTACCTATTTTCCAGAACATTCCAGATAGATTCAGTGCTGAGTAAACTTGGGGTAACTTCTAGAACTTTCCAGTAATATAAATAGTAGTATAAATACAGGGCCTTAAGCCCACCAGTTCAGTTTAGTTCCAGCTGCCTAAGTGGATACATATCTGCATTTTTCTGAGATGGCATCAAGAGGCTGCAAGCATCCGCAGACGATTTTTGCTATGTCTGCGCCAATTTATCAAGACAAGAGCGAAAAATTACTCAGTGGAAGCATCTGCTAAGATGTGTGAGGCCTACAAGGCATATTTCGCATGCCTGTCGGGATCAAGACAAACCCTGGGCACCTCATTTCACCTGTGAGCACTGCAAAAATCTCTGGAAGGTAAGATGGACAATTGTTGCTCGGAATTTTATGTTATAAAATTTGTTAATTTTTAAAATTGTAAAGTTTTTAATTTTAAAATGTTTTACAATTTTCAATGTTATTGAAAAATATATCATATATGAAAAATGTTGCAGAATCCTTACACATTAGTCATGGGTGAAATAAATGTATTTTTGTAGGATGGTACAGAGGGGAAAAGAGAGCCATGAAGTTCGCTATCCCAAGAATTTGGCTGGAACCCACTGACCACTCAAGCAACTGCTACTTCTGCATGGTGGACCCTTCCAAACGTCGGACTGGCAAGAATGCACCTGCTATCACGTATCCGGACCTTCCTTCATCCATCGCCCGGTGCCACACTGCCATGAGCTCCCGTGCCTCCCTCCGGAGAGAGAGCAGCCGTCTTTAGAAGAGAGCAGCAAGTCAGAGAGCGAGGAAGACGTTGTAGATCCAGATGACAATTTCAGAGGTGGAGCTGAGGAGATAGTCTGTTCGAGGCAATCGGAATCGCCTGTAACCAGAATGAGTGGCGCCTCTTCATTGACAGCTCATCCAGGAGCCTCAAAGCCGTGCTGCTCCATAATAATAACAAGTACCCGTCTCTTCCCCTGGCTCACTCGGTGCACCTCAAAGAGGATTACAACAGCATCAAGACCTTGCTGGGCGCCTTTGAAGTATGATGAGTACGGCTGGGGAGGTCATAGGAGACTTCAAAATGGTGGCATTCCTGATGGGTCTCCAGGGCGGTTTTACCAAGTTTCCCTGCTATCTTTGCCTTTGGGACAGCAGGGACACCAAGGCGCACTACCACAGACGGGACTGGCCACAGCGGACTGAGTTCTCTGTGGGGAGGAACGACGTCAAGTTGGAGCCACTGGTGGACTCCCGAAGGTGCTGATGCCACCACTGCACATCAAATTGGGCCTTATGAAACAATTTGTCAGAGCTCTAGATAAGGAGTCGGCAGCCTTCAAGTACCTTCAAGACTTCTTCCCTAAGCTGTCTGAGGCAAAGGTCAAAGCCGGGTCTTCGTCGGACCACAGATAAAGAAGATCCTGGGTGCAATGAATTCCCCAAGAAGCTCACTAGTAAGGAGAAAGCGCTTGGAACAGCTTTGTCGCAGTGGTTCGGGGCTTCCTGGGCAATCACAAGGCCGAAAACTATGTGGAGCTGGTTGAGACTCTGGTGAAGAACTACGGCACAATGGGCTGTAGGATGTCCCTCAAAGTCCATATCCTTGATGCTCATCTTGATAAATTCAAGGAGAACATGGGAGCGCATCGGAGGAGCAAGGCGGCGCTTCCACCAGGATATACTGGACTTTGAACGCCGCTACCAAGGACAGTATAACGAGAACATGATGGGAGACTACATTTGGGGCTGATTCGTGAAAGTGATTTACAGTATAATCGTAAATCTCGAAAAAAACTACTCACTTCTAAATCTTTTGTAGTCATTTTGTATTACTTTAGTATAAATACATGTTAATTTGGATTCATATGTTGTTTTTTTGACTTTATGTGAACGAAAAGACACAAATTCGCCCGTTTTCTCATTGGAAATAGGTAAATTTCAAAACATCACTGTCCTGGTCACAAAAGCAAAGTTTGTGGGGAATAATAGCCATTTTCTATACTTTTGAGGCATAAGCAATTAGGAAATAACACTTACTACCCAGGAACAAAAATTGTGTTACATAGTGTTATTGTTATTATTATTATTATTATTATTATTATTATTATTATTATTATTATTATTATTAATTAAATTAATGTTTTTGTGGAAAATGAACGTGGTCACACACCAAAGTTACAGGGTCCAGTTTCGAATGAAGCGGTCTATTACTTAACTATACACAAAATACTGTGCGGTCAAGACAAAAAAAAAAAAAATAGTCGTTCACATAAATCACGAGAGCGAGAGTTTCGCTCTGAGCTGTTCCCTTGGCAACAGACAGCCCCCTTCGCGAGAAAAGTGATTGCGTCACTTCCTATGCAATGGGGTGAATAACTGTGAGCCTAAAACTAAATCAACAGCATGGCCTCGCCGGAATTAAATTACAGTTGCCATTAGCGATACATAAGTTAATAAAAATGTGGTGAATTGTTAATAAATACCGCTTTTCTATTATTATTACTACTAGTAACATTTCCTAGGATTTTTTCTGAGTTTATTTTTCAAACATTAGCTAAGTCTGACACAAAAAACATTAATAAATCAGAACATACACATTGCTGAATGCTTATAAATTATAAAATGTTACCTAATCTAACGTTATTGAAGTATATAACTCCAAAATGTGTATATAGAAGATGCACATAATATTATGCTGTGAAAGTGATACAGTATTGAATAGCTACTGTGAAGCTATGTAACAGTGTAACTTACCCAACCCCGCCCCCTGATTCTTTAGATACGTTGCAGTTCATCCTCTGAAATCTATAATACTTTACTGCACAGTGTTAAACCCATGGGTGTCTTCAAAGTG
This sequence comes from Huso huso, assembly GCA_036884735.1. NCBI lineage: Eukaryota > Metazoa > Chordata > Actinopteri > Acipenseriformes > Acipenseridae > Huso > Huso huso. The sequence continues at coordinate 6,336,140 of CM072709.1, read as the reverse complement.
TGGGATCGGCAGCGTAAAAAAAAAAAAAAAAGGTCAGCGGAACATCCTTCAAAGAAGTTCTTGAAAAAGGTGAGTAGATAAAATGTTACTGATATAACTTTCTATAATTCCAAATCTTTTAGAATCTTTCTGTATGATTGCAATGGGTGGACGGGTGGTCTAATTAACTACATTCCACTTATATTTTACAGTCTGTTATAGAAATTTTAAGGCAGTGTTGGGATGATTCATTATTCTGTAGTTGAATTGGCTGGTGGCACAAAATGGAGCATGGATCTAACAACAGCTGAAAAGATTCAAAATAGAATGAAAAAGTCAAATGGGCTGAATGGCTGTCTGTTCTGCCATTTCTTATTTTGTTATGTATAAATCTAAATGATCAATTATTGATAACCTTTTCAGGTTCACAAAAACTTGGCCTTCCAAAAAAGGGGCATATACTGGTCCTGGAAACTGACGGAACTGAGATTGATGATGACGAAATGTTATTGGAGATGCAATCAGAAACTTTAATAATACTGATGGAAGGAGAGAGCTGGATCCCACAGATACCCACAGAAGAACAAGTGAGCATAACATCAATTGAGCAGAAGTCTGATTCCAAAAAAATAAATGAAATCATATCCCTTGACTCCGCAGCGTACATGGAATCTTTTGCAAATCGAAGTACCTGTTTATGTTTATTTTTATCTTGTTGTTCATCAATTTAGTTTTGTTGCACATTATTAAGATTGCACTCTTTATCAATGAATATCAGCCTCAGACTTATTTCTTTTTGTTTTGTATTATTATTTGTTATTATACACTACAGAATGTTCAACAGTGGATGATAGAACCCCTCTGCCTCCATTTTCTGCCCTGGTGCATAGAAGTCTTCTGGCTGGCAATTCAAGAGGGATATGGCATAAAATGGTTGATGAAGTATCTAATTATTACCTGGCTAATTATCCCAGCCTAAGTGACAGTTCTGAATACAAGGCCATTGGAAAAAAGCTGTACAGCAAATACCCATGCATTAAGCATGAAGGGAATGAACCGTGGGTAAGATGGAATTCAAGTATGCAAAACAATACATTGGGAAATGAAGCTTGTCATTTCTTTCTGAAACTTGATGTATTTATTCACAATTCTTGTTTTCACCTCTTGTTCTTTTGTAGTCCTTATTTTCTAAGTGCCTCAGTCAGAAGATGAGGCACATGAGGTGGTCTTTAAAAAGGAAAAACCTGCCCATTGACTCCAATTCGGCACCAATTATGGCAAAGAAAGCCGAGGTACCTACCATACAGAGGACTGAAGAACGGCCCGATGAAGAATACGACCGCCATGTCGAAGAATTAAGAAAAGAATTTGACAAAAATAAGCCTGATGACAATCACAGACATTCTTCTTAAAGAAACCTTACAATTTGTAAAGAAGTTATTCACCAGTGAGAAGAATGGCACACTAAAAGCATCTAAGGCTGAGCTGGAGAGATATTTGGAGGAAACACATACAGATTCAAAAAAAGGCAGGAGCCTATGTCAATTCCGTCAGACATCCCACCTATCAATCCACCAGAATACCAAATGGAGGACTGTGCACCTAAGTGGAAAGAAATAGAGCAAGCTGTGAAAAAGCAAGGGCTTCATCATCTCCAGGGCCTAATGGAGTTCCGCACAGAGTGTACAAGAGTGCTTCAGGAGTTCTACGAATTCTGTGGAAATTGATGAAAGTGGCATGGGAAAAAACAGGTTGTACCAAGAGCATGGCGCCGAGCAGGTGGAGTCTTTATACCTAAAGAAAAAGATTCTACAAGTATCAGTCAGTTTCGTCCCATTTCCTATTAAACGTAGAAGGCAAGATTTTCTTCAGCATTATTGCTCAGAGATTGTCAACTTTACCTATTAAAGAACTGCTTCATTGACACTTCAATACAAAAAAGCAGGCATTCCAGGTTTCCCAGGTTGCTTAGAACACATCAATGTGATCTGGCAACAAATTCAATCAGCTAAAAAGGAGAGGAAGGAGCTCCATGTGACATTCCTGGATTTGGCTAATGCATATGGTTCAGTGCCACATGAACTACTTTGGGCAGCATTTGATTTTTTCAGTGTACCGATGACAATAACAAATTTAGTGAAAGCCTATTTTGGAGATTTGCAATTCAGTTTTTCAACTTCAGAATTCAGCACTACATGGCAATGCCTAGAGGTTGGAATAATGGCAGGATGCACCATTTCTCCACTGGCTTTTACCATGGCAATGGAAGTAATCATTAGGGCATCAAAATGGGTAGTAGGAGGAGAGCGCTTGGCTTCTGGAATGCGACTACCACCAATTCGAGCATACATGGATGACATGACAACTATGACTACAACGGTGGCTTGCACTAATCGATTATTAGGCAAATTAACCAATAACATTGAATGGGCACGAATGCAATTCAAACCCACTAAATCAAGGAGCATCTCTATAATTAAAGGCAAAGTAGTAGATAAAACATTCTTCATTAATGGTGAGGCAATACCAACAGTGTCTGAGAAGCCAGTGAAGAGTCTTGGGAGATGGTACGACGGGGATCTAAAGGACACAGTTAGGTGGGGAGAAGTTAGACAACAAGCAGTGGAAGGGTTGAAGAGCATAGACAGCTGCGCTCTACCAGGTAAATTAAAACTCTGGTGCTTTCAGTTTGGTCTACTGCCGAGGTTGCTATGGCCACTGACTGTGTGAGGTTTTCTTTGACAACAGTAGAGAAGCTGGAAGCTTTAATCAGTTCATACATCAGGAAATGGTTGGGAGTTCCACGCTGCCTCAGCAGAGTGGGACTTTATGGTAAAGGAATACTGCAGCTACCAGTCTCTGCTCTAACCGAGGAGTTTAAGTGCGCCAAGGTCAGACTGGAAATGACATTAGTAGAGTCACGATAAATGCGTAAGGGAGGCAGCACCTGTGTTGAAAACTGGAAGAAAGTGGGCGGCAAAGAAAGCTGTGGAAGATGCAAAGGCTGCCCTTCGGGTGATATCATGGGGCAAGTTCAGCATGGAAGAGGGGGTCTTGGTTTCAGTTCAACTCCTCCTACATGGCACAAGGCAGCCCCAGCTCAAAAGGAGGAAGCTGGTAGTCAACGAGGTGCAAAAGCAGGAGGAGAGGATGAGGTGTATAAAGGCCATTTCCCAGGCCAGGCAGGGAGAATGGATGAGATGGGAGAGTGGAACAACGCAAGATTGGCTGGCAAGACCTATGGTCAATGGAACAGAGCAGGATCAGTTTCCTCATCAGGTCAACATATGATGTTCTCCCATCACCACAGAACCTAAACCTCTGGGTAGGAGAGGATCCCTCATGTCCTTTGTGTTCATCACCTGCAACATTAAGGCACATTTTGACAGGATGTAAGGTGGCTCTTAGCCAAGGACGGTTTACTTGGCGCCATGACCAGGTGCTGCGATGTTTGGCCTTAGCATTGGAAGACAAGCGTAACATGACCAATAAGTTGCCACCTGTTCCATCAAAACATTACACACAAAAGACAACATTCCTCCGCCCAGGAGAGCAACCACCAAGAAAAGGTGTTAAAACCAATCCTCGCCCAGGACAACTGGAAGCTGCTAGAGACTGGAGAATGCTGGCAGATGTTGGTCAACGGCTTATTTTTCCACCTGAGATTGCCACCACTAACCTTCGGCCAGATATTGTCTTGTGGTCTGGATCGGCACGCCTGCTCACCTGGTAGAGTTAACAGTGCCATGGGAGGATGCTGTAGATGAGGCGATGAGAGGAAAGAAACTGCGGTATGCTCAACTAGCCACTGAAGCGGAACAGCGAGGATGGAGAGTTCGGGTTTACCCAGTGGAAGTGGGTTGTCGAGGATTTGTGGCACACTCTACAACCCGGTTTCTCAGAGACGTCGGGTTCAGTGGCAAAGAGTTGCGTCGCACAGTGAAGAACTTATCTGAAGCAGCAGAGAGGAGCAGCAATTGGCTGTGGTTGAGACGGAAAGATTCTGGCTGGGGACAGGTAAGTAAGCTGGGCTGAGTTGAGTGGGGGACGGAGGGGGGTGATGCTGGGACGCCAGAATCACCGTCGAGCCCTCTTGAGGTGTCGTGGGCTAGTCGACGAAACACTGAGGATGGAAGGTGCCCACTTGAAAACCCCAGAGATGTACCCTACTTAGCTCAATCCAGACGGTTGTCATGCTGATGCGCTGGGGAGGCCGCACTTTGGTTGATCCCGGAGCCAGCATCGCAGCCGCTTGTGTGCTGATGTGCCAGGGAGGCAAAATAAGCTGATCCCTGAGCCAGCATTACACTTCAGCCATTAACACCAGACAGAAGGATATCTACATCATCATATGGAAGAAAACGTAAATGGATGGAGACACATATGGATCACATTAGTTTACTGTAAAGCTACGCCTTAGTTGGTGCTTATCTTGGCGAGCCGAGTTCAAATCAGCATGAAGTTTTAACATCTACTCTCGTGTAATGGAAATCATGGCAATCATCGATTTGTGGCTGACCACTCTTCCAGCTGGAAGAATTAAACCAGTTGCTGAAGTTTACCCTTGTTTTGAATGGGGAAAATTTGTAAGTATTTGTTTATTTACTCATGTTATTGTAAAGTTATAGAGGGCATACTACAATTCACCTGCATACAGTTAACTGCATTATTATTTTCCTTCTACAGTTTCATCAAACAGTCAATATTACTGATCACTAAAATAAAATAACAAAATTAAAATTGTGGTTATGAATTTTTGGATTAAAGGTTGTGATTTGCTTTAATCCAATTCAAGTACAGTTATTATTATGATGATGATATACAGAAACTCATTTTGTGACATTTATTTTACTTTATTTATTTTTATTCATTTTAAGTAAATATTTATTTTTTAATGTAATGTCAACCATTTCCTAAAACTGTTATCTAATAGCATAGGTCCTGGGTTTATAAATTCTAGTTCGACATTCCTGCTTTGGAGGTATTTTTTATTTATTTATTTATTTATTTTACAACTTCATACTTGTGCATGTGTTTTTCTATTAGGTAATGGGTGAATTTGCAATGGTCCTTGGAAGTACATGATTTGAAACATTGTGCAAAAGGGGCTGAACAGGTTATACGGTCCTCGAGTTACTGATTGGATCCAAGAAAGAGGTGAGGAAATAAACGATCACAAAACACATTGTATTCTTGTGAATGACTAGTGGCTTTGCCAGCTGGAAACGCACTAAGGTAACAAACAAAAAAGAATAACAAACCCCCCTCCCCTCCCTCCACCCTCCCCTCCCCCTTCACACCGCCGCCACTGTACAAAGCAATTCCTTATACAAAGGTCATTACCCCCACCCCATTTTTCTTTTCAGGGAGATCTCAGAATGCTACCTGTAATTCAGCTCATTGAACTAAAAACTAAATTTGATAAAGGAAAGGGGAAAAAGTCAGTTTCGGTCATCACTGTATATGAGGTAATTATACTAATAATATTAATCCAAATTATGCATAGGGCATACTTTGGGGACTTTTTGTTGTCTTCGATGCATTTTAAAACCTATGGTTTTATTTTGGAGTGGGGGGGGCACCCATTGACTCGGCTTCAAACAAGATGTCCTCTTATTGTCATTCAAGCATAATTATATTGACTTATATAATGCTAACTATTGACACAGTAAATTTAAAATCATCTTTTATCTAGCAAAGTACAATAAAATGTTATATTTTATATATTTATATTATTTTGTCATAATTTCATTATGTTATATTTTTCAGGATATATCTACAAGTGAACTTGACAAGTACCTGAAAACCACACAAGAAGAACCACTGCATCTTGTTCTTTGTGATGCAAAGAACACCCTCCAGGAAGCTGTAATAGTAGGGATACTGTTACGATATTTTGCCAAGCAAAAACTGTATTAGATGCTGTGCTTGTTCTCCTGGGAACGTACTATGCCTTCCACCTGCAGTACCCCAAAGTTTATTCGCAGGTGCTTGGATTCCTGCAGCAATGTATATTGGGAGACCCATTTACTGGATGCAAATCCCATAAATACAGATTTTTTGCAAAAGGGTTCAACGATAAAATTAATGAATTACAACAATAACATTCTTACATAATTGTAAATATCTGTAAACAAATTAAATAATTGTAAATTATTTGTTAAATCTGAATTTCATGATAAGGTAGTATGTTTTTATTGTGTATTTAAATAATTTATTTGAGGGAGTGGACATACACAGTATTCTATTTGATGTTTTAGATGTTTTAAATACAATCATATATATATATGTATATAGGTGTAACAGATTTTATTCTTCAAATTTTAAATATTTATTACAATTCAAATACTTGTTACTATTGCGATAGATTTTTTGTTAAAAAAAGTTTTTGGCTTAACTTTGAAATATGCAATAAATAAAAGTAAGTTGTTTAATTTGTGTCTTTTTGTATTGTAAAAATAAGAAAGCATTTACGTGTTTAGATCTTAAACACTTGTAGATTTGTAAACGTGTTCAGGTGTTTAAAAAGTGTTACAGGGAATAAACATGTTCACGTGTTTATTACTTAAACGCCTTAACGCGTTTATATTCTAAACATGTTTATAAAGTAAACGCCTTGACGCGTTTAAAAAGTGTTACAGGTAAGTGTTTATGCATGTGTTCCAAACTTAAACACATGGTTTGAGATCACTGCTTGGTTTAGACTACAGGAAAAGACGCCTGAATTTACGGAAGGAAGTTAGAGTGCAGATTCACACTGTGAGGTTGCTGCTTGTGAGGGGTTTTTCATTTAACAAATGAATAAATAAATACATAAATAAATAACGTGACTCGGGTCGGCTCAACTGCCTCTCGTTTAATTGGGACAGCCGCTTATTCAGAGCGTTCATTTCCATTATCCCACGTCAAAATTGCCGATGTTTAGACATTAGAAAAAGAACCGTATACTGCAGATATGTAAGTTAACATAGTCCATGTAAACTCATTGTTAGACTTCGTTTGTATTTTAATTCCAAACACAATCTGTATTTACAAAAATAGTCCGGCTTCACTTTAGGACATTAGGATACAAACACACAGCCTTCATATTTGATGTTCTTTATATAAGTAACACGTACTTTAATATCGGTATACCTTGCAAACGTAACAGTCTGTTCCAAAAAGGTATCTATATTAAACTCAATATTTAATAATCTAGTATTTACATCTCTCTCTCTCTCCAAGCTGCATGCAGCTCACAGCACAGCTGCAGATCCAGGCTTTGTTTTCCGCGCTGTCGATGCGATCGAGTCAAACACAGTCGAGTTTAATAACATCTAAGCAATGCACTTTTTATTTTATACCATAAAACCACCAGTGTGATTTCTTAAAGACTTGATATAAACCGGGTTTATAAATGGAAGTTACTTACCGGTAAAATAAAAGAAATTCAAATATGTGCGCTACGTGTTGGGGCACCTCACTTCTGTTCACTTACATTAATTTGTATAAGCTTAAACCCTGAAAAGCGTTAATTCGCTGCGTAATGTCAAACCAAGTTGTTCTTGTGTTGCAGATAATTCACATTTCTAAAAGTTGAATCTTTACAGTTTTAGATTTTATTTAATTATTTATATAAAAAACAAATGCAGCCGCGAAGGTGTCGGGTTTAAACTCTCAGTAAAATGTGCTGCTGCATCTGTATGTACTGCAGGCCGCGCTGTGTGCAATTCTGTAACCTTATCTTCTCTGGAAACTAGGCATTTTGTTCTGCAGTTCAACCGCACCTACGAAATGCCTTTTCCATTGTGAATATAATTCTAACTCTTCATTTGTGCATGATAGTTTGTTCACTGTAATAGGTCAGATACAAAATCTATCACAATCAATATAAACTGGAAAATAATATATTAATATAAACCCAACTCCAAAGACCCCTAGACAAGCAAGAATATACATGTGTTCAATGACATTTAAATCACCAAATGGAAAACTCTACTAACTGCATAAAGGACAGTATGTTAAAATAATCAAATCATATATGCAGATCGTGTACAGTTTAGTAAGAGTTTAGTTTCACTAGATATCACGTTTTAGCAACCACATGGCATGCTTTTAAATATTTTAAAGCACAATAATATGATAATAATGACCTTACATTAGTAGTTTGTGAAGCACTTTCATGTAAAGACTTGAAAAGTGAAAACAAATCATTACAGTGATAATGTAACAGTATTTTTAAAAAGCCTCTTACAGTGCGTCCTTGGTAGAGTGGTCCGAGTGCAGTTATCTTCTTAAATTCCTATGATCAACTTGTCCTCTAGTAAGTGGTTTTAAAGCCAGCTGTGTATCACTCTCTAGATGTGGCTATCAAACCTTGCCTTGCTTCACAAATGTGAAACACATCACATCGTTTTTAAACAAGCAGTCCCCAGCTGACTCATGTACATGTGATGTTATAGACACATTCTGATTGGTGGATCTTACCAGTTCCTTAAACGATGTAATGTATATCCCATCACATTCACGTCACTAGTGCAAAATCGCTCCTTTTCCCGAGGAATCACGATCCGAGTTGCGGCCGCTAGAGGGGGCGCGTCGCCTTTTTTTTTTTATCTCCCCCTCCCCCCCAGTAGTTTTAACCCCTTGCAACAGTATATAATATTATAACGAATATTATATAAAAAAAAAGATACATTTGATTTTTGTTATTATCCTTTTATTTTTTTTATAAATTCATCAATAATCTGTATTAAGCTATATATATATATATATATATATATATATATATATATATATATATATATATATATATATATGTATATATGTGGCATTGTAGACCTGGACAATCTACCCCCCAATAATATACTTAAATGCTACAGAATTCTGCATGTTGGTCGCTTACTCTCTGTGGTAAAATTAATGTCCATTGAAGAACATTGGGCGATCAATACTAACTCCGGCCAGTAGGTGGTGTCGAGTGTGCAAGCAGCAGAGTAATAAAAGGTGAAGCTGCATTGCACACGCAGTGCCTCGTTGTTTATGCTGTAAACAAGGCCAATGGTTCATGTATGATCGGCCAGTGTAAAAATAAGATATTTTTTGCTTTTTCAGTGTGCTTGGAAATAAAGACCATTAACCGGAGAACACAGTTTCCGTTCATTGTTACTCAAAGTTGCAACATATTTTGGCGAGCCTAGCCAGGAGTAGACATAAAATAAAAGGACAGGAACCAACTTCTCAAGATAAAAATTGGAATATCAGCGCTACCGTTTTTTCAGACTGTGGAAGGATTTGAAAGTGTCATCATGGAGCTGGAACAACTACAAGAGAAGGCAAGTACTGCTTTAAGTCAGTTGCAGTGGGACCAGCTAGTAGAGACATGCAAATACTTAAAATGCATTAAGGATGATGATGAGACTGTGAAAAATAAAAGTAAGCGAGCTTTAATTCGATTGGCAGAACGAGAACTAGATAGTATTGAAGTAAATCAAGAGGAAGGAGAGGCATGTCAGTATGTCCAAGACCTGTTAGTCTTCATTGAAATGCTAATGCATGAGGATAGTAGTAAGGGAGCGGAGCAGGAGCTCACACAGTTAAAAGAAATGAAAGAGAAGTACATAGAGATGCAGAAGTTACAGGAAGTCCAGGAGAGGCCTTGAGGAAGAAATAAAAGTGCTGCGTGCAAAGCTAAACACAATGGACACAGTATCAGAAAGTGCAATCCAACCACTTGCACCCGGGAAAGTACCTGAAGTCACGATTAGAAAGGAATTCTGGATCTGTGGGCAGATTGGTGAGGGAGGACAGAAAGATAAACTGTCATACACTAATCTGATGCACCAAATTGATGCTGGACTCCGAAAAGGCCATGCTGATCAAGACATTATCGAGGCAGTAATTAAAGCAATCAGCCCTGGCTTAAACCTGAGAGACATGTTGGAAATAAAGAGTTACTTGACTCTTCCACAACTTAAAACCATTCTAAAAGGCCATTACAAAGAAGAAAATACATCTGATCTCTATCAGAAATTAGTAAATATTTCCCAGGAACCAAGAGAATCTGCCCAGAACTTTTTGTTTAGAGCCATTGAATTGAAAGATAGGCTGCTGTTTGCATCAAAAAGGGTCAGACCAGTACAGTCCAGACCTGGTGCGTAGGAAGTTCCTGAGGTCAGTAGGCACAGGACTGCTGAGTGACCACATCAAATTCCAAATAAAGCCTTGTCTTGATGACCTGACTGTCACCGATGAGGCGCTCGTTGAAAGAATAAACGAAGCCGCAAGTTTAGAGTTAGAGAGGCAGCTCAAGCTTAAGAAGAATTCTACGGTCAAAACAACAAGAACAAATGAGCTACAGATGGAGCTGAAGGACAATGCTATAGAAGGTCATCAGAATGTGCAGGGAACATGGATACCAATAACACAACCGGTAAGCAGTGTGAGTGGTCCCACACAGCCAGAGAAAGGGAAAAAGGGCAGATGTCTGAAGCAGGGATCCATGCAATGGTGAGTGAGCTTAAAACAGAAATGGCAGAGATGAGGAAGATGTGGATGGCCTCAATGGCAACCGAGACTAAACAGGGGTACCAGAGACAGCCAGGGATGGAGAGAGGAATGCGAAAGAAAGGCTGCAGAGCATGCCAGGAAATTGGAGAAGGGGAAAACTGTAAGCATTGCTTCAGGTGTGGCAAAGTGGGACACATTTCCAGAGGATGTCGAGCTCCCCGCCAGCAACAGGGAAACGGGGAGGGGTTACTGTAGGGGGACCAACAGCAACCCACCAATCAGTGTCCCCACAGTGTCAGTATTGCTTCCAGGAGCAAAATAATTCCTGCAGATTGAAGAAGTGTCAGGGCTGCTCTACAGTCCAGTATTGTTCAAAGAGATGTCAGAGGCAACACTGGGGGGAGCACCGGACATTCTGTAGTGCAATCAACCAACTGGAAATGAAAACAGCAAGGGACAGTGCACCCAGGTGGATACACCCAAGCTTATGCAAAGTTAGTTACCTCCCTCCAAAACATAACGCTAAGCTGTTAAAGCTAATTGGAAAAAGATGCCTGGTGCAGTGTTTACTGGACAATATCCCTATGTCAGTCCTCTGGGATACAGGGGCCCAAGCTAGTTTAGTAAATGAAGCCTGGAGGAGCAAGTACCTCCCACACACTACTATCAGACCAGTTGAGGAGCTACTGGGACATGACACTTTTACGGGGATGGCAGCCAATCAGACAGTTATACCATTTACTGGCTGGATAGAAGTGGAGTTCAGACTGAGCAGTGAGGCGGGCCCCAGTCAAAGCTTTCAAGTACCAATACAAGATGTCCAGTGACCCCAAGGTAGCAGAAGATCCCATCATTGGCTACAATGTAATTGAGGAAGTCATCAAGGGACAAATGAGTACAGCTCCTGATGAGAACACAGCCAGGGTGGTGAGTGGAGCTTTCGCTATTGATCCAAAAATAGCCAAAACTCTCATCCATGTGATGCACTCGTGTCACTTTGACAGTGAAGGTGGTGTAGTCAAGACAGGGAGACGAAGAACTGTCCTTCCTCCAGGGCAAGCCACAACCGCTTTTGACACTGTCGATCACTCTATCCTACTATCCTCTCTCGCTGACCTGGGGATCTCTGGCACTGCTCTGGCCTGGTTCTCCTCCTACCTCTCCAACCGCACTTACCAGGTAACCTGGTGTGGAGCAACCTCCACACCTCGCCCTCTCTCAACAGGAGTCCCCCAAGGGTCAGTCTTGGGTCCTCTCCTGTTCTCTCTCTACATTCGCTCCCTGGGCTCCCTCATTGCATCCTATGGTTTCTCATACCATTTCTATGCTGATGATGCTCAGATTTTCCTCTCCTTCCCCACCTCTGACTCCTCCATCTCCTCCTGTATCTCTACCTGTCTGTCTGCTATCTCCTCCTGGATGCACTCGCATCACCTCAAACTCAACCTCTCTAAATCTGACCTTTTCTTTTCCTCCTAATACTCCTCCCCCTCCTCTGATCTCTCTATCTCTGTTCCTCTCAAATCAACCACACTCTCTCCCTCTTCCTCCGCTAAGAACCTTGGAGTCACCCTGAACCCCTGCCTCTCTTATTCTCAGCACATCTCCACTCTGGCACGCACTTGCCGATTCTTCCTGAGCAACATCTGAAGAATCCGACCCTTCCTCACCAACTATGCTACCCAGCTCCTGGTCCAGGCCCTGGTACTCTCCTGCCTAGACTACTGCAACTCCCTCCTGGCTGGCCTCCCTGCGTCCGCCACCCATCCGCTCCAGCTCATCCAGAACTCTGCTGCCCGCCTGGTGTTCTCTCAGCCTCGCTTCTCCCACGCTACTCCACTGGCTCCCGATCACCGCTCGCATCCAGTTCAAGACTCTTGTACTAGCCTACAGATGCCTTGACCAGACTGCACCCAGCTACCTCCAGACCCTCATCTCTCCCTACACCCCCACTCGACCTCTCCGCTCCTCCTGCACTAGAAGACTGGCTCTACCTCCTCTACAGCCCGCTCCTTCTCCACCCTCGCCCCACAGTGGTGGAATGACCTTCCTACAGATGTCAGGACTGCCCAGTCCCTGACCACATTCCGGCGCCTCCTTAAGACTCACCTCTTCAAACAGCACCTGTAGAACTCCTCTGTTTTTCCCCTGGGACACTATCACCCTTCATTTAAATGTGCTTTATTTACTCTTATCTGCCCCCTATTTTACTGCATTTAATCCTGTACTTCAGAATACTGTAATCTGCCAAGTGTTTAATTTGTAGTACTTTGTATTTAATCACATCCTGATGTAACTATCACTATTTAATCATATCCTGATGTAACTATCACTATTATCTGCTGTATTATTGAATTGTGTTTTGTCACACTTGTACTTTGCTTGAACAAAAGTTATTGTATTTCTTGCTCTTATTGTATTACTTGTATTGTAACACTTGAAATGTATTTGCTTACGATTGTAAGTCGCCCTGGATAAGGGCGTCTGCTAATAAATAAGTAATAATAATAATAACAACCAAACGAGCAAGATGGGTGAATGACCTCCTCTCGTTTGTAAACTTTCTTATGTTCTTATGTTTACCATTGTTGGTATCCGAGTTAGCCAGCAGTGCAGTGCCACCTTGTGGCCGAATTATTAAAGTACACCCCTGCTGGTGTCCAGTGAATTTCACCTCCCTCCCACAGCTCCTTATGAACATTTTTATTTATTTATTTTTTATATTTTATTCAAAGAAAAACAAAACCAATAATACTGTAATAACACATAATATAAAAATAAACAGCTTGCATGTTTCCACAGTGTGTTGTGTTACAACCTGAAATCTTGTTACAGAAGATATACATTGTTATATTAACAATATTGTGTGCCGGTGTCTGAGTTAATATCATGTTTCATAACTGCTGTATCTGTATGCCAGTGTCTGAGTTAATGTCATGTTTAATAACTGCTGTATCTGTGTGCCAGTGTCTGAGTTAATGTCATGTTTAATAACTGCTGTATCTGTGTGCCAGTGTCTGAGTTAATGTCATGTTTAATAACTGCTGTATCTGTGTGCCAGTGTCTGAGTTAATGTCATGTTTAATAACTGCTGTATCTGTGTGCCAGTGTCTGAGTTAATGTCATGTTTAGTAACTGCTGTATCTGTGTGCCAGTGTCTGAGTTAACTTCTTCAAATCCAGATTCAAAAATGAATGTGCACTCCAGGTACCAGATTTAGACATTATTGTAATTGATAATTTTACCGCTGAAATTGGTATGAAATAATATTTGGAAAAAAAAGTCAATGCATTTCTAACATTTTTATTAACCCTTTAGGCTCCTGTGTGCTGGATAGTCATATTCAATAAAGCAAGACAGAGAGAAACGCTATCTTTTTCCATTTTATTGTTGTATGAACAAAACATAGTTAGCAAAATGTATACAGTAAAATAAACGCTTTATATCAACAGAAATTCAAGATTTCTACGCATAGAAAGTAATCTTTCTTTTGTAAAAGATAAAACATACAGTATATAATGTTGTATTTCTGTTGTGAAAGATTGTGACTCTAGAGGATAATAAACATGATTGGAATTACCAGATTGGAATTCTATTCCCAGCAGCAATAAGCCAGGTATAAAAAAGGTAAGTGATCCGAGTGCCAGATCCAAGCAATAAACGCTGGGAAAGTCACCATCATTACAATAAACATGCTTTGAGGTAATCAACAAACACAGGATAGAAACATTGGGAAACGATAACAATAGCACAGCAATGGGAAAGACAAGGAGACAGAAGAAACAATTATAAGAATGAGAATTCAATTCACAATTGCCTTCAAATATAAACCACATCCAATAATCACAGATACACAAATCAGTTCAATTGAACCAACAAATACAAGACAGATCCATTTCAGTCCTTCATTGCCAAAGAGTCCAAAGTGTCCCCTGGACTAAACTATTTGTGTAAAACTACACAACAGAACAAGTGTATATCCACACAGAAATATATACACACAACAGAACAAGCGTTTATCCACACAGAAATATATACACACAACAGAACAAGCGTCTATCCACACAGAAATATATACACACAACAGAACAAGCGTCTATCCACACAGAAATATATATACACAACAGAACAAGCGTATATCCAAACAGAAATATATATATATATATATATATATATATATATATATAAAAGCTGAACAAAATGAATCCAGCACAAGTAAAATGAGTGAATTGTCTTGATCTCCCCCAGCGTTCAGGAAGCGGTGCAGCCGCAGAACCACCTGGGTTTGGAAAAATCCTTCCAACAAAAACCATTTCCAAATGGAAAGGCAGCTCGGAGAAATGATCCTTCTCAATCCCAGGGTGAAGCAGGAACAGCTTGGTGAGACAGTGGCCAGGAATCCACAGCCTGGATATAAAGACTTCAATAAATCTCTATTAATATTCACAAAGGTGAATTTCAAACTCCGCTAAAGGAGATGATTGTAGAATTGATTCAGATGTTTTATATAGATTTCTTTCCAGAGTTGTGTTTTGTTTTCCTCCTGAGCAGTAGATTGAAAATACTTTTTTTTTTCTAACAAGCCCACACAGCAACCACACCCTTCTCTCTCCTTCTCTACACAAAAACTGACTCTCTAAGAGTCAGGTGCCTGTAATAGAGAAATCTTCAAATGTCTTAATGAGGCAAAGATAATCAATTAGATAGAACCAGGACTTTGCTATAAGGACACTTAAACAATGAACTAGATAAATAGAGAACTGATGCAGGGATAATTACTAATGTGTTGTTTCATATCCAGTGCTTTGCAAGTACTGTAAAGCCAGAAATATCTGCAAGACTTTTATAATGCGGTTTTCAAATTCCACTTCGTATATTGTAACAGGCTGCCACATTTCTGGAGTAAAATAGGTTTTACGGGAGTGATTCACTGAATGTTTTGGTTTCAAGTATTTCGGCCTTCACAGTATTTTGTCCCAGCACTGTAAAAGATACTCCAAGTGCTGTCGCTATAAAATAAAGGTAGACAAGCAGAACTGCAGAAATAATCCAATGAAATACTCTGTATATACAGTGTAACCCGTTTAATATCCCCATTACCATACAGAGTTATTTGGGGATAATCCATATCTGTAGTCTTTTATTGCAATATTGTACTAATGTTACACTACTGTAACATCAAATAGGTTTAATTAAACAATAGCAGAAATTAATTATTTGTCTAGATAGCTCAAACAAACGTGAACAATTGCTGCATACTTTAATTTGGGTAGCTGACATGATATCAGTGCAGGGGGAAACCAGTCCACTAAAACACTTACCACACCATAAGCTTAAGTTTATTGCTGTAACGTAACATAATTACTGTAACTAACAACTCAAACAACGCTATGTGTACAATCTAATAAAATCAGGCACAGCAAAGCCAGCTCCCGGTTTCGGTAGAGTTTCTTAAGAGTGGACTGATCAATTCCGAATTGTTTTGCAATGTTTTGATGTGAAATCTTTGGTGTTCCTTCACAGAGACATACAGTTTCCTGTTTCTGAGTGTCTGTCAGATCTTTTCTTTTTCGAGCAGGTGTTTTTGCTTGTAGTCAGCTACGTACAGTACATCAGGCTAGTTATGTAGCCAAAGTCAGTTTAACCAACATTTTGAAGGTGTGTGACTTTCTGAAGTAACGTCCTTCCAGTACCGCTTGTGATAGTGTTTACACAGAGTTTAATAATCTAGGGATAGTATCATTGGTTAAATAATTTATTTAAAACAGTACACCTCATCTGCACAGCTTTGGTAGACGACTCAAAAAGGGGATAATAAGAGTGATTCCTAGCGATATTAAAAGAGTTAATTTAACATAGAAACCTATGGTGAGTGGCAAGTGGTTTTAAAAAAAACATGATAATAAGCGGGTTGGGATATTAACCAAGGGGACATTAACGGGGTTACACTGTATTTCGTTTTGGGAGCTTGTATTAAACTGGGTATATTGAGCAGTGCAGGGGAGCGGTCTGACTTCAATGGGCTCCTCGATCACGTCTGATAACGGCACTGCCTGTGCTGGACTTGCATGTCTTTTATAGAGTCACAGACCAACACAGACTTGCAATCACACAAAGAGCAAGAAGAGGAAGAAGTGCTCCTAAACCCCTCCAGTCAGAGCTCGGGACTGTCACAGGAGCTGGTGCTGTTGTGGGTTGAGCCGGAACCACGACTACCTCAGTCAGGCCCGACCCGAACAGTCTAGGAGTGTAAACAGAGCACTTGTATTTCCCAGCATCTTCCTCCCTGACTCTCCTCAGCAGCAGTGAAGCATTCCCGCGCTGCAGCTCAGAATCAAACAGGCTGGTCCTGCTCACATACTGAGGGAGCTGACGGGCAAGCTGGTCTGTGTTGTCATAGTATCTGTGAACAGTAAGGAGTGTTTCTGCTTGTCTCCAGGTCACACTTGACTTCTCATCCCAGCCTCCAGCTGTGTAGTTGAAGGTGCAGCTCAGGATACAGTCCTGCCCCTCAGTACACTTCACTGAGCTCGAGACTTTCACAAACTCACTGTCGCTGCTCACACTGCCAGCAGCCAGTATGAGGATTGCCAATACCCCGGTAACAGCAGCAGGGCCTGTGAAGCACACTCTCCTCCTTAACTGGATCCTGGACTCGGTCCTTCTCTTCAAATAGAGCCTGAACAGGAGGAGAGCAAAAAGTTCAGAAACACACACCAGGGTTCAGAAACACAGAGACACACAGACAGACAGACAGACAGAGAGAGAGAGGAGACACACACACAGGGTTATAAACACACACACACACACACACACACACACAGGGTTATAAACACACACACACACACACACACACACACACACAGGGTTATAAACACACACACAGGGTTATAAACACACACAGGGTTATAAACACACACACACAGGGTTATAAACACACACACACACACAGGGTTATAAACACACACACACACTGG
Source organism: Huso huso (assembly GCA_036884735.1). Taxonomy (NCBI): domain Eukaryota; kingdom Metazoa; phylum Chordata; class Actinopteri; order Acipenseriformes; family Acipenseridae; genus Huso; species Huso huso. Next base: position 6,318,696 of record CM072709.1, on the reverse strand, counting down.
GTTATAATCACACACACACACACAGGGTTATAAACATTTATGACTCGGACACTCACTGGGACAGTTTGCTCCCAGGCTGCCTGATGTGATCCGGTGCCAATGAAACAAGTTCAATAGCAAGCAGAAACTTGAAACAGAACAGAAGACAAGAAGAGGAGAAAGTGACGCATCAAACTCAGCGCAGAGAGCAGGACGAGAAGGGCACACATTGAAGCCAAGAGAAAAGAAACCCTGGAGTACAATACTGGATCAGGGGTCTTACTGGATCCAGGGCAGCTCAGGTGAATTCAGGGACGCTTCTTCTCCTGCAGAGTCCATCCTCTTTACACGCTCCGTCTGCATCTCTGTACCGACACAAGAGAAATCTTAAATTCATACCACGTTACACACTGGAGTCACTAAATATTCAAAGACTCGTCTGTCTGTTTATCATTATTATTACACATCACAGCGCTCTTAGTTATAGACTATATACTCCAGGAAAGTTTCATGAAATTAACCCCACAAGGAAAGGGCCATTGTGAATGCCTACAGATTCACAACCAGAAAAACTACACTTCCCATGAGCCTCTCTTGCAGGTTTACTTCAGCTACAGGATGCACAGGGTCAGAATATATTACCACACAATATTACGTCTCGATGGTTTTGAGTCAGGCAGCCACGAGTAACAGGTCAACCACAACATTATTGTGTAGTAATATTCTGACACACTTTATTTCACACACACGTTTCTTAAGCTGTTTTCTTTTGGCTGAGTTTTGTTTTGATGCGCTGCTGTAGAAACTTGGTTCAAAGTCGTCCCCAATTTTATTTTATTTTTTCTCACTGACAAGATGAAATTCGGAAGGTGTTTATCCAGGGGTCGGTATCTGGTGAAATTCTCTCGTTTCTCCCATTGAACACAAACACGACACGGTGAGGTTTATGTCAGGAAGTGTTTTTCTTCTCGTGTTTTCATTTGTTTCGCTCTTTTAAACACGTCTGTTTAAATTCCTCTGTTATTGGGGTGAGCTTGTTCTAAGGTCTGTATCTTTGTTTTGTGTGCCTGTTATCGTCCCCTTTACAGGGTTTGAATGAGAAGTCAGCTGTGATCTGGAGAAGAACAGAAACGGACCGCATCGTTCACAGTTACCATGACAACACAGACCAGCTTGCCCATCAGCTCCCTCAGTATGTGAACAGGACCAGCCAGTTTGATTCTGAGCTGCAGCGCGGGAACGCTTCACTGGGTGCGTTAAGTAAGTGAGCCGCTCAGAAAGTAGACAGCAGATTTAAATGACTTAACGCTCTGCTCCACGAGAGCGCTGAGCGACTTTTAAAAATGCCGAATAATAATAATGATTTGCTTGTTTGTGTTTCTGAGGTGACGGTAGATGAAATGGCCCCGTGTGAAGTTACTGCCCCCTGCTGGACCTCGCTGAGTTCAGCGCTCTGTTTGGACTGAACCTCATATCTGACTGTGTTTAATACCGACAATACCAACGTTAATTATGAATAATATGAATACTACAAGCCTAATAATAATAATAATAATAATACATTAACAACTATAAAACAGCTCTACATTAAAAAAAAAATGAAATTAAATTATACAAATTCCAAAACAACATTTTTTTACTATCTTATTTAGCCAATTAATACATAACTTCATAAGTCGAAACCCGTTCATCGTTCTTGACAAACGTGTTTGTCAACCCTGCCTGTCATCTCCACTTGTTTCCTGCAGGTGGCATATTCAGTCCGTTCACTCTGATCACTGATGAGAAATGCTCAGGAGCGGCTCTGAGTGGCTCAGCGGGAGCGGAACTGAGCGAGTCCTGTAGTTGATTCTTTTACTGAGCAGCTCTGAGCCGACCACTTACTTAACCCATTAATGCCTAGCGCCCCATATATGGGACGGGGTGAAAATGTGCATCTCCTCGGGTGTGTGTTCACTGAAATGAAATAATGAAACCTGTAAAATATTCCCCTCTTATAGCTCTATTATTCCTGCTTTTATTATTTGGCTGCCAGGTTTTTTCTTCCCTCGGCATCAAATGCAATCTTTCAAATTGAGCAAAAAACACAAAGCAGCGATAGCTTAGAGATATTGATGCAAATCTATTTAGCTGTTATCTTTCATTCTTATTTTTTCATGGATTTATGTTGGTCAGGGTGTGCCGTAGCTGTACATGATCATTTTATAATTTTTTTTTGCATATTTTCTAAACTGAGCATTGTTTTTGTAGCGTCCCAGGCACAGATGCAGACAGGTTTTTTTTGTGGTAATATAACAGAGTGAAGATGTATGTAATATGTTGCAGTCTCACAATTGATGAAACGTGATAGATTCAAAGAGATCCTCTGATATTTGCACCTTGCTGATAACAGCAGACTACCTGTTGGAGACAATCTTGGCAAGATAACGCCATTCTATGAAATGATGAGTGAGAGATTCCTCAAGGCCTTCCAGATTGAACAAAATCTGTGTATAGATGAAGCCATGATTCCCTATTATAGGAAGCACTCAGCTAAACAGTTCATGAAGAGCAAACCAATCAAGTTTGGTTATAAGCTGTGGTGTCTGAATACTCACCAATTCTACCAATGGAATGATAACAGCTTGGTCACAATGTCATCTAATTGTCAGCCAGTAATTCCCATTGGAAAGGCAAAGGGCTACTCTCAGGCTGAGAAGAAGGTGATTGAAGTTGATGAGCCACAGGTGATTTGATACTACAATTGATAGTACATTGGGTGGACCAAAACATTAGCTACTACAGAATTTCCATCCGCTCAAAGAAGTGGTGGGTGGCCTTCTTTATGTTCATGCCTGATGTGGCTATACAGAATGCATGGCTTCTGTATAGGAACTCTGCAGGGCACAAGAATAGATCCCTAGGCCTGCTGGCTTTTCAAAGAGAGGTGGTAAATGTGTACAGGCTAACGTTTTCAGCTGAGGCGATGAATGCTCCTGGCATTGGTCGGCCCACTGCAGGACGCCAAAAAGGAGAAAGTGCCCAAAGCTGTGCGACGGGATGAACAAAGGTCACTACCCAAAACAAATCAGACGCAGAGAAGGTGTGCTTATTGCAGCAAGAAGGCTAAAGTTGCATGTTGCAAATGTCATGTTGGACTGTACATTGACTCTTTCAAACCATTCCACCAACAGTAATTGGCAAAGTGGTGTCAGAGGTCCCCAGTTCGTTTTCAATTTCTCTTGACAGAATATCAGGTTGAAGTAAAAATATCAAATGACTTATATTATAACATGCTGTAAAGTAGGTTTAGCTATGAGTTATGTTTTTTTTTTACCACATACTTGTTGATACAATTAAGTTGTTTACTTTGAGTTAATTGATTTACAATAAATGAGAGTTCTTGTTATACAATACAAGTTATTGATATATAATAAATACAAGTTATTGTTATATAAATAAAAGTTATTGTTATATAATATTGTGGTTTGTTACTTTATTTAGTATTCATGAATATTATTGGTAAGATATATAGCATATTAAAACATGTAACCACCTGTGCCTGGCGACCCATATATGGGACGAGGAAAAAAATATGATTTCTTTGAAAATTGCTAAGGCTAATTTAAAAAAAAAAAAACTAGAAATGTTCATAAGTCACATCTGCGCATAAGTATAGCAAAGGAAACTTAATTCAGAAAATTTAGGCAAGAATGCTGAACTGCTGCTGAGGAGAGTCAGGGAGGAAGCTTCGCCAATTCCACAAAGTCGCCAGAGAAACCTCACAAAGTCGCTAGATGTCGCTGTTTAGACATTCTGAAGTCGCCAAAATGTTGGCAGACAATTTACCCAGGGTTAGACTCGAGGGTGAACGCAGGTGAACGCAGTCCACTCACTTCTTTTTTTTTTGGGGGGTGTTGTTTGTGCAATTTTCATTACGGTTAAAAAAAAAAACATAAAATACTATATATGAAGTGCCTCCCCCACCATAAATAACTTCAAACTGCATCGATTTTCTGTGCTATGATGATGCTGTGATACATGTTATGACTCCTCCCCCCAAGCAAAAAAACACAACTTGCAAAACTCCATCAAGAGGTCAATACAAAATCAAATGCACATTTATTTACAAAGACCACTGACAACACGATAAATATGAATTATGATTATTATTGATTTATTTGCAATTAACGGTCAGACTACAGAACGTCTTTCCTGAATATAGCTCCGTTATTATTCCCTCTCTGTGTTAAAGGACTAAATGAATTAATAAATATAGCGAGACGCACAGTATTCACTTTGCAAACATTACAAATAAACAAATACACTTTAAAACACTTTACCTTCAACACCTGAGAGCACACGATCCACAGGCACGCAGCTTCCAGTTCTACCAGACCGACTGACTGACTGACTGGATAAGCCGGACTCAGAATTGGAGGCGTGGCGTCATTGAAATTGGATGATGTCCCACATCTAACCCACTCCTAAGCCACGCCCTTTCCTCTCTGTATTGCAGTTTGAAAGCTCGCCGGATAGTTTGAAGTTGGGTAGTTAGGAACGGTAAGTAACGCGGCTCTTAAATTTACAGATGTAGCCCAGTGGTAAAATACTACTAACGTATATACAGGAATTCTGTATAGACTATATTTGGAAGGCTTTAGGACCTGTTTTCAGCAGAGCAGACTCAGAGGGAGGAGAGGTGTTCTCATGGCCAATGAGGCGTCGTGTGTTAAACTGATCTCCCGAGAGCCAATAGAAATCGCTCCTGCAAGAGTGGGAGGGAGTCTCAGGGAAACTCAAGTGCTCTGTTAACTCTCCCAGACTGTCCGGGTCGGCCCTGACTGCGGTAGTCGTGGTTCCGGCTCCACCCACAGCAGCACCAGCTCATGTGACAGTCCCGAGCTCTGACTGGAGGGTTTCAGGAGCAGTTCTTCTTTGTGTGATTGCAGGGCTCTGTGTCAGTCTGTGGCTCTATAAAAAACACACAGGTCACAGCTGGATGTCCAACAAGGCTTCTAGTCCAGCAGAGGCAGTGCCGTTATCAGATGTGATCGAGGAGCCCAGTGAAGTCAGACCGCTCCCCTGCACTGCTCAATATACCCAGTTTAATACAAGCTCCCAAAACTTAATAGTCTCTTTGAATTAGGAAACGTGATCAGTGTTGAAGAGAAATTTTAAAAATCACATTGTTTCCGAGACAATTGAACTATAATCTGTACTCTCGTTGTCTTTGCACACTATCAGAACAATCCAGCAAAGAGATACAGTAGTTTATTCAACATGACATTAACCTCTTCAGCTCCAGGATGCACATCAAAGGAAAGAGCACTTGCATTACCATGCTTTTAAAATTAACTATAAAAGCAATAAGTATTAGCTTTATCAAAACATATGTTATTTATTGTTCAGCCTCAAACTTGTACATTGATAAGCATGAACAAACCATGGAAAATGAACCAGCAAAGCAACTTCATTGCAAAACAACCTCATGAAATACTGTTAATAGGAAAATAAGGAAACTGTAAATATGAAGAAATAAGTTTATACTGTGGGCTCACAACACACTCACAATGCTTAAACTGGTAAAGACATAAATATTTCCAAGCCTTAAAAAGTGTGTAGCAATATTTCACAATCTAACTACTTTTTGTTCATAAAATTTATATATGTATATTTTATAAAAATGTTTCTTTTATTAATATTTGTTTATTTAGCAGATCCAAGGCGACTTACAGAGACTAGGGTGTGTGAACTATGCATCAGCTGCAGAGTCACTTACAACTACGTCTCACCCGAAAGACAGAGCACAAGGAGGTGAAGTGACTTGCTCAGGGTCAAACAATGAGTCAGTGGCTGACGTGGGATTTGAACCGGGGATCTCCTGGTTACAAGCCCTTTTCTTTAACCGCTGGACCACACAGCCTCCTATGCAAAATTTCGTATTTTGCAGTGTACATTTTGCTAACTTTATATATAGAATGTATGTTTGTTCTACAAAATAAAATGTAAAAAAAGATAAAAACGTTTGTGTCTGTCTTGCTTTATTGAATATGAGTATCTAGCACACAGGAGCCTAAAGGGTTAATAAAATGTTAGAAATGCACTGATTTTTTTCCAAATATTATTTCATACCAATTTCGGGGGTAAAATGACGATTTACAATAATGTCTAAATCTGGTACCTGGAGTGCACATTCATTTTGAATCTGGAGTTGAAGAGGTTAACTCAGACACTGGCACACAGATACAGCAGTTATTAAACATGACATTAACTCAGACACTGGCACACAGATATAGCAGTTATTAAACATGACATTAACTCAGACACTGGCACGCAGATACAGCAGTTATTAAACATGACATTAACTCAGACACTGGCACACAGATACAGCAGTTATTAAACATGACATTAACTCAGACACTGGCACACAGATACAACAGTTATTAAACATGACATTAACTCAGACACTGGCACACAGATACAGCAGTTATTAAACATGACATTAACTCAGACACTGGCACGCCGATACAGCAGTTATTAAACATGACATTAACTCAGACACTGGCACACAGATACAGCAGTTATTAAACATGACATTAACTCAGACACTGGCACACAGATACAGCAGTTATTAAACATGACATTAACTCAGACACTGGCACACAGATACAGCAGTTATTAAACATGACATTAACTCAGACACTGGCACACAGATACAGCAGTTATTAAACATGACATTAACTCAGACACTGGCACACAGATACAGCAGTTATTAAACATGACATTAACTCAGACACTGGCACACAGATACAGCAGTTATTAAACATGACATTAACTCAGACACTGGCACACAGATACAGCAGTTATTAAACATGACATTAACTCAGACACTGGCACACAGATACAGCAGTTATTAAACATGACATTAACTCAGACACTGGCACACAGATACAGCAGTTATTAAACATGACATTAACTCAGACACTGGCACACAGATACAGCAGTTAGTAAACATGACATTAACTCAGACACTGGCACACAGATACAGCAGTTATTAAACATGACATTAACTCAGACACTGGGCACACAGATACAGCAGTTATTAAACATGACATTAACTCAGACACTGGCACACAGATACAGCAGTTATTAAACATGACATTAACTCAGACACTGGCACACAGATACAGCAGTTATTAAACATGACATTAACTCGACACTGGCACACAGACACAGCAGTTATTAAACATGACATTAACTCGACACTGGCACACAGATACAGCAGTTATTAAACATGACATTAACTCAGACACTGGCACACAGATACAGCAGTTATTAAACATGACATTAACCACTTCAAAGGAAAGAGCACCTCAAGGTTTGCCGTCTATTCTATTTTTTTTTTTGTTTTCAATCTGATCTCTTTTTGTGTTCATGCTCTGAGGCAGGGTTAGTAATATGATGTGTGTTTTGAAGTCGGGAAGGAGAGATCTTTTTTTTAATAATTCTGTTGGGATGAAACCACATGTCCTTATTTTTATATATTTTTTAGTTATTCATACGTTTGTAAATCACAGACTTTTTGAACTGTAGTTTAAAATTGCAAAAAGCCTTTTATTTATTTTTTTCATTTTGCTAATAAAAGTTGTTGAAGTTGTTGAAGGGCACTGGTCTCTTAAACCCAGAAGTTCTGATAAACCCCTCCACCTCAATTTATATTGATGGACATTACATAAAAATGAGATGTCCTTTTTTTTTGGTATACCATGTTCGTAAATGTTTTCTGGGGAGAGTAAAAAATACATTAACTTTGATTCATGTACTAAGGGTTACTCTTAAATGAATTAACGGTCCAGTTTATGGTAAACTGTGCATGCATGACTTAGAAACTCGGCTGTCAGCTGAGCAGAATATCTCAAAAACTGGCCTGAATTCGAAAATGCAGAATTCGGAATGTTATCTAAAAACCAAAGCGGTCCAGAATTTGGGACGTTATCTAAAAACCAAAGCAGCCCAGAATTTGGGACGTAAATGAAAACAGGGGCAGTCTATATGTAAAACTGTGATTACATTAGAGATAAACTAATGTATCCTCTAACAAAACTGCAATAGTGTATACATTTGATATTAAAATATATCGCAAAAACGATTATAGATATACAGACGTGCTCAAATTTGTTGGTACCCTTACAGCTCATTGAAATAATGCTTCATTCCTCCTGAAAAGTGATGAAATTAAAAGCTACTTTATCATGTATACTTGCATGCCTTTGGCTGTGAAAAGAGATGAATTATTGCTTATTCTACAAAGATATTCTAAAATGGCCTGGACACATTTGTTGGTACCCCTTAGAAAAGATAATAAATAATTGGATTATAGTGATATTTCAAACTAATTAGTTTCTTTAATTAGTATCACACATGTCTCCAATCTTGTAATCAGTCATTGAGCCTATTTAAATGGATAAAAGTATTCACTGTGCTGTTTAGTATCATTGTGTGCACCACACTGAACATGGACCAGAGAAAGCAAAGGAGAGAGTTGTCTGAGGAGATCAGAAAGAAAATAATAGACAAGCATAGTAAAGGTAAAGGCTACAAGACCATCTCCAAGCAGCTTGATGTTCCTGTGACAACAGTTGCAAATATTATTAAGGAGTTTAAGGTCCATGGAACTGTAGCCAACCTCCCTGGGCGCGGCCGCAAGAGGAAAATCGACCCCAGATTGAACAGAAGGATAGTGCGAATGGTAGAAAAAGAACCAAGGATAACTGCCAAAGAGATACAAGCTGAACTCCAAGGTGAAGGTACGTCAGTTTCTGATCGCACCATCCGTCGCTTTTTGAGCGAAAGGGTTCCATGGAAGAAGACCCAGGAGGACTCCACTTTTGACAGAAAAACATAAAAAAGCCAGACTGGAATTTGCTAAAATGCATATTGACAAGCCACAATCCTTCTGGGAGAATGTCCTTTGGACAGATGAGTCAAAACTGGAGCTTTTGGCAAGTCACATCAGCTCTATGTTCACAGACGAAAAATGAAGCTTTCAAAAGAAAAGAACACCATACCTACAGTGAAACATGGAGGAGGCTCGGTTATGTTTTGGGGCTGCTTTGCGCATGGCACAGGGTGCCTTGAATCTGTGCAGGGCACAATGAAATCTCAAGACTATCAAGGCATTCTGGGTGAAACGTACTGCCCAGTGTCAGAAAGCTCTGTCTCAGTCGCAGGTCATGGGTCCTCCAACAGGATAATGACCCAAAACACACAGCTAAAAGCACCTAAGAATGGATAAGAACAAAACATTGGACTATTCTGAAGTGGCCTTCTATGAGTCCTGATCTGAATCCTATCGAACATCTATGGAAAGAGCTGAAACTTGCAGTCTGGAGAAGGCACCCATCAAACCAGAGACAGCTGGAGCAGTTTGCTCAGGAAGAGTGGGCCAAACTACCTGTTAACAGGTGCAGAAGTCTCATTGAGAGCTACAGAAAACGTTTGATTGCAGTGATTGCCTCTAAAGGTTGTGCAACAAAATATTAGGTTAAAAGGTCCCATCATTTTTGTCCATGCCATCTTCATTTGTTTTATTATTTACAATATTATGTTGAATAAAAAATCAAAAGCAAAGTCTGATTTCTATTAAATATGGAATAAACAATGGTGGATGCCAATTACTTTTGTCAGTTTCAAGTTATTTCAGAGAAAATTGTGCATTCTTCGTTTTTTGTGGAGGGGTACCAACAAATTTGAGCACGTCTGTATGCTACTTGAAAGAAAAAAGTACACCACCACAGAAAGCCAATTCTTACATTCGTGCATAACATGATAATTCATATAAGGTAATCACCCATAGTTTGTTATATCAGTACAGCGTAATACCACATTATATTTTAATGGCAAGGTTGTGGAAAGCAGATCTCTCTCTCTCTCTCTCTGAGGATTGTGGGTTGTGGGAGGGGCGTGTGAGTTTGGGAGCGTGTTGTGAGTTGTTGCTAGTCGGCTCTCACGGCATTCTTTTTTTCTATATTATATTATATTATATTTATTTATTTATTTATTTATTTATTTGGTTGTTTGTTTATTTATTTATATATATAAAGTTGATAGACTTGCGGACCCCGATGGGTTCTCGCCGGTGGGTTGGGTGGTTTAACCGGAGACATGGCTTCAGGTGTGTTCCTGATAGCTCCATTTCTTTGGAAGAGGTGCTGTTAGCGGTGGGAGAAGTGGTTGGGTTTGATAATGTTAAATCTGCTTCAAGGATGAATAAGGCCCTTGTTGTTTTCCTGAGTCAGGAGCGATTGGTAAATCGTGATAGTAGAGGAGGGTTTTCAGTTAGAAATTCCCTAGTTACAGCGATGCATTTGTCGACCCCCTCACTAAAGTTGTTATTTCTAATGTTCCTCCTTTTATAGATAACGCACTGTTAGATAGAGAACTGTCTCGATATGGGAAGATAATGTCCCCTTTTAAGATGATTCCGCTGGGCTGTAAAACAGAAGAGATTAAACACGTAATGTCTTTCAGGCGGCAAGTGTTTGTGTTGTTACACAACCCCGATACTGAGCTTAATGTTGCTTGGAAATTCAGTGTTGACGGCAGAGATTATGTTGTGTTTGCTACTACAGACACCATGAAATGTTTTAATTGTGGAGCACAGGGCATCTTAAACATACCTGTCCCAAATTACAACCGAACCCCCCTGCTAGTGCTGCCGCTGGCGATGGCGAGGCAGCCGGGGAGGCTCGGGGAGCTCAGGAACAAGAACCGGCGAGACAGCGACCTGTACCCCCACCCCGACGATCGAGACCAGCTGAAGAGCAGGAGCCCGTGGACTGCTGCCCCGGAGACTCCCGCAGTCAGTGCTACTGTGACTGAGCGTGACGGCATGTTCACAATAATAATTAAAAAGAAAAAAAAAAAAAAAAGCATTCTGTAGAGGCTTGGGGAGCGGGGAGAGTCGATCTGGTGCCCGTTTGGTTTCCCAAGCCAGCAGCGGAAGGTCTCAGCCCTTGTGTGCGGGCGGGGCCGAGCTCCCGTCTCCGTGGACAGTGGCAGTCAGGGTCAGGCACACCGCCCATACTGCCGCCCGGGGTGACTTCGGAGCTGGGAGGGGCGCCAAGGCTGAGTCTCATCTTGGCCAGGGCGAACCCTCCTGTTCGGGAAGGCTGAGGGCGTGAGCACCAGTTCTCAAGCTGGTGCTGTCGCTGTCTTAACCCTGGATGCTCCTTCTGAGCCGACTGGAGCTGCAGAGGCGGCGTTGGTTGCGGACCAGGAGGATTGAGGAGGCGACCCTAGAATCGGAGGTGACCGAAGAGGGCGAGTGGAGCGAGGAGTGGGGATGTCGGAGTGCGGAGAGGAAGAGGAGGATGACGGAGGAGGGTTTCTGACTTCTTGCAGCTCTCTGACCTCCCGCCAGCCAAACCTCAAGCGAAAAATTATACACACTTGCTCAGATTAACGACTTTTTAGGTAAGACAAAAGATAGAGGGGTTGAAGTTTCATCCTTTTCCCGGATTTGAAATTGTTTTGTTGTCTGCCAATATTATTCTCAGGAAAACAACTTTGGCGAATTTGATCAGAAAAAAAAAATATCGTTTGAAAAAAATGTGTTAGTAGTTCCGTAAATGTTTAACTAAAACCAAGCATTGAAATGGATTATTTTACAGTGCAGACTTTTATCCTTGCTTGTTTTATTTTTTTAAATGCATGCCTCACTTTATTATCCATGGAGAAACTAATTTTAGCAACTTTCAATATTAATGGTTGTGGAGATTTTAAAAAGAGAGCCCAATTATTTGATTTTATTAACCAAAAAAGGGCAGATATAGTTTTTTTTTTTTTAAGAGGCGCACTCAGACAGCGCTAACCAGGCTCACTGGCTGTCTGAGTGGAAAGGCGATGCATTTTAAGGTCCGGCTCGAATCTCAGTGGGGGGTTGCTGTTTAATTTTCTCCTGGATTGGGCGCAGAGATTTTATCAATTGATGAATCTATACCAGGGAACTTTTTTAAGAGTGCACGTTAAGCTTGGGGGACTTTTATTGATCTTATTAATATTTATGCTCCTAACCTAGGGGAGAACAGTTTTTATTTTTTAATAAATTATCGGAGTTATTGGGAAAGTGTGACCCGGTACATTTACTCGTGGTGGGGGTTTTAATTGTACTTTTAATTATAATCTTGATCGCAACCACGGGGAACCCCATCCCCAGTCTGTCTGTAAACTGACTGCTGTTGTAAATACACACAGCCTAGTGGATGTTTGGAGAACTGCTCATCCCAATGTTAAACAATATACTCGGATTAAATTACAACATAGTCAGCTCTCTGGTGCGAGGTTAGATACATTTTATGCCACTAGAACTCATAGCAATAAGTTTATTGGTTCCATATTTCCCCTTCGTCATTATCTGATCACCACTTTGTGTCCACCACTGTTTCTTTACCTTCTGAAATTCCTGTTAAATCTTATTGGCATTTTAACATCAAACTCCTTCAAGACCTAAAGTTTTGTGAAAATTTTAAAATTTTTTTTGGGCCAATTGGCGAACACAGATGCGTCACTTTGACAGCCTGAGACAGTGGTGGGACATTGGTAAAAGTACAGATTGAAGTGTTTTGCCAACAGTACACTCAGTACTCCACTAGGTGTGTGGCAGCGCAGTCAGTGAGCTGGAGAGAGATATTGGGTTGGAGAGGCAGCTGGATGGCCAGAGCAGTGAGACAGTGTGTCAGAACCTACGGGAAAGGAGGCAGTGTTTGGGCAGGCTGCTGGAGGAGAGGGTGCAGGGCTCGCTGCTCAGGGCACGCTTCACTCAGCTAAGAGACATGGATGCTCCCACAGCCTTCTTCTTCGACCTGGAGAAGAGGAGGCTAGAACAGAGACAGATACATTGTCTGAGGCTGCCCTGTGGGAAGGAGGTGAGCAGCCCAGCAGAGCTGTGCCAGGCGGCAGTGGAATTTTATAGTGAATTATATAAATCTGAAGGCTGCGACCTGCTGGATGCGGCACAAATACATCAAGGTCTCCCCAGATTGAGTGAGGGGAGAGCAGTGAACTAGATTCCCCCCTCACATTTCAAGAGCTTTCAAAAGCTGTTATGCAGCTGTCCAACAGCAAGCGCCCGCATCGATGGACTGCAGCCAGAGTTTTACAAGCACTTCTGGCCCTTGCTGGGTCAGGATCTGTACCATGTGCTGACTGAGTGTATCAGGAGGAATACTCCCACTGAGCTGTCGCCGAGCCGTTATCACCATGCTGCCTAAAAGGGGACTTGTGTAACCTTAAGAACTGGCGTCCAGTGTCTCTTCTCTGTGGTGACTACAAGTTGTTTTCCAAGGCTCTGGCTGTCCGGCTGCAGGGCTGTCTGGTGTTGGTGGTGCACCGGGATCAGTCTTACTGTGTGCCCGGATGCTCCATCACCGACAACCTCTTTTAATTCGGGACCTTTAAATGTATCCAAACTTTTAACCTGAATTTTTGGCTTAATTTCGCTTGACCAAGAGAAGGCATTTGACAGGGTTGATCACAAATATTTATTTGCCACATTGAAGGCTTTTGGTTTTGGTCCTGTTTTTATTTCTTATATTAATCTTTTGTATTTTAATGTGTTTAGTACAGTGAAGGTGAACAACAGCCTGAGTCGGCCCTTCCCAGTTCAGATGGGGATTCGGCAGGGATGCTGTCTCTCCGGAATGCTGTACTCCCTCTGCATAGAGCCCCTGCTGCATCAGCTCCGTCTGCACCTGACTGGCCTGGCAGTGCCTGCACTGCCCCACGCCCTGCCCATACAACTCTCTGCCTATGCTGATGACCTGAATGTTTTTGTCACTGGAGACCGAGATGTAGCCACCCTGCAGGATTGCATCCATACCTTTGAGAGGGCTTCGTCAGCCCGGGTCAACTGGACTCATCCTGAGCTAAGATGATCGGGAGGTCTGGATTGGCTGGGGGGCCTGGGGATGCTGTGCAGCGCTCAAAAAGCGTCTGCGCTACAGCTCGGGGCTGCTGCAAGGCCATTGCTGTACAGACGGGCGCTGAGTGAGTGTTTGTTTACATCCAGGAGGGAAGCGTCCGCTCTGCGGGAACGACTACTACGGAGCCCTTTAACTGCAAGACGGGGCCTGTGAAGGCGATTTCCCAGCCAGGACCGTCAGAATGGCCCGGAGTCGCTGGGAGGCCAGGACTTCAGAAATAACACAACAGAAGTAGCTCAGCTTAGGGGATGTGGATCCCAAAACAGCATAGATAGGAGTAACCATAGAATAGTAAGGTTCCTGGAGCGGGACGTTCCTTTTAGTGGGACTAGCGCTCGTCATTTTGTGTGGTAAACTTTTATTTTTTAGCTTTTGTTTCTTTGTTTTTATTGCTTTATTAAATGTGACACTAGGTCTACCATCGCTGCTACCCTAGTGTCAGTTTGGTGTTAAAATAAAATCTGCGTGCCTGAGCGGCGTATCAACACCAGTGCTCTGTGTCTGTCAGTATTTTCCAGTGACTACCCACACATGTAACACTTCACCCTGTTACAGACTGCTTAATTGTTGTTGTTTTTTTGTTGTGATGGTTTCCTTTTGTGGCTATCTTGTTTTATGTATTTTGTTTTTTGTTTCAATAAAGGGATTTTAAAACTCAAACTCTCTCTCTCTCTCTCTCTCTCTCTCTCTCTCTCTCTCTCTCTCTCTCTCTCTCTCTCTCTCTCTCTCTCTCTCTCTCTCTCTCTCTCTCTCTCTCTCTCTCTCTCTGGAGGATTGTGGGAAGGGCTTGCAGAGAGGTGGAACATGATGCGGTAGGACCGGAAATTTAAAACTTTATTTATTTATTTATGTATTTATTTAGTTTTGATAGTTACTTAGTTGTTCTTTTTTGGGTGTTTGTTTGTTCGTAGGTTAGTGGTGTGTGTTTGTTTGTTTGTTTGTTTGTAGGGTGGTGGTGTGTGTTTGGAGATCCCGTAATGGGGTCTCATTCAGGAGGGGCTGGGGGGCTCTCACCCGCCCGACACGGGTCCATTGCCTGCCTGACCCGGGGTTTCGGTGGAGGAGTGTCTGCTGGCAGTAGGAGAGGTGGTGGGGTTTGAGAATATTATGTCAGCATCAAGGATGAATAAAGCGCTGGTAATTTTTTTAGTGGAGGTGTCTCTGGTAAACAAGCTGGTAGAGGAAGGCTTTACAGTAAAAGGAGAATTTGTTCAGGTTTCCCCTCTAGTAACCCCGGTAACGAAAGTTATTATTTCTATATTTTTAAAAAATGAGCCATTAGAAAAGAATTTAGCTCATTTTGGTAAACTGGTGTCCACGATTAAGGGAATCCCGCTGGGGTGCAAAAATAACAGTGTTAGGCACGTCATGTCGTTTAGAAGGCAGGTGTTTGTCTTACTAAATGATCCTAATCAAGTCATTAATGTAGCCTGGAATTTTAATGTGGAAGGGATGCATTGTGTGGTGTTTGTCAGTTCTGAAATGATGAGGTGTTTTTACTGTGGAGAATAGGGACACCAGAGGCCTGCCCGAAAAAGGAGGCTAGAGCAGAAACAGGGCAGGATCAGGGTGATGCTGGCGGGGAGGAAGTCGGGGGTGTTGGGGTGAGTGGGAGGGAGAGTTGGCTCCTGCACGCCGCCGCAAGAGCGAGCCCCGTGCCGAGGGAGGCAGCGATCCAGAAGGAAACCGAGCAGAACCACCAACACCACGGCCTCGCACAAAGAGACCCAGCCGTAGTCTGTCACCTGACGGGTTCGGAGGATAATACTGCTACTACTGAGAATGGTGACAAACCATTCAAGGTAGTAGCTAAAAAAAACGATTTCAACAGAATGCTGCAGAGCTGCTGGATGGCAGAGCTCAGCCAGTGCAGAACTCGAACCCGTGCAGACAGGGGAGACTGCGGGCTCCAGGCGGGAGTCAGTCCCTCCCAATGCGGAGGAAGAGAACACAGCGGATGGTGAGCGGGCGGTGCAAGATTCTCCGCTGGCTGAATCTCTCAGCCGCCTGAAACAGTGATGGCTGAGGCAGAGACCGGTGTCGAGGAGTCGGAGGAGCTGCGGAGGAGCAGTTCTCGGGGCGGCGAGAGGACAGCGCAGAAGAGATGGAGGGGAGCACTCTGACTCCTTGCTTATCTCAGACATCCCTGACAGCCAACCCTTCAGTAAGAAAAAGTTATACACGCTTGAGCAGGTAAATGATTTTATGACAGAAACAAAAGGGAAAAGGGAGTAGAAATAGAGTTTTTTTCCCTGATTTAAGTTATTTCTCCTCCGCTCACGTTATTACAAGGAAAGCAACAATAGAAGAATTTGATCAGCCAAAACGTTATAGATTAAAAAAAATTGTTCAGAAAATTAAGAAAGATCTTAACAGTGGTTCAAAATCTCTTGTTTAAAAATGGCCTTGTTTTATGAAACTTCTTTTATTACTTGTTTTAGTCTGTTAGTTTTTTTAGCTATGATGGAAAGGTGCATTTTTGTTTCTTTTAATCTAAACGGCTGCAACTAGTTGAGTTTTTAGAGCAGAAGCAGGCGGGGGTGGTGTTTCTGCAGGAAACGCACTCGGATCAGGAGAATGAGGAGGCGTGGCGAGCGGCGTGGAAGGGGTTGTGTGTGATGAGTCACGGCGCTAGTACTAGTGCAGGAGTAGCCGTGCTTTTTAAACCCAGCCTAGGGGCACTTTTATTAGATATGGAGGAAATCGAGAAAGGGAGGATTTTAAAAGTAAGAGCTAGGCTGGGCAGTACAGTGTATGTTTTTATTAATATTTATGCCCCCCAATAGAGGGGGAACAATTTAATTTTTTAAAAATTAAAGCAAGCTCTTTTTTTATTAATAATAACGATGTGGTGGTACTAGGAGGAGATTTTAATTGTACTGTTAATTTTAATATTGATATAAATAATGAAGAACCACACCCTCAGTCCTCCAGAGAGTTGGCTGTATTGTTAGAGTCCAGTGACCTGGTTGACATATGGAGATGCCTGCACCCCAGTTCAAGACAATACACCTGGTCTCAGTATCACACAAACTGTGTATATAGAAGCGAGACTAGACCCGGTTTTATACTTCTAAAATTATTTAAATAAATTTATCAAAGCAAGAATCATCCCCAGTAGTCTCTCTGACCACCACTGTCTATTAATTACAGTAATAATTCAATCAGAACCCCACAGAACATCTTACTGGCATTTCAATGTAAAATTATTACAAGATGTAAAATTCAAGCAACAATTCAAACTTTTTTGGATAATTTGAAAAAAAAGAAAAAAAGCACAGTATAAAGATTTAAGACAGTGGTGGGACATTGGCAAAATACAAATTAAATGTTTTGTCAACAATATACTATAAATGCAACCAGGTCACTGAACACAGCCGTGAGAGAGCTGGAGTCAAAATCCTCCTCCTAGAGGAAAGTTTAAATTCAGAATTTAAAGAACAGACCCTGGAGAACCTAAAGAGCAGAAACTCGCACTGGGGCTTGCTGAAGGAAAGAGTGAAGGGGGCGATCGTGCGTTCAGATTCATGGAGTTGAGACATGGATGCCCCCCACCAGTTTCTTCTTCAACCTGGAAAGGAAGAGAAAGGGACAGTAGACAGCTGTGCTGTATCAGGACTCCTGGTGGGAAAGAACTGCACACCTGGGAGGAAATCAGCAGAGAGGCGGTGCGTTTTTACAAGGAACTTTATAATATAAGAACTGTGCAACCTAGAGGGACACTGAGCGGCTGCTCAGGGTAACCCACCTCAGTGAGGAGGAGCAGATTCAGCTGGGCCTTTTTGCGCTGACCCACCAGGAGATGACCACCGCTGTCAAGCAGCTCTCCCAGCGGAAAGGTTCCCTGGATCGATGGACTGCCAGCAGATTTTATAATATTTTCTGGGATATAATGGGGGATGATTTGCTCAGGTTCTGAGAGAGCCTCAGCCACAAGAACTGCCTCTTAGCTGCCGTGGGGCAGTGGTTAAACTGCTGCCCAAGAAGGAGACCTTTGCCAGCTTAAGAATTGGAGACCTGTGTCACTTTTATGTTCTGATTTAAAGATTTTATCCAAAACAATCGCTAATAGATTAAAACAGTTATTGGAACTGTGGTACATATGGATCAAACATATTGTATACGGGTCGCTCTATTTTTTGATAACTTATTTTTTATTAGAGATTTTCTTAACTGTAAGTATTTTGTGATTTGAATGTAGGAATGGTCTCCCTGGATCAAGAGAAGGCTTTCGATAGAGTCGACCACACCCACCTCTTTAAAACACTGGAGGCCTTCGGGTTCGGCCCTGGTTTTATCTCTTATATTCGGCTTTTATATTCTAACATTTTTAGTATTTTAAAGATCAACAATGGGCTGGAGTCAGCCCTTCCCAGTGTGCAGGGGTATAAAGGCAGGGCTGCGCCCTGTCTGGTATGCTGTATTCGCTGGTTATAGAGCCCCTGTTGCACCTGCTGAGGGTGAGTTTCTCCATAGAGTGGACCCCAGTATCAGTGAGCAGTGTGTTTTTTTTTCAGCAGAGGAAACTCTCTTTCATGCCTACAGTGGTGTGAGAGGCTGCGGCCACTTTTAATTTACTGCAAGGAATCTGAATAATTTAGGGTTGTTTTTTTTAGTAAGGAGCTTTTTTTATTTTGGGGTTCTGTACAGTTTTAAAATGAAAAAACAGGTGTGTTCTTATTAATTTTTTAATTGGACAGGCAAAATTGGCTATTTTAAAGACAAGGAAAAATCAACTCTCTGGTTGTGGACTGACCAGTTTAGTGGTTCAGTTCAGAGTGCTAGATGGTCAGCCAGATCAGAGTAGAGTTTGAGTATTTTAAACTGGTCAGTAACCTGGAGGACTTCCAGGAGAGGTGGTGTGTGGGAGGCGCCTTGTGTGCTGTGAGTGAGAAGGGGCTCCAGTTTTTGTTCTAATTTTATTTAATTTTTGTTTTACAGTGTTTTTATTTTTGGCTTTAATCTGTTTTCAACAAGGAAAAACACTGTTTTATATTGATTTTTATGATCCTTTTATTTTTGTTTAAAATCTGTTTTTTAAGGAGAACATGATGTATTTTTGGATTTTTTTAATTCTGCTGAGGCAGTAGGAATCTTAACTTCTGTTGTGTTTTACCTTTATTTGAATTTTAATGGATTTTATTTGGAATATTTAAATAAAGGATCTTAAAAGTCTCTCTCTCTCTCTCTCTCTCTCTCTCTCTCTCTCTCTCTCTCTCTCTCTCTCTCTCTCTCTCTCTTTCAATTTCAAGTGCTTTATTGGCATGGCTGATTTTTTTATGTATCGCCAAAGCAATGATGGGTAAATTCCATCTTTACAAAGAACATTTAAAACATATCTAAATAAAACAAAAACAACACGGTACTTCAAACACATCACAACAACAGTAATAATGAGAATAATGATATGCATTTATATATGTATTCTATAACATGTATTTATTTCTTCTTCTTTTCCTCCCTGTGTGAGGATCCTCAGTGTCGCTCCCTGTCCCTCAGGCTGTGTGAGGAGCCTCAGTGTAAACTCCCCTGTCCCTCAGGCTGTGTGAGGAGCCTCAGTATAAGCTCCCTGTCCCTCAGGCTGTGAGGGCCTCAGTGTCATCCCTGTCCCTCAGGCTGTGTGAGGGATCCTCAGTGTCCTCCCTGTCCCTCAGGCTGTGTGAGGAGCCTCAGTGTCACTCCCTGTCCCTCAGGCTGTGTGTACGGTAACACGGTACTTCAAACACATCACAAAAACAGTAATAATGAGAATAATGATATGCATTTATATATGTATTCTATAACATGTATTTATTTATGTATTTATTTCTTCTTCTTTTCCTCCTGTGTGAGGAGCCTCAGTGTCACTCCTGTCCCTCAGGCTGTGTGAGGAGCCTCCAGTGTCCTCCCCTCCTGTCCCTCAGGCTGTGTGAGGGAGCCTCAGTGTCACTCCCTGTCCCTCAGGCTGTGTGAGGAGCCTCAGTGTCACTCCCTGTCCCTCAGGCTGTGTGGGAGCCTCAGTGTCACTCCCTGTCCCTCAGGCTGTGTGAGGAGCCTCAGTGTCACTCCTGTCCCTCAGGCTGTGTGAGGATCCTCCAGTGTCACTCCCTGTCCCTCAGGCTGTGTGAGGAGCCTCAGTGTCACTCCCTGTCCCTCAGGCTGTGTGAGGGAGCCTCAGTGTCACTCCCTGTCCCTCAGGCTGTGTGGGGATCCTCAGTGTCACTCCCTGTCCCTCAGGCTGTGTGAGGAGCCTCAGTGTCACTCCTGTCCCTCAGGCTGTGTGAGGAGCCTCAGTGTCACTCCCTGTCCCTCAGGCTGTGTGGGAGCCTCAGTGTCACTCCCTGTCCCTCCCAGGCTGTGTGGGGATCCTCAGTGTCACTCCCTGTCCCTCAGGCTGTGTGAGGAGCCTCAGTGTCACTCCCTGTCTCTCAGGGCTGTGTGAGCCTCAGTGTCCTCCCCTGTCCCTCAGGGCTGTGTGGGGATCCTCAGTGTCACTCCCTGTCCCTCAGGCTGTGTGGGGATCCTCAGTGTCACTCCCTGTCCCTCCAGGCTGTGTGAGGAGCCTCAGTGTCACTCCCTGTCCCTCAGGCTGTGTGAGGAGCCTCAGTGTCGCTCCCTGTCCCTCAGGCTGTGTGAGGAGCCTCAGTGTCCTCCCCCTGTCCCTCAGGCTGTGTGAGGAGCCTCAGTGTGTGGCCCCTGTCCCTCAGGCTGTGTGAGGAGCCTCAGTGTCACTCCCTGTCCCTCAGGCTGTGTGAGGAGCCTCAGTGTCGCTCCCTGTCCCTCAGGCTGTGTGAGGATCCTCAGTGTCGCTCCCCTGTCCTCAGGCTGTGTGAGGATCCTCAGTGTCCTCCCTGTCCCTCAGGCTGTGTGGGATCCTCAGTGTCACTCCTGTCCCTCAGGCTGTGTGAGGAGCCTCAGTGTACTCCCTGTCCCTCAGGCTGTGTGAGGAGCCTCAGTGTCGGCTCCCTGTCCCTCAGGCTGTGTGAGGAGCCTCAGTGTCGCTCCCTGTCCCTCAGGCTGTGTGAGGGAGCCTCAGTGTCTCCCTGTCCCTCAGGCTGTGTGAGGAGCCTCAGTGTCGCTCCCTGTCCCTCAGGCTGTGTGAGGGAGCCTCAGTGTCGCTCCCTGTCCCTCAGGCTGTGTGAGGATCCTCAGTGTCACTCCCCATCCCTCCCAGGCTGTGTGAGGATCCTCAGTGTCCTCCCTGTCCCTCAGGCTGTGTGAGGAGCCTCAGTGTCCTCCCTGTCCTCAGGCTGTGTGAGGCCTCAGTGTCCTCCCTGTCCCTCAGGCTGTGTGAGGATCCTCAGTGTCACTCCTGTCCCTCAGGCTGTGTGAGGGATCCTCAGTGTCACTCCCTGTCCCTCAGGCTGTGTGAGGATCCTCAGTGTCACTCCCTGTCCCTCAGGCTGTGTGAGGAGCCTCAGTGTCACTCCCTGTCCCTCAGGCTGTGTGAGGAGCCTCAGTGTCACTCCCTGTCCCTCAGGCTGTGTGAGGAGCCTCAGTGTCCTCCTCCCTGTCCTCAGGCTGTGTGGGGATCCTCAGTGTCCTCCCTGTCCCTCAGGCTGTGTGAGGATCCTCAGTGTCACTCCCTGTCCCTCAGGCTGTGTGAGGGAGCCTCAGTGTCACTCCCTGTCCCTCAGGCTGTGTGAGGGCCTCAGTGTCACTCCCTGTCCCTCAGGCTGTGTGAGGAGCCTCAGTGTCCTCCCTGTCCCTCAGGCTGTGTGAGGAGCCTCAGTGTCACTCCCTGTCCCTCAGGCTGTGTGAGGAGCCTCAGTGTCACTCCTGTCCCTCAGGCTGTGTGAGGAGCCTCAGTGTGCATCCCTGTCCCTCAGGCTGTGTGAGGAGCCTCAGTGTCACTCCCTGTCTCTCAGGCTGTGTGAGGAGCCTCAGTGTCACTCCCTGTCCCTCAGGCTGTGTGAGGGAGCCTCAGTGTCACTCCCTGTCCCTCAGGCTGTGTGAGGAGCCTCAGTGTCACTCCCTGTCCCTCAGGCTGTGTGAGGGAGCCTCCAGTGTCACTCCCTGTCCCTCAGGCTGTGTGAGGATCCTCAGTGTCACTCCCTGTCCCTCTGGCTGTGTGAGGATCCTCAGTGTCAACCCTGTCCCTCAGGCTGTGTGAGGAGCCTCAGTGTCACTCCCCTGTCCCTCAGGCTGTGTGAGGAGCCTCAGTGTCACTCCCTGTCCCTCAGGCTGTGTGAGGAGCCTCAGTGTCCTCCCTGTCCCTCAGGCTGTGTGAGGAGCCTCAGTGTCACTCCCTGTCTCTCCAGGCTGTGTGAGGAGCCTCAGTGTCACTCCCTGTCCCTCAGGCTGTGTGAGGAGCTCAGTGTCACCCTGTCCCTCAGGCTGTGTGAGGATCCTCAGTGTCACTCCCTGTCCCTCAGGCTGTGTGGGGAGCCTCAGTGTCACTCCCTGTCCCTCAGGCTGTGTGAGGGATCCTCAGTGTCACTCCCTGTCCCTCAGGCTGTGTGAGGAGCCTCAGTGTCGCTCCCTGTCCCTCAGGCTGTGAGGAGCCTCAGTGTGGGCTCCCTGTCCCTCAGGCTGTGTGAGGAGCCTCAGTGTCACTCCCTGTCCCTCAGGCTGTGTGGGAGCCTCAGTGTCACTCCCTGTCCCTCAGGCTGTGTGAGGAGCCTCAGTGTCACTCCCTGTCCCTCAGGCTGTGTGAGGAGCCTCAGTGTCACTCCTGTCCCTCAGTCTGTGTGAGGAGCCTCAGTGTCGCTCCCTGTCCCTCAGGCTGTGTGAGGATCCTCAGTGTCCTCCCTGTCCCTCAGGCTGTGTGAGGAGCCTCAGTGTCACTCCCTGTCCCTCAGGCTGTGTGAGGGATCCTCAGTGTCACTCCCCTGTCCTCAGGCTGTGTGAGGCCTCAGTGTCACTCCCTGTCCCTCAGGCTGTGTGAGGATCCTCAGTGTCACCCTGTCCCTCAGGCTGTGTGAGGGCCTCAGTGTCACTCCCTGTCCCTCAGGCTGTGTGAGGGAGCCTCAGTGTCACTCCCTGTCCCTCAGGCTGTGTGAGGATCCTCAGTGTCACTCCCTGTCCCTCAGGCTGTGTGAGGGCCTCAGTGTCCTCCCTGTCCCTCAGGCTGTGTGTGTGAGGAGCCTCAGTGTCACTCCTGTCCCTCAGGCTGTGTGAGGGAGCCTCAGTGTCGCCTCTCCCTGTCCCTCAGGCTGTGTGAGGAGCCTCAGTGTCACTCCCTGTCCCTCAGGCTGTGTGAGGGAGCCTCAGTGTCACTCCTGTCCCTCAGGCTGTGTGAGGGCCTCAGTGTCACTCCCCTGTCTCTCAGGCTGTGGCAGGCGCTTGTCCTGGGCTGCCTCTTCTATACAACTTGTCTGCTCTCCGAGGAGGATGGGGAGTTTTTCTGGGTCTGGCAAGTCTGAGAAATCTGTGCAGAGATGTTTCTATTTTTGGGAAGAATGCTTCCCTTATATTCTTATATTTTGTGCGCTGCAGTAAAAAGTGCATCTCTGTCTCGACCTGATTGAGCTGACAGTGATCACACAGCCTGTCCTCTTTGGGCAGCCATGTCTGCCTGTGTCGGCCCTTCTCGATGGCCAGGCTGTGCTCACTGAGCCTGTACTTTGTTAAGGTCTGTCTCTGTTTACTGTTTTTCACTCTGGTCAGGTATTCAGCCAGGGTGTAGTGTATTTTTAGGGCCTGATAGCATTCCAGTTTGCTTTGTGTTTTAGTGTGTGTCCCCCAATGAATAAGATATTCTTGTTTGTTTTGTGGTATAATTTGGTTTACTCTGATTGTCTGTGTTGGAGCAGTGCTGTCCTGAGGCTGGTTGGTGTTAGTGTGTGTTAGTGCAGTGAGCTTCAGGACCAGCTGGAAGAGGGGACTCTTCTCTGGGCTCTGCTCTTGGTATTGTAGAGCTTTATGGGTTTGGAGCCCATCTGTATGAATGATTGAGGTTGTACAGCTTGCTGGGCTGTGTCTGCATGTTGCAGCTTTGCTCTGTTCTTTTAAGGAACACAGTGGTTTGACTGTGATGCCTGACATAATGCACGAATACAGGAGGGGTCTAGGTCACTAATGGTGTAATCATTAGCTGTAGGTGTATCTTCCTAAAGAGTCCCCTCGGAACCTACCATTGACAATGTACAGGCCCAGACCTTGACAGAGCTGCAGTATCTTTCTCCCATTTTTATTTGTCTCCGTCATGACTGTTTCTGTGGGAGCTGATGGGTGTGCAGTATAGGGGTTTTTGACCAAGTATGTGGTTGTCTCCCTGTGTGCTGATACAGTCAGGCAGTGTGCCTGTCCTGGCGTTCAGATCTTTCTTTCTCTCTCTCTCTCTCTCTCTGAGTGGTCGGGAGGCGGGCCTTGAGGGGTACTCGACCTATATAAATAATGCTGTGCTATTCCTCAGGTCTGCCCCTTTAGGAAGCATGACAGCGGGAGCTGTGGTTGGAAACTGCTGTCCAGACCCGACACAGCTTCTGAAGCGAGGAGGAGAGACAGACAGACAAGACAGCCATGGAAAAAGACCAGACGGGGTGGATTACTTATCGGGGAAACCCTGAGCAACCTCACCAACATATAGTTAAAAAACAACAGCGTGGGTTGTGGTTGGTTGCTGTGTTTTTAGTTTCCCTTTTTGCTTTTGTTTGTATTATTATTTTATTATTTGTTTATTTATTTAGCAGACACCTTTATCCAAGAACTTACAGACTAGGTGTGTGAACTTCTCACATCAGCTGCAGAGTCACTTTGTCTCACCCCGAAAATAACACAAGGAGGTTCAGTGACTTGCTCCAGGGTCACACAGTGAGTCAGTGACTGAGGTGGGATTTGGACGGGGACCTCCTGGTTACAAACCCTTTTCTTTAACCACGGACCACACAGCCTCCTTTTGGCCCCTGTGTGGTAAATGCCTGTGTCGCAGTAAGCATTGGCTCTTTATTTAGTGTCTGAGTTTCTAAAAGTTCTTGACAATGTCGACCCAGAGGTCTTTTTCGACCTGAAAAAAGAAACAAGGACCAAGGGTCACAAATGGAGATTAGATAAGGGGCATTCAGAACAGAAAATAAGTCACTTTTTTTTTACACAGAGGTTGTGAGGTCTGGAACCAACTCCCCAGTAATGTTGTTGAAGCTGACACCTGGGATACTTCAAGCTGCTTGATGAGATTCTGGGATCAATAAGCTACTAACAACCAAACGAGCAAGATGGGCTGAATGGGGCCTCCTCTCATTTGTAAACTTTCTTATGTTCTTATATTTACCATTGTTGGTATCCAAGTTAGCCAGCAGCGCAGTGCCACCTTGTGGCTGAATTATTAAAATACACCCCTGCTGGTGTCCAGTGAATTTCACCTCCCTCCAGCTCATGAACCTTTTTTTTTTTTTTTACATTTATTCAAAGAAAACAAAACAAATAATACTGTAATAACACATAAAATAAAATAAACAACTTACATATGTTTCCACAGTGTGTTGTGTTACAACCTGAAATCTTGTTACAGAAGATATACATTGTTATATTAACTCTGTTGTTCAGGGGATCGGTGCACACAAAATCCATTTTTTTAAATCACATTTTTTGAGGATTAAAGGCATCCTCTTCACATTTTTGTTTAATACAGTTACCAGTGGGACATTCCAGAATATTTTGAGCAGGGACATTCAGAGCAGTTTTGTCATCGTTAAAATTTATTCATGGTTGCATTGTAATAAACAGGTACTTCACTCTATAATAAAAAAAAATTATTAACTTTTATTAGCAAAATAAAATAAATAAATAAAAAGGCTTTTTTGCAATTTCACACTACAGTTCAAAAGTCTGTGATTTACAAGCGTATGATTAACTAAAATATATATAAAAAATAAGGACATGGTTTCATCCCAACAGAATAATTAAAAAAAAAAATCTCTCCTTCCGACTTCAAAACACATCATATTACTAACCCTGCCTCAGAGCATGAACACAAAGGATCAGGTTGAAACAAACAAAAAAATAGAATAGACAGCAAACCTTGGGTGCTCTTTCCTTTGAAGTGGTTAATGTCATTTTAATAACTGCTGTGTATCTGTGTGCAGTGTCTGGGGTTAATGTCTTGTTCATAACTGCTGTCCTCATGTCTGGCCTTGCATGTCTGAGTTAATGTCATGTTTATAACTGCTGTATCTGTGTGCCAGTGTCTGAGTTATTGTCATGTTTTAATAACTGCTGTATCGTGTGCCAGTGTCTGAGTTAATGTCATGTTTAATAACTGCTGTATCTGTGTGCCAGTGTCTGAGTTAATGTCATGTTTAATAACTGCTTTGTTTGTGTGCCAGTGTCCGAATTAACCTCTTCAACTCCAGATGAAAATGAATGTGCCCAGGTACCATATTTAGACATTATTGTAATTGATAATTTTACCCTGAAATTGAGTATAAAATAATATTTGGAAAAAAAAGTCAATGCATTTCTAACATTTTATTAACCCTTTAGGCTCCTGTGTACTGGATAGTCATATTCAATAAAGCAAGACAAACACAAGCGATTTATCTTTTTTCATTTTTTTTGTTGTATGAACAAAACATATTAGTTAGCAAAATGTATACAGTAAAATAAACGCTTTATATCAACAGAAATTCAAGATTTCTATGCTGAAAAGTAATCTTTTTTTTTTGTAAAAGATAAAACACATATTGTTGTATTTCTATTGTGAAGATTGTGACTCTAGAGGATAATAAACATGATTGTAATTACCAGTTGGAATTCTATTCCCACCAGCAATAAACCAGGTATAAAAATGTAAGTGATCCGAGTGCCAGATCCAAGCAATAAACGCCGTGAAAGTCACCATCATTACAATAAACATGCTTTGAGGTAAATCAACAAACACAGGATAGAAACATTGGGAAACAATAACAATAGCACAGCAATGGGAAAGACAAGGAGACAGAAGAAACAATTAGAAGAATGAGAATTCAATTCACAATTGCTTTCAAATATAAACCACATCCAATAATCACAGATACACGAATCAGTTCAATTGAACCAACAAATACAAGACAGATCCATTTCAGTCCTTCATTGCCAAAGAGTCCAAAGTGTACCCTGGACTAAACTATTTGTGTAAAACTACACAACAGAACAAGTGTATATCCACACAGAAATATATATACAAAAACAGAACAAGCGTCTATCCACACAGAAATATATACACACAACAGAGCAAGCGTCTATCCACACAGAAATATATACACACAACAGAACAAGCGTATATCCACACAGAAATATATACACACAACAGAACAAGCGTATATCCACACAGAAATATATACACACACACACACACACACAACAGAACAAGCGTATATCCACACAGAAATATATATACACACACAACAGAACAAGCGTCTATCCACACAGAAATATATATATATACACACACACACACACACAACAGAAGAAGCGTCTATCCACATAGAAATATATATATATACAACAGAACAAGCGTATATCCAAACAGAAATATATATATATATACACACACACACACACACACACACACACAACAGAACAAGCGTATGTACAAAATCCAGGTGATTAAGGAAAAAAAACACACAGATATATATATAAAAGCTGAACAAAATGAATCCAGCACAAGAAAAATGAGTGAATTGTCTTGATCTCACCCAGCGTTCAGGAAGCGGCGCAGCTGCAGAACCACCTGGGTTTGGAAAAATCCTTCCAACAAAAACCATTTCCAAATGGAAAGGCAGCTCGGAGAAATGATCCTTCTCAATCCCAGGGTGAAGCAGGAACAGCTTGGTGAGACAGTGGCCAGGAATCCACAGCCTGGATATAAAGACTTCTATAAATCTCTATTAATATTCACAAAGGTGAATTTCAAACTCTGCTAAAGAAGATGATTGTAGAATTGATTCTGATGTTTTATATAGATTTCTTTCCTGAGTTGTGTTTTGTTTTCCTCCTGAGCAGTAGATTGAAAATACTTTTTTTTCTAACAAGCCCACACAACAACCACCCTTCTCTCTCTTCTCTACAAAAACTGACTCTCTAAGAGTCAGGTGCCTGTAATAGAGAAATCTTCAAAATGGGTTAATGAGGCAAAAAGATAATCAATTAGATAGAACCAGGACTTTGCTATAAGAACACTTAAACAATGAACTAGATAAACAGAGAACTGATGCAGGATAATTACTAATGTGTTGTTTCATCTCCAGTGCTGTGCTTTGCAAGTACTGTAAATATATATATTATATAAATATTTGCAAGCCTTTATTATGCGGTTTTCACATATGAAAAAATAAAATTGGCACTAAATCAAATTCCACTTCGTATATTGTAACAGGCCACCACATTTCTGGAGTAAAATAGGTTTTATGTGAGTGATTCACCAAATGTTTTGGTTGCAAGTATTTCTGGCTTCACAGTATTTTGTCCCAGCACTGTAAAAGATACTCCAAGTGCTGTCGCTGCTTTCAGAAATCCTCTGAACACGGCTCAAACTCTTCAGCGCTCCTCTTCTCACAATCCATGTACGCTGCCATATATTTTTTTGCACTCAAATACTAATACAAAATAAAGGTAGACAAGCAAAACTGCAGAAATAATCCAATGAAATACTCTGTATATACAGTGTAACCCGTTTAATATCCCCATTACCATACAGAGTTATTTGGGGATAATCCATATCTGTAGTCTTTTATTGCAATATTGTACTAATGTTACACTACTGTAACATAGAATAGGTTTTTCTAAAGAATGTTTAATTAAACAATAGCAGAAATTAATTATTTGTCTATATAGCTCAAAAAAACGTGAACAATTGCTGCATACTTTAATTAGCTAGCTGACATGATATCAGTGCAGGAGGAAACCAGTCCACTAAAACACTTACCGCACCATAAGCTTAAGTTTATTGCTGTAACGTAACATAATTACTGCAGCTAACAACTCAAACAACGCTATAAATAAAACCAGGAACAACAAAGCCAGCTCCTGATTTCGGTAGAGTTTATTAAGAGTGGACTGATCAATTCCGAATTGTTTTGCAATGTTTTGATGTGAAATCTTTGGTGTTCCTTCACAGAGACATAAAGTTTCCTGTTTCCTGTTTCTAGTGTCTGTCAGATCTTTTCTTTTTCGAGCAAGGTGTTTTTTTGTTTTGTAGTGAGCTACGTACAGTACATCAGGCTAGTTATGTAGCCAAAGTCAGTTTAACCAACATTTTGAAGGTGTGACTTCTGAAGTAATGCCCTTCCAGTACCGCTTTTGATAGGGTTTACACAGTGTTTAATAATCTAGGGATAGTATCATTGGTTAAATAATTTATTTAAAACAGTACACCTCATCGGCACAGCTTTGGTAGACGACTCAAAAAGGGGATAATAAGCGGGGTTCCTAGTGATATTAAAAGAGTTCATTTAACATAGAAACCTATGGTGAGTGGCAAGTGGTTTTAAAAGAAACATGACAATAAGCGGGTTGGGATATTAACCAAGGGGACATTAACAGGGTTACACTGTATTTAGTTTTGGGAGCTTGTATTAAACTGGGTATATTGAGCAGTGCAGGGGAGAGGTCTGACTTCACTGGGCTCCTCGATCACGTCTGATAACAGGACTAGAATCCTTGTTGGACTTCCACCTGTGACCTGCGTGTGTTTTATAGAGTCACAGAACAACACAGAGACTTGCAATCACACAAAAGAGCAAGAAGAGGAAAGTGCTCCTAAGCCCCTCCAGTCAGAGCTCAGGACTGTCACATGAGCTGGTGCAGCTGTGGGTGGGCAGAACCACGACTACCTCAGTCAGGCCCGACCCGTTCAGTCTAGGAGTGGAAACAAAGCACTTGTATTTCCCAGCATCTTCCTCCCTGACTCTCCTCAGCAGCAGTGAAGCGTTCCCGAGCTGCAGCTCAGAATCAAACAAGCTGGTCCTGCTCACATACTGAGGGGACTGATCGGCAAGCTGGTCCGTGTTGTCATGGTAACTGTGAACGATGTGGTCCGTTTCTGCTCTTCTCCAGATCACAGCTAACTTCTCATCCCAGCCTCCAGCTGTGTAGTAGAAGGTGCAGCTCAGGATACAGTCCTGCCCCTCAGTAGAGTTAACTGAGCTCGGGACTGTCACAAACTCACTGTCACTGCTCACACTGCCAGCAGCCAGTATGAGGATTGCCAATACCCCGGTAACAGCAGCAGCAGCAGGGCCAGTGAAGCACACTCTCCTCCTTAACTGGATCCTGGACTCGGTCCTTCTCTTCAAAATAAGCCTGAACAGGAGAAGAACAAAAAGTTCAGAAACAGAGAAAGAGAGGGAGAGGAGAGAGAGAGAGAGAGAGAGAGAGAGAGAGAGAGAGAGAGAGAGAGAGAGAGACACACACACAGGGAGCACTAGGGTTATAAACACACACACACAGAGTAGAAAAATAACACAGAATAGAAGACAAGAAGTGGAGAAAGTGACGCATCAAACTCAGCGCAGAGAGCAGGACGAGAAGGGCACACATGAAGCCAAGAAAAAGAAACCCTGGAGTACAATACTGGATCGGGGGTCTTACTGGTTCCAGGGCAGCTCAGGTGAATTCAGGAGCAACTTCTTCTCCTGCAGAGTCCATCCTCTTTACGCTCCGTCTGCATCTCTGTGCCGACACACAAGAAAAATCTTAAATTCATACCACGTTACACACTGGAGTCACTAAATATTCAAAGACTCGTCTGTCTGTTTATCATTATTATTACACATCACAGCGCTCTTAGTTATAGACTATATACTCAGGAAAGTTTCATGAAATTAAACCCACAAGGAAAGGCCATTGTGAGCATACAGATTAACAACCAGAAAAACTACACTTCCCATGAGCCTCTCTTGCAGTTTCACTTCAGCTACAGGAGGCACAGGGTCTCCCACCATTTCTTCAGAGTACCCAGAGCCTACAGCAAATATGCCTGCTTTGAACCCTTGAAATACTCCAAACACTACTTATTATAAACTAACCTGGCTGCACACACACCGCCTAATTGGGATTGCTGCTGAAATGGGATATAACTCTGGGAGGTGGTTCTTCCCAATGCTATTGGCGTTGTTTAATTGGGGCGTCACTTTGTTTTATTGGGATGCAGTATTTTCAAATGCTGAATGGAGATCGCTTTTCAGAGCAAGACAGGTGGTGCAGCGCTGTGCAGGGAGTGTGTGATTACACTGTGACTTGAGTACATTGAGTAAAGCACGCTGAGCTCCTGAAGGAGGAGGAGGAGGAGGAGGAGGAGGAGGATGTGGTAATATATATATATATATATATATATATATATATATATATATATATATATATATATATATATATATATTCTCTCATTTTGTATGTACTGATTCGCGTTGGTACTGTTTTAACATATTAGTTGCTTCACATTGCATTTAAGAATACATGCTGCTAAAACATTGCTTAATTATATAATAACCCGAAGGCTGGTGTCACTTACAATAGAAGGATGCAGTGTTTTTTAACTATCGGGAGTTCTCTTTTTTCTCAGAGGTGATTGTGTCATTGTTTGTAATTGGCGCTCCTGATGCAGGTTCGTGCTGCATGTTGTGTTCATTCACTCCACTCAGGATTTATACTATGTCTTCATTATGTAATCAGCAGCTAATTTCCTTGTTTGTCTTTTCTGCTATATATGTATGCTGTGTTGGGGAGAATAAGAGGGAGAGGTCTGAGGCATTGCAATCTGTGAGAGAGGAAAAGCAAGCAAGCAAGCAGAAAGTGAGAATATTGATTCTGGTTGTTTTGTGAGCCGTATAGACACGGGACTGTTTGTAGTGAAACAATCTGTTTGAATGCTATTTTGCACAGTAGATTATTGGAAGACTGGAAGTTTTCTTATTGCTGTTTGTGTTTCTTTAAGATTCAGTTTAACCAATCCACCGACCTGTTTGTGTGGGGGCTGTGTAATTGCTGTTTGTGTGGGGGCTGTGTAATTGCTGTTTGTGTGGGGGCTGTGTAATTGCTGTTTGTGTGGGGGCTGTGTAATTGCTGTTTGTGTGGGGGCTGTGTAATTGCTGTTTGAAGCCCGATGTCCTTGCGATCCCTTACTCTCGGTCCTTTTCTTTATTGATTTAATTGTGTATTTGTTGCTGTATTCTATTAGAACATGGGCTTTTAACTATCTTGCCTATTTATTGTTTTTGTTCATTAAACGTGGTGTACTGTTTTAATTATAGAATAGATGTAATTTCTAAAACTACAGTTTAAAGTATAAACCTAATTTTGTGCAGCTGTGTCATATCCTTTGCATGCTGCTCCTCTGGTGGCTTGGGCTGGTACTGCACCCCTGACAACTTCACAGTGCACTTTATTGATTAGTAACAGTATTTTGTATTTACTTTATTCTGCAGGGGCATAGCTAGGATTAGATTTTACTGAGGCAAAAAAAAGTTGAACAAACCTCTTTCAGATCCTGTTCATGTTACAATGTTAAAATTTGATGACCCATATTATTTCAAAGATTAAAACTAATTGTCTCCCAGCAAAACCACAACAACCTAAATTAACCATATTTCACACTGTCAGAAACATGTGATTTTAAAAGGACAAGAATATAACATCAATATTAATAAGTAGATGGGTTCATACCTATATTGACTTGCATTTGGTTCACTGCTACTTAAGTTGCCTTACACTGCTGGGACTGGTAACTGCTGCTGACTGGTAAGACTGGTGCTGACACTGACTGGGGCTGACACGGCTGGGACTGGTGCTGACACTGGGACTGGTGCTGACACGGCTGGGACTGGTGCTTGCACTGCTGGGACTGGTGCTTGCACTGTGACTGGTGGAAAAGGAGAGCCCAACTTTCAAAAATATAGTTATTTATCAAGCGGAAATACCCAGATGCACTAAAGGAACAGTGGAACAAAAGCTAATTTTTCAGAGATAGTGCCAGCGTTTTTTCATTACAGGTGACTAACTAATGTACAAATAGGTACACAAAAAACGACAAAAGTGAGCCACAAAATAGACACATTCTATCAGTGTGTACAACAGTATGTTACTATTTGTTAAAATATTAATTAAACTTTTTTTGTTCATTAAAAAAGTTGTATTAAACAAGTCAACATATTCAAAACATGCTGTATAGCGAAAAAAATGTGCAATCCCTCGAGAATGATTGTTGTTTTTGAAGCAAAGGAACACAAACCAGTATGCTTGAAAGAAGGCATCCATTAGCCATAGATTCCAATCTACTGTGTGTGTGTGTGTGTGTGTGTGTCAGTGTGTGCTTGTGTGTGTGTGTGTGTCAGTGCGTGCGTGCGTGTTTCCGTATGTAGTGTGTTTTTTTGTGTGTATAGTTAAGTTTGGTAATTTTTATTTTTTGTTTCTTTTGTATTTCAACTCCGTATTTTGAGATGCAGTGCATTTGTACAGTTACAGTTTATATTAGTACATTGTTATCTTAGTTAATTCAGTTTGCTTTAGAGAAACGTTTAAGGAAAATACAAATGTAATACCATAACTGTAAAAAGCAACGTGTTTTGAGCTTGAGAGTGTTTTCAAAGTGACTAGTTGTGTGTTTTGAGTGTAGTACTACACCGGTGTATTTCCTGTGCATGCACGGTTTCAGAGCGGGAGAGTAAACATCAAGGAACACGTGACTAAGAAAATGAAGAAAAAAATGTAAGCGGCGCTCAAAAACGTGATGTGTCAAAGACAACTTCTGTGTCGATCCCCTGTCTTTTACAATGGTTCCATAAATGGGGGCCCGCAAATCTGTTTGGCGCCAGGCCCACAAAAGGTTAATCCGGCCCTGGCTGTGGTAGTCGTAGTTAGAGATCTGGACTCTGACGGCTGGGTTTAAGCTATATATTGGCTGTTCGTGTACAATATTTGTATGACTCTATAGTACTTTGACAAGGTATTCACCAAAGCTATTATTATTATTAATAATAATAATAATAATAATAATAATAATAATGTGATGTTCCCACCTCTGAGCGCTAGATCTCCTTTGAACGTTTATACAGTTTCTCACTCAATTCTAATATTCTTTTGTCAGTATAAATCGACGATAGGAAGTAGTACAGTACTTCAGGCGGGGGAAACCGGTCGCAGAGGTCCCGGTGCTGCCTAGCGCACAAGCCGGGTCGCTATAAATGCAAATACACAGCCACTATGCTGTAATAAAACGCTATGCTATGGCAGGTAGGGTGATACTTGGACGAGCTGACTGTCCAGTTAAAGAGACGAGAAAAAAAAAAAAAACAAACACATACAGCCAGCTATCCCGGTTTAGCTACACATTTAATGTCATCATAAAAACAGGTACTTGGAGTTTTGCTGTGCTGGCGTTAAAACATTCTACATGAAAAAAAAAAAAAGATTTATCAAAACGTATTGCAGCAAAACATCACATTGCACAGGGGAAAAACAACAATATAAATGATAAATTCACTTAACATTGATTCTTAACAAGAGTCGGCTTCTTTAGAGCCGATGTGCTTCTGTGGTGTAATGATTGTGATTGTGATGATTGTCTCCGAGTTACTGATTGGATCCAAGAAAGAGGTGAGGAAATAAACGATCACAAAACACATTGTATTCTTGTGAATGACTAGTGGCTTTGCCAGCTGGAAACGCACTAAGGTAACAAACAAAAAGAATAACAAACCCCCTCCCTCTCCCCCCTCCCCCCTTCACACCCCGCCACTGTACAAAGCAATTCCTTATACAAAGGTCATTACCCCCACCCCATTTTTCTTTTCAGGGAGATCTCAGAATGCTACCTGTAATTCAGCTCATTGAACTAAAAACTAAATTTGATAAAGGAAAGGGGAAAAAGTCAGTTTCGGTCATCACTGTATATGAGGTAATTATACTAAATAACATTAATCCAAATTATGCATAGGGCATACTTTGGGGACTTTTTGTTGTCTTCGATGCATTTTAAAACCTATGGTTTTGTTTTGGAGTGGGGGGCACCCATTGACTCGGCTTCAAACAAGATGTCCTCTTATTGTCATTCAAGCATAATTGTATTGACTTATATAATGCTAACTATTGACACAGTAAATTTAAAATCATCTTTTATCTAGCAAAGTACAATAAAAATGTTATATTTTATATATTTATATTATTTTGTCACCATTTCATTGTTATATTTTTCAGGATATATCTACAAGTGAACTTGACAAGTACCTGAAAACCACACAAGAAGAACCACCGCATCTTGTTCTTTGTGATGCAAAGAACACCCTCCAGGAAGCTGTAATAGTAGGGATACTGTTGCGATATTTTGCCAAGCAAAAACTGTATTAGATGCTGTGCTTGTTCTCCTGGGAACGTACTATGCCTTCCACCTGCAGTCCCCCAAAGTTTATTCGCAGGTGCTTGGATTCCTGCAGCAATATATATTGGGAGACCCATTTACTGGATGCAAATCCCATAAATACAGATTTTTTGCAAAAGGGTTCAACGATTAAATGAATGAATTACAACAATAACATTCTTACATAATTGTAAATATCTGTAAACAAATTAAATAATTGTAAATTATTTGTTAAATCTAATTTCATGATAAGGTAGTATGTTTTTTATTGTGTATTTAAATAATTTATTTGAGGGAGTGGACATACACAGTATTCTATTTGATGTTTTAGATGTTTTAAATACAATCATATATATGTATATAGGTGTAACAGATTTTATTCTTCAAATTTTAAATATTTATTACAATTCAAATACTTGTTACTATTGCGATAGATTTTTTGTTACAAAAAAAGTTTTTGGCTTAACTTTGAAATATGCAATAAATAAAAGTAAGTTGTTTAATTTGTCTCTTTTTGTATTGTAAAAATAAGAAAGCATTTACGTGTTTAGATCTTAAACACTTGTTGATTTGTAAACGTGTTCAGGTGTTTAAAAAGTGTTACAGCGAATAAACATGTTCACGTGTTTATTACTTAAACACCTTATAAAGTAAACGCCTTGACGCGTTTAAAAAGTGTTACAGGTAAGTGTTTATGCATGTGTTCCAAACTTAAACACATGGTTTTAGATCATTGCTTGGTTTAGTAGCTTGGTTTAGACTACAGGAAAAGACGCCTGAATTTCCGGAAGGAAGTTAGAGTGCAGATTCACACTGTGAGGTTGCTGCTTGTGAGGGTTTTTTCATTTCACAAATGAATAAATAAATAAATAAATAACGTGACTCGGGTCGTCTCAACTGCCTCTCGTTTAATTGGGACAGCCGCTTATTCGGAGCGTTCATTTACATTATCCACCTCAAAATTGCCGATGTTTAGACATTAGAAAAAGAAACGTATACTGCAGATATGTAAGTTAACATAGTCCATGTAAACTCATTGTTAGACTTCGTTTGCATTTTAATTCCAAACACAATCTGTATTTACAAAAATAGTCCGGCTTCACTTTAGGACATTAGGATAAAAACACAGCCTTCATATTTTGATGTTCTTTATATAAGTAACACGTACTTTAATATCGGTATACCTTGCATCCGTAACAGTCTGTTCCGAAAAGGTATCTATTTTAAATACAATATTTAATAAACTAGTATTTACACCTCTCTCTCTCTCTGCAAGCTGCATGCAGCTCACAGCACAGCTGCAGATCCAGACTTTGTTTTCCGCGCTGTCGATGCGATCGAGTCAAACACAATCGAATTTAATAACATCTAAGCAATGCACTTTTTATTTTATACAATAAAACCACCAGTGTGATTTCTTAAAGACTTGATATAAACCGGGTTTATAAATGGAAGTTACTTACCGGTAATATAAAAGAAATTCAAACATGTGGGCTACGTGTTGGAGCACCTCTCTTCAGTCTACTTGTTCACTTATATCAATTTATATAAGCTTAAACCCTGAAAAGCTCATTCGCTGCGTAATGTCAAACCAAGTTGTTCTTGTGTTGCAGATCATACACATTTCTAAAAGTTGAATCTTTACAGTTTTAGATTTTATTTAATTATTTATATAAAAAACAAATAAAGCAGCGAAGGTGTCGGGTTTAAACTCTCAGTGAAATGTGCTGCTGCATCTGTGTGTACTGTAGACCGCGCTGTGTGCGATTCTGTAACCTTATCTTCTCTGGAAACTAGGCATTTTTTTCTGCAGTTCAACCGCACCTACGAAATGCCTTTTCCATTGTGAATATAATTCTAACTCTTCATTTTTTGTGCATGATAGTTTTTTCACTGTAGTCAGAAGTTTGAGACGGTTGAATGGAGAAGGGAAGAAAACATTAGATAAATTGATACATTTGACATATATAATTGTATATAAATAATTGTATATAGATCAAATTATAGGCTTAAATAATTGTATATAGTGAGAGTTATAGTTATTTATTTTTTACTTCATTTGAGGCAGCCCATTTAACAAGGTAAGGTTATTTAATTTAATCTACTGTATAGCTAGGCTATATCATTTGAAAACTAAACGATAAGTGTAGCTATACATGCCAAGTACAAGTATTTAATGTTTTTTTTTTGTCAAATGTGTCAGTGTAAGGGATTTTTTTATTATTATAAAAAAAACCGTATACACTCTTATGTTCTACTTTTCTATCACATTTATCATTTGACCTATATTATGTTTACTATAAGATAAAATACCGGCAGAAAAAAAGTTACCTTGAAAAAGATACTGCTCTATGGTTCTCATGTTATTATGAAAGTCAATACCCATCAGGGACGAGGCAGAATTAAGCCCCAGAAATACGGGAATAGTTTCCTGGATAGAGATTTTACATAGGCCCTACCTGCCTATATTTATATATTTTTGTAAATATGTTGCTTTTTATTATTATTTTAATCAACATAATACATACCAAAAATGATACAATTGGCAGAATTTTGTGTTTTGTGGTATCAGTTAGGCCTATATAAGTATTTTCGAGATTTGTATCTGCATTCTTGTCTTTTCAAACAGGTTTGAATAGCATTTTTACCTATTACATGGTGGTGGTAATAACACTATGTAACACAATTTTTGTTCCTGGGTAGTAAGTGTTATTTCCTAATTGCTTATGCCTCAAAAGTATAGAAAATGGCTATTATTCCCCACAAACTTTGCTTTTGTGACCAGGACAGTGATATTTTGAAATTTACCTATTTCCAATGAGAAAAGCGGGCGAAGTTGTGTTTTTCGTTCACATAAAGTCAGAAAAAACAACATATGAATCCAATTAACATGTATTTATACTAAAGTAATACAAAAATGACTAC
Organism: Huso huso; assembly: GCA_036884735.1. Lineage (NCBI taxonomy): Eukaryota > Metazoa > Chordata > Actinopteri > Acipenseriformes > Acipenseridae > Huso > Huso huso. The sequence continues at coordinate 6,280,581 of CM072709.1, read as the reverse complement.
AAAAGATTTAGAAGTGAGTAGTTTTTAAAGATTTACGATTATACTGTAAATCACTTTCACGAATCAGCCCCAAATGTAGTCTCCCATCATGTTCTCGTTATACTGTCCTTGGTAGCGGCGTTCAAAGTCCAGTATATCCTGGTGGAAGTGCTCGCCTTGCTCCTCCCGAGTGCGCTTCCCATGTTCTCCTTGAATTTATCAAGATGAGCAACAAGGATATGGACTTTGGCGGACATCCTACAGCCCATTGTGCGTGGTTCTTCACCAGAGTCTCAACCAGCTCCACATAGTTTTCGGCCTTGTGATTGCCCAGGAAGCAACGAACCACTGCGACAAAGCTGTTCCAAGCCGCTTTCTCCTTACTAGTGAGCTTCTTGGGGAATTCATTGCACTCCAGGATCTTCTTTATCTGTGGTCTGGCGAAGACACCGGCTTTGACCTTTGCCTCAGACAGCTTAGGGAAGAAGTCTTGAAGGTACTTGAAGGCTGCCGACTCCTTATCTAGAGCTCTGACAAATTGTTTCATAAGGCCCAATTTGATGTGCAGTGGTGGCATCAACACCTTCCGGGTCCACCAGTGGCTCCCCACTTGACGTTGTTCCTCCCCACAGGGAACTCGGTCCGCTGTGGCCAGTCCGCCTGTGGTAGTGCCTTTGGTGTCCCTGCTGTCCCAAAGGCAAAGATAGCAGGGAAACTTGGTAAAACCGCCTTGCAGACCCATCAGGAATGCCACCATTTTGAAGTCTCCTATGACCTTGATGCCATCTCAGAAAAAATGCAGATATGTATCCACTTAGGCAGCTGGAACTAAACTGAACTGGTGGGCTTAAGGCCCCTGTATTTATACTACTATTTATATTACTGGAAAGTTCTAGAAAGTTCTAGAAGTTACTCCAAGTTTACTCAGCACTGAATCTATCTGGAATGTTCTGGAAAATAGGTAAATTTCAAAATATCACTGTCCTGGTCACAAAAGCAAAGTTTGTGGGGAATAATAGCCATTTTCTATACTTTTGAGGCATAAGCAATTAGGAAATAACACTTACTACCCAGGAACCAAAAAAAAAAAATTTTTTACATGGTGTAATCATTCATAAACTAAGTAATTAATTAAAAAACAAATATTTTGTGATCTGTTTGTAATATTAAATATGTTTTGTTTTTTTTACCTGTGTTAAACTTGTTTTCATTTGTACATTTGCAGTAGTTTAATTTCATTTAATAGCTAAAATATGGTTAGGGCTAATTCATTTAAGCAACAGTATTCTTAAAAGTTAGCTGTGGACCAGTTCAAACCCCAAGCTACCAGTGGAGGACTGCAATTTAGGAATATAATTGTTAATATTCCAAAACCGGGCCAAATGTGTATCGTATGGCTTTAAGCCGGTTGCCGCATTTGGGCAGTAAGTGGGCCAGTTGCACCATGCGTATGCCAGATTAGGGCCGAGAGTGGGCAAAATGTACTTCATATGGCTTTAAGCCGCTTGCCGCATTTGGGTCAATACATACGGGCCAACATCGGCCCGAGGTGCAAAAAGACGCCGGGCCAATACCTGCACCCGGACCTGGGCCAGTTTGGCAGCCGGAACTGGGCCAGAGTTGGGCCAAAATAGTTTGGTTGTCTGGGGTTAATTCGCTGCGTAATGTCAAACCAAGTTGTTCTTGTGTTGCAGATCATACACATTTCTAAAAGTTGAATCTTTACAGTTTTAGATTTTATTTAATTATTTATATAAAAAACAAATGCAGCAGCGAAGGTGTCGGGTTTAAACTCTCAGTAAAATGTGCTGCTGCATCTGTGTGTACTGCAGACCGCGCTGTGTGCAATTCTGTAACAATATCTTCTCTGGAAACTAGGCATTTTGTTGTACAGTTCAACCGCACCTACGAAATGCCTTTTCCATTTTGAATATAATTCTAACTCTTCACTTGTGCATGGTAGTTTGTTCACTGTAATATGTCAGATACAAAATCCATCACAATCAATATAAACTGGAAAATAATATATTAATATAAACCCAACTCCAAAGACCCCTAGACAAGCAAGAATATACATGTGTTCAATAACATTTAAATCACCAAATGGAAAACTCTACTAACTGCATAAAGGACAGTATGTTAAAATAATCAAATCATCACTATATACAGATCGTGTACAGTTTAGTAAGAGTTTAGTTTCACTATATATCACGTTTTAGCAACCACATGGCATGCTTTTAAATATTTTAAAGCACAATAATATGATAGTAATGACCTTACATTAGTAGATTGTGAAGGACTTTCCTGTAAAGACTTAAAGTGAAAACAAATCATTACAGTGTTAATGTAACAGTATTTTTAAAAAGCCTCTTACAGTGCGTCCTTGGTAGAGTGGTAGGAGTGCAGTTATCTTCTTAAATTCCTATGATCAACTTGTCCTCTAGTAAGTGGTTTTAAAGCCAGTTGTGTAGCAGTCTCTTTAGGAGATGTGGCCACCAGACCTCCTTGCCTTGCTTATGTGAAACACAGCAATCGTTTTCAAACACCAGTCCCCGGCAGACTGATGTGCAGGTGACGTCATAGACACAGCATTCTGAAAGTGTCAGTTTTGCAGCCAAAAGTGAGCAGGTGTTTACTACAGGACAAACAAGACAGAAGCTCCATGAAGTCAAATTAAACCCTCTCTCTCTTTTATTTATTTATATATATATATATATATATATATATATATATATATATATATATATATATATATATATATATAGTCACCTTCAACATTATTGCCACACTTGATAAAGATGAGCAAAAAGACTGTATAAAATAAATAATACCAGTACTGAGCTATATTGCATTTTTCCAACATGTGGAATATATTTGACTTTATTAATGATTCAATGGAATCAACCAAAATTACACATTTCTCAAATTATAAATTTATTTAAAAAAAAAAAAAAAAAAAAGTCACAGTTATTGGCACCCTTGTATTCAGTACTTTGTGCACCCTTCCCTTGCTAGGATAACGGCACCAAGTCTTTTTCTATAATGTTTAATGAGATTAGAGAACACATTGGGAGGGATCTTAGACCATTCCAACAAACAGAATCTTTCCAAATCCTTGATATCCTTCAGTCTGCGCTTATGGACTGCCCGCTTCAATTGAAACCACAGGTTTTCAATGGAGTTCAAGTCTGGAGACTGAGATGGCCAGTGCAAATTGTTGATTTTGTGGTCAAAATCAACAATTCTTGTGGTGACCCCAAGATGCAACCAAGTTCTGTAATTCTCCAACTGTGGCCCTTAGATTTCCCTTTGCCTCCCAAACCATCTGCCTCACTGTGCGTGGGGGCAAGAAACACTTGTTTCCTCTACCAGGCAAGTTTACCACTGTTCCAGTGGTTTTGAACTTCTTAATTATTGCCCTAATAGTGGTAAGTGGTATATTTAGTTTTTTAGCTATTGTTTTGTACCCATTGCCTGATTTATGAAGGTCAACAACCATTTGTCTCTTTTCATTCGTGAATTCTTTGCCTATCCCCCATGGTGATGGATGACAAATGGATTTCAAATGTGTGTTACCTCATTTTTATACCCCAAGTGAAATAGGAAGACATGGAAGGCCACAATACAGTTCCTTAAGACTGAGATGATCTTAAAGAAGTAGAATGTTACTGCAGATTTCATTTTGTTTGATTTTATTTATAAGAATCTTTTAGGGGTGCCAATAATTCTGACACCTATCTTTTTGAGAATTTTTTATTACTTGTTAATAAAAAACTTTGTCTGAGCAATTGTATTAGAACAAAAGAATATGGTTTTCCCATATATTTCAGCATAAAATATAGCTCATTACCTGTGTTTGTTTTATACAGTCCTTTTTGCTCATCTTTATCAAGGTTGCCAATAATTTGAGGTGACTGTGTGTGTGTGTTGTTGAAGCTGACACCCTGGGATCCTTCAAGAAGCTGCTTAATAAGTTAATGTCATGTTTAATAACTGCTGTATCTGTGTGCCAGTGTCTGAGTTAACCTCTTCAACTCCAGATTCAAAAATGAATGTGCACGCCAGGTACCAGATTTAGAAATTATTGTAATTGGTAATTTTAACCCTGTAATTGGTATAAAATAACATTTGGAAAAAAGTCAATACATTTATAACATTTTTATTAACCCTTTAGGCTCCTGTGTGCTCGATAGTCATATTCAACAAAGCAAGACAGGCACAAAAGCTTGATCTTTTTTTACATTTTATTTTGTATGAACAAACATATATTATTTAGCAAAATGTATACTGTAAAATAAATATTTTATATACTGAAGTAGGATTTTAGGTCGGCCATATGTTTAATGTGTAGTTCAGAATGCATAAGTACTTATAAAACTTTTTATGTTAACAGCTGCAGTAGAAATGGGGATAAATACTGTGCGCTTAACTGTCTGCACAGACCTAGTTTAGCACTAACAGGAAGCCTAGCTAACCACAGGTGGTTTGCATACAGCAGAACAGGATGCCTTAGCTCAGGGGTGTCCAAATCAATTCCACTGCAGGCCAATTTGAGAATTGAAATTAAAGTGAATATGTAAATATTTTGCCCTCCCACCCCCGAAAAAAGTGCATATGAATGCTGCGACCATTTATTAAGCATTTATTATTGTTAGTATGATGTATCTGGTGTGTTTCAATAAGATGAAGTAGACTAGTGTTTCGATGTGTGTCTCACGTTTTTAATCTCACTTGCACACACTCACATATTCACAAACGGCAATGCATCAAAAAAACATAATAACAAGCCCTTTACGACACAGGCGCATGACAGGGTAGCGTAACCAAGCTACAAGAAAGCCAGCTAGTAACATACAGCTACAACTGTAACAGTATCACTCAGGCCAAACGAACTTCAGATAGGATTTGAGACATTTAAACATAGATTTATATCACATATGACATTCACTTGCAAAACATAAATAAAAAATATCTGTCCAGGCATTTAAACATAAATAAAACATATCTTTATATCACATATATTTATGATATTCACTTACAAAACATAAATAAAAAAATCAGTCCAGACATTTAAACATAAATACAAATAGCTGTCCTGCCGAGGCCTATTTGCTGCTACTTGTGGAACCTGACACCTGGGACCTTTTCTTTGTGGCAAATTGGTCAATCTTGGGGGCAAAATCCTGCGCTGAGGCAGCTCTCAGGATGGACTGAAGATGCTTGTCCGTCAGACGTGTTCTGTGAGGGGATTTGTTTATCTTCATCAGGGAGAACAGCTGTTATAGGTATGTGCTTCCAAACATGGAGAGGACACGGGCAGCCTGAAGGCGGAGCTGTGGTCACCCGATACGCATGCCAGCGTCAGTGACACACTGTCGCTGGAGGTGAAAAGCGCTCAGTGCCTCCTGGCGCTGGTGTGTAACACCTGTAACATGTTAAACCAGCGCTCAGTGTGTAACACCTGTAACATGTTAAACCAGCGCTCAGTGTCGTTTTAAGACCTTGAAATATACCTTTGCTTATATGCCTGGTCCCACATTTCCCACAATTCTTTTCAACGTCCCGTCCCTGCCTATTGGCTGAGCGTCGCAGAACAAGGAGGGGCGGCACATTCAAATTTCAAACTGTACAGACAGACACGGAGCACTTGGCTTATTTCTTTTTAAGTTACTAACTGTCTCCGTTGAACCGAATACTGTTTTGTTTTTAGCCGTATTTGTATTTTCATCAGCAGACGCGCTCTGGATGCAAGTACAGTGCTGACATGTCATTTCCTAAAATTTATATTAAGCGAGGTTTTGGGTAAATATATAAAGAAAAAAGGGAGTGTGTATTTGAGCACTAGTACAACAAGACCATGTACGGAATTAAAATGAAAGGACAATAGAATAGTCTTTTTTTGTAACAATTTAATTGGTTTAAAAGCAAACAAGATTATCCATAAACTAATGTTAACAGAAAATAAATATAAAAAAAGAGAATTTCGACAAAAGCTGCCGGAAGCACTGTCGCTGCGGATTGCTTGTTTCTCACGCGCTTTGAAAAGGGAGTCTCGTCTTCAGAATATCACTTACAATGTGCACCATCAAAATAAAAATAAAGTTTCTAAAGATGATTTCAGCAAGCTAAAACACCACACGAACACTTGTCATGCGACACTTTCTATATTGGCTTGCTAGCTTGCAATGGTCTGCTGGTCCATGGCGGTGCGGCACTGGCGCTGATTTAACATGTTACAGGTGTTACACACTGAGCGCTGGTTTAACATGTTACAGGTGTTACACACTGGCGCTGGTTTAACATGTTACAGGTGTTATACACTGGCGCTGGTTTAACATGTTACACGTGTTATACACTGAGCGCTGGTTTAACATGTTACAGGTGTTATACACTGGCGCTGGTTTAACATGTTACAGGTGTTATACACTGGCGCTGGTTTAACATGTTACAGGTGTTACACACTGGCGCTGGTTTAACATGTTACAGGTGTTACACACTGGCGCTGGTTTAACATGTTACAGGTGTTACACACTGAGCGCTGGTTTAACATGTTACAGGTGTTACACACTGAGCGCTGGTTTAACATGTTACAGGTGTTACACTGAGCGCTGGTTTAACATGTTACAGGTGTTACACACTGGCGCTGGTTTAACATGTTACAGGTGTTACACACACTGAGCGCTGGTTTAACATGTTACAGGTGTTACACACTGGCGCTGGTTTAACATGTTACAGGTGTTATACACTGAGCGCTGGTTTAACATGTTACAGGTGTTATACACTGAGCGCTGGTTTAACATGTTACAGGTGTTACATACCAGCACCAATAGGCACTTAGCGCTTTTCACCTCCAGCGATAGTGTGTCACTGACGCTGGCATGCGTATCGGGTGACCACAGCTCCGCCTTCAGGCTGCCCGTGTCCTCTCCATGTTTGGAAGCACATACCTATAACAGCTGTTCTCCCTGATGAAGATAAACAAATCCCCTCACAGAACACGTCTGACGGACAAGCATCTTCAGTCCATCCTGAGAGTTGCCTCAGCGCAGGATTTTGCCCCCAAGAGTGACCAACTTGCCACAAAGAAAAGGTCCCAGGTGTCAGGTTCCACAAGTAGCAGCAAACAGGCCTCGGCAGGACAGCTATTTGTATTTATGTTTAAATGTCTGGACTGATTTTTTTATTTATGTTTTGTAAGTGAATATCATAAATATATGTGATATAAAGATATGTTTTATTTATGTTTAAATGCCTGGACAGATATTTTTTATTTATGTTTTGCAAGTGAATGTCATATGTGATATAAATCTATGTTTAAATGTCTCAAATCCTATCTGAAGTTCGTTTGGCCTGAGTGATACTGTTACAGTTGTAGCTGTATGTTACTAGCTGGCTTTCTTGTAGCTTGGTTACGCTACCCTGTCATGCACCTGTGTCGTAAAGGGCTTGTTATTATGTTTTTTTGATGCATTGTCGTTTGTGAATTTGTGAGTGTGTGCAAGTGAGATTAAAAACATGAGACACACATCGAAACACTACTCTACTTCATCTTATTGAAACACACCAGATACATCATACTAACAATAATAAATGCTTAATAAATGCTCGCAGCATTCATATGCACTTTTTTCGGGGGTGGGAGGGCAAAATATTTACATATTCACTTCAATTTCAATTCTCAAAGTGGCCTGCAGTGGAATTGATTTGGACACCCCTGAGCTAAGGCATCCTGTTCTGCTGTATGCAAAAAGCCTGTGGTTAAGCTAGGCTTCCTGTTAGTGCTAAACTAGGTCTGTGCAGACAGTTAAGCGCACAATATTTATCCCCATTTCTACTGCAGCTGTTAACATAAAAAGTTTTATAAGTACTTATGCATTCTCAACTACACATTAAACATATGGCCGACCTAAAATCCTACTTCAGTATATCAAATATTTATTTTACAGTATACATTTTGCTAACTAATAAATGTTTGTTCATACAAAATAAAATGTAAAAAAAGATAAAACGTTTGTGCCTGTCTTGCTTTATTGAATATGACTATCCAGCACACAGGAGCCTAAAGAGTTAATAAAAATGTTATAAATGTATTGACTTTTTTCCAAATGTTATTTTATACCAATTACAGGGTTAAAATTACCAATTACAATAATTTCTAAATCTGATACCTGGCGTGCACATTCATTTTTGAATCTGGAGTAGAAGAGGTTAATTCGGACACTGGCACACAGATACAGCAGTTATTAAACATGACATTAACTCAGACACTGGCTCACAGATACAGCAGTTATGAAACATGACATTAACTCAGACACTGGCACACAGATACAGCAGTTATTAAACATGACATTAACTCAGACACTGGCACACAGATAGAGCAGTTATTAAATATGACATTAACTTATTAAGCAGCTTCTTGAAGGATCCCAGGGTGTCAGCTTCAACAACACACACACACACAGTCACCTCAAATTATTGGCAACCTTGATAAAGATGAGCTATATTTTATGCTCAAATATATGGGAAAACCATATTCTTTTGTTCTAATACAATTGCTCAGAGAAAGTTTTTTATTAACAAGTAATAAAAAATTCTCAAAAAGATATATGTCAGAATTATTGGCACCCCTAAAAGATTCTTATAAATAAAATCAAACAAAATGAAATCTGCAGTAACATTCTACTTCTTTAAGATCATCTCAGTCTTAAGGAACTGTATTGTGGCCTTCCATGTCTTCCTATTTCACTTGTGGTATAAAAATGAGGTAACACACATTTGAAATCCATTTGTCATCCATCACCATAGGGGATAGGCAAAGAATTCACGAATGAAAAGAGACAAATGGTTGTTGACCTTCATAAATCAGGCAATGGGTACAAAACAATAGCTAAAAAACTAAATATACCACTTACCACTATTAGGGCAATAATTAAGAAGTTCAAAACCACTGGAACAGTGGTAAACTTGCCTGGTAGAGGACACAAGTGTTTCTTGCCCCCACGCACAGTGAGGCAGATGGTTTGGGAGGCAAAGGGAAATCTAAGGGCCACAGTTGGAGAATTACAGAACTTGGTTGCATCTTGGGGTCACCAAGTCTCCAAATCTACAATTAGACGCCACCTCCATGCCAATAGGCTATTTGGAAGGGTTGCCAGAAAAAAACCTTTATTGAGATATAAACGACACTGTGATATAAACGACACTGGCACTTCGATTGGAACCGGGTGTTATGGTCAGATGAGACGAAAATAGAGCTCTTTGGCCATGCACACCAGCGGTGGGTTTGGCGTTGAAAGAAGGATGCGTGTGCAGAAAAGAACCTCATACCTACTCTAAAATATGGTGGTGGATCTTTGATGTTATGGGGCTGTTTTGCTTCCCCTCGTCCTGGGGCCCTTGTTAAGGTCAACAGCATCATGAACTCTACCCAGTACCAGGACATTTTAGACAAAAACCTGGTTGCCTCTGCCAGGAGGCTGAAACTTGGCCACAAGTGGATCTTCCAGCAAGACAATGACCCCAAGCACACATCAAAATCCACAAAGAAATGGTTAATTGACCACAAAATCAACAATTTGCACTGTCCATCTCAGTCTCCGTACTTGAACTCCATTGAAAACCTGTGGTTTCAATTGAAGAGGGCAGTCCATAAGCGCAGACTGAAGGATATCAAGGATTTGGAAAGATTCTGTTTGTTGGAATGGTCTAAGATCCCTCCCAATGTGTTCTCTAATCTCATTAAACATTATAGAAAAAGACTTGGTGCCGTTATCCTTGCAAGGGAAGGGTGCACAAAGTACTGAATACAAGGGTGCCAATAACTGTGACACTTCTTTTTTTTTTTTTTTTTTTAATAAATTTATAATTTGAGAAATGTGTAATTTTGGTTGATTCTATTGAATCATTAATAAAGTCAAATATATTCCACATGTTGGAAAAATGCAATATAGCTGGTATTATTTATTTTATACAGTCTTTTTTGCTCATCTTTATCAAGTGTGGCAATAATGTTGGAGGTGACTATATATATATATATATATATATATATATATATATATAAAAAATAAATAAAAGAGAGAGAGGGTTTAATTTGACTTCATGGAGCTTCTGTCTTGTTTGTCCTGTAGTAAACACCTGCTCACTTTTGGCTGCAAAACTGACACTTTCAGAATGCTGTGTCTATGACGTCACCTGCACATCAGTCTTGCTGGGACTGGTGTTTGGAAACGATTGCTGTGTTTCACATAAGCAAGGCAAGGAGGTCTGGTGGCCACATCTCCTAAAGAGACTGCTACACAACTGGCTTTAAAACCACTTACTAGAGGACAAGTTGATCATAGGAATTTAAGAAGATAACTGCACTCCTACCACTCTACCAAGGACGCACTGTAAGAGTCTTTTTAAAAATACTGTTACATTATCACTGTAATGATTTGTTTTCACTTTAAGTCTTTACAGGAAAGTGCTTCACAATCTACTAATGTAAGGTCATTACTATCATATTATTGTGTTTTAAAATATTTAAAAGCATGCCATGTGGTTGCTAAAACGTGATATATATTGAAACTAAACTCTTACTAAACTGTACACGATCTGCATATATGATTTGATTCTTTTAACATACTGTCCTTTATGCAGTTAGTAGAGTTTTCCACTTGGTGATTTAAATGTTATAGAACACATGTATATTCTTGCTTGTCTAGGGGTCTTTGGAGTTGGGTTTATATTAATATATTATTTTCCAGTTTATATTGATTGTGATGGATTTTGTACTTGACATATTACAGTGAACAAACTACCATGCACAAGTGAAGAGTTAGAATTATATTCACAATGGAAAAGGCATTTCGTAGGTGCGGTTGAATTGCAGAACAAAATGCCTAGTTTCCAGAGAAGATAAGGTTGCAGAATTGCACACAGCGCGGTCTGCAGTACACACAGATGAAGCAGCACATTTCACTGAGAGTTTAAAGCCGACACCTTCGCTGCTGCATTTGTTTTTTATATAAATAATTAAATAAAATCTAAAACTGTAAAGATTCAACTTTTAGAAATGTGTATGATCTGCAACACAAGAACAACTTGGTTTGACATTACGCAGCGCATTAACGCTTTTCAGGGTTTAAGCTTATATAAATTGATATATGTGAACAAGTAGACTGAAGTGAGGTGCTCCAACACGTAGCGCACATGTTTGAATTTCTTTTATATTACCGGTAAGTAACTTCCATTTATAAACACGGTTTACATCAAGTCTTTAAGAAATCACACTGGTGGTTTTATGGTATAAAATAAAAAGTGCATTGCTTAGATGTTATTAAACTCGACTGTGTTTGACTCGATCGCATCGACAGCGCGGAAAACAAATGTCTGTGAGCTGCATGCAGCTTGGAGAGAGAGAGATTTAAATATTAGTTTATTAAATATTGTATTTAAAATAGATACCCTTTCGGAACAGACTGTTAAGTATGCAAGGTATACCGATATTAAAGTACGTGTTACTTGTGACAGCCTGGCTCGCAGTGGTGAGGTGGATGACGTCACGGACCAGGAAGTAACTGACTCCAAAACAGTGGAAGGGCGGGTGAAACCGAGTGCAAAAGCACTCAGCGTATTTAATAATAAACAAACAAAAGATTTAAACAAAATACAAACAAAAGGGCACGAGGGCCAAACGAATAAATAAACAAACAAGTAAGTGCCGTGCTGGATAATCCAGCACGTATTAGCAATTGTTTTTTAAATGTTATTCCTTCTCTCCGCTCCCCGTACTCTCTACTCCAACACCCCAACCCCGAGTGCAGAGTGCTGCTGGTTTATATACTCTGGCCGAGGGATTTAACTAGTTGGTAATTATCTTATTATCCCCCGGCCAGAGTCTGCACGCGTTTGGTAAGGATGCATGACTGTCAGCTATTTAAATAATCAGTAGCTGATCAGCCATGCATCCTCACGGGGTTTTTAAATAATAATAAAAGACGCGGCGCTTTTACCCGCGCCGCAAACAAAAAATACAAATAATAATAAATAGGGGCGGGACACTCCGCCACATACTTATATAAAGAACAGCAGATATGAAGGCTGTGTGTTTGTATCCTAATGTCCTAAAGTGAAGCCGGACTATTTTTGTAAATACAGATTGCGTTTGGAATTAAAATGCAAACGAAGTCTAACAATGAGTTTACATGGCCTATGTTAACTTACATATCTGCAGTATACGGTTCTTTTTCTAATGTCTAAACATCGGCAATTTTGAGGTGGGATAATGTAAATGAACGCTCTGAATAAGCGGCTGTCCCAATTAAACGCGAAGCAGAGTGAGACGACCCGAATCACGTTATTTATATATTTATTTATTCATTTGTGAAATGAAAAAACCCTCACAAGCAGCAACCTCACAGAGAGAATCTGCACTCTGACTTCCTTCCGGAAATTCAGGCGACTTTTCCTGTAGTCTAAACCAAGCTACTAAACCAAGCAATGATCTAAAACCATGTGTTTAAGTTTGGAACACATGCATAAACACTTACCTGTAACACTTTTTAAACGCGTCAAGGCGTTTACTTTATAAACATGTTTAGACTATAAACACGTTAAGGTGTTTAAGTAATAAACACGTGAACATGTTTATTCGCTGTAACACTTTTTAAACACCTGAACACGTTTACAAATCTACAGGTGTTTAAATTCTAAACACGTAAATGCTTTCTTATTTTTACAATACAAAAAGACACAAATTAAACAACTTACTTTTATTTATTGCATATTTCAAAGTTAAATGGCTTTTTTTTTTAACAAAGTATCTATTGCAATAGTAACAAGTATTTGAATTGTAATAAATATTTAAAATATGAAGAATAAAATCTGTTACACCTATATACATATATATGATTGTATTTAAAACATCTAAAACATCAAATAGAATACTGTGTATGTCCACTCCCTCAAATAAATTATTTAAATACACAATAAAAACATACTACCTTATCATGAAATTCAGATTTAACAAATAATTTACAATTATTTACTTTGTTTACAGATATTTACAATTATGTAAGAATGTTATTGTTGTAATTCATTCATTTAATCGTTGAACCCTTTTGCAAAAAATTTGTATTTATGGGATTTGCATCCAGTAAATGGGTCTCCCAATATATATTGCTGCAGGAATCCAAGCACCTGCGAATAAACTTTGGGGGACTGCAGGTGGAAGGCATAGTACGTTCCCAGGAGAACAAGCACAGCATCTAATACAGTTTTTGCTTGGCAAAATATCGCAACAGTATCCCTACTGTTACAGCTTCCTGGAGGGTGTTCTTTGCAACACAAAGAACAAGATGCCGTGGTTCTTCTTGTGTGGTTTTCAGGTACTTGTCAAGTTCACTTGTAGATATATCCTGAAAAATATAACATAATGAAATGATGACAAAATAATATAAATATATAAAATATAACATTTTTATTGTACTTTGCTAGATAAAAGAAAGATGATTTTAAATTTACTGTGTCAATAGTTGGCATTATATAAGTCAATATAATTATGCTTGAATGACAATAAGAGGACATCTTGTTTGAAGCCGAGTCAATGGGTGCCCCCCACTCCAAAACAAAACCATAGGTTTTAAAATGCATCGAAGACAACAAAAAATCCCCAAAGTATGCCCTATGCATAATTTGGATTAATGTTATTTAGTATAATTACCTCATATACAGTGATGACCGAAACTGACTTTTTCCCCTTTCCTTTATCAAATTTAGTTTTTAGTTCAATGAGCTGAATTACAGGTAGCATTCTGAGATCTCCCTGAAAAGAAAAATGGGGTGGGGGTAATGACCTTTGTATAAGGAATTGCTTTGTACAGTGGCGCGGTGTGAAGGGGGGAGGGGGGAGAGGGAGGGGGTTTGTTATTCTTTTTGTTTGTTACCTTAGTGCGTTTCCAGCTGGCAAAGCCACAAGTCATTCACAAGAATACAATGTGTTTTGTGATCGTTTATTTCCTCACCTCTTTCTTGGATCCAATCAGTAACTCGGAGACCGTCATAACCTGTTCAGCCCTTTTGCACAATGTTTCAAATCGTGTACTTCCAAGGACCATTGCAAATTCTCCCATTACCTAATAGAAAAACACATGCACAAGTATGAAGTTGTAAAATAAATAAATAAATAAATAAAAAATACCTCCAAAGCAGGAATGTTGAACTAGAATTTATAAACCCAGGACCTATGCTATTAGATAACAGTTTTAGGAAATGGTTGACATTACATTAAAAATAAATATTTACTTAAAATGAATAAAAAATAAATAAAGTAAAATAAATGTCACAAAATGAGTTTCTGTATATCATCATCATCATAATAACTGTACTTGAATTGGATTAAAGCAAATCACAGCCTTTAATCCAAAAATTCACAACCACAATTTTAATTTTGTTATTTTATTTTAGTGATCAGTAATATTGACTTTGATGAAACTGTAGAAGGAAAATATTAATGCAGTTAACTGTATGCAGGTGAATTATAGTATGCCCTCTATAACTTTACAATAACATGAGTAAATAAACAAATACTTACAAATTTTCCCCATTCAAAACAAGGGTAAACTTCAGCAACTGGTTTAATTCTTCCAGCTGGAAGAGTGGTCAGCCACAAATCGATGATTGCCAAAGGTTTCTTTAAGAAGAATGTCTGTGTGATTGTCATTAGGCTTTAGTCAAATTCTTTTCTTAATTCTTCGACATGGCGGTTGTATTCTTCATCGAGCCGTTCTTCAGGCCTCTGTATGGTAGGTACCTGGGCTTTCTTTGCCATAATTGGTGCCGGATTGGAGTCAATGGGCAGGTTTTTCCTTTTTAAAGACCACCTCATGTGCCTCATCTTCTGACTGAGGCACTTAGAAAACAAGGACTACAAAAGAACAAGAGGTGAAAACAATAACTGTGAATAAATACATCAAGTTTCAGAAAGAAATGACAAGCTTCAATTCCCAATGTATTGTTTTGCATACTTGAATTCCATCTTACCCACGGTTCATTCCCTTCATGCTTAATGCATGGGTATTTGCTGTACATCTTTTTTCCAATGGCCTTGTATTCAGAACTGTCACTTAGGCTGGGATAATTAGCCAGGTAATAATTAGATACTTCATCAACCATTTTATGCCATATCCCTCTTGAATTGCCAGCCAGAAGACTTCTATGCACCAGGGCAGAAAATGGAGGCAGAGGGGTTCTATCATCCACTGTTGAACATTCTGTAGTGTATAATAACAAATAATAATACAAAACAAAAAGAAATAAGTCTGAGGCTGATATTCATTGATAAAGAGTGCAATCTTAATATTGTGCAACAAAACTAAATTGATGAACAACAAGAAAAAAATAAACATAAACAGGTACTTACTCCGATTTGCAAAAGATTCCATGTACGCTGCGGAGTCAAGGGATATGATTTCATTTATTTTTTCAGAATCAGACTTCTGCTCAATTGATGTTATGCTCACTTGTTCTTCTGTGGGTATCTGTGGGATCCAGCTCTCTCCTTCCATCAGTATTATTAAAGTTTCTGATTGCATCTCCAATAAGATTTCGTCATCATCAATCTCAGTTCCGTCAGTTTCAGGACCAGTATATGCCCATTTTTGGAAGGCCAAGTTTTTGTGAACCTGAAAAGGTTATCAATAATTGATCATTTAGATTTATACATAACAAAATAAGAAATGGCAGAACAGACAGCCATTCAGCCCATTTGACTTTTTCATTCTATTTTGAATCTTTTCAGCTGTTGTTAGATCCATGCTCCATTTTGTGCCACCAGCCAATTCAACTACAGAATAATGAATCATCCCAACACTGCCTTAAAATTTCTATAACAGACTGTAAAATATAAGTGGAATGTAGTTAATTACACCACCCGTCCACCCATTGCAACCATACAGAAAGATTATAAAAGATTATTTGGAATTATAGAAAGTTATATCAGTATCATTTTATCTACTCACCTTTTTCAAGAACTTCTTTGAAGGATGTTCCGCTGACCATTTTTTTTTTGTTTACGCTGCTGATCCCACACTTTGAAGACACCCATGGCTTTTATCACTGTGCAGTAAAGTATTTTAGATTTCAGAGGATGAACTGCAACGTATCTAAAGAATCAGGGGGTGGGGTTGGGTAAGTTACACTGTTACATAGCTTCACAGTAGCTATTCAATACTGTATCACTTTCACAGCATTATATTATGTGCATCTTCTATATACACATTTTGGAGTTACATACTTCAGTAACGTTAGATTAGGTAACATTTTATAATTTATAAGCATTCAGCAAATGTGTATGTTCTGATTTTTTTTGTGTGTCAGACTTTGCTAACGTTTGAAAAATAAACTCTGAAAAAATCCTAGGAAATGTTGCTAGTAATAATAATAATAGAAAAGCGGTATACTACAAGTGAAAAATGTATGACCTGACCGGTATTTATTAACAATTCACCACATTTTATTAACTTATGTATCGCTAATGTTAAGAAAATTGCAACCGAAAACTCACGCGCCGTGTGTGAAGCACGAGCCGGACTGCTGAACACTCGGAGCGTTTAGAGACACGAGCTGCTTTAAACACCGGTGTATATTCTGACATGAGACCAGAAAGGAAATGCTGGACATGGCTATAGCAGTTTATTCGTACATGTTTCTTAGGAAATACACACATATCTTTGCTAAATAACATTAGATTGGTGTTATAGGGCTATTAATTGAATAATATAATTAGGTTTTGAAACATAATGGAAATGATTAACCATACCATCACTTTGCTAACCACATATATTGCTTTATTGTAATTCAATTATTATTTTAATTGGATGCAGGTCAACTAAGCTTCTTCTACAATACATATTTTGTCCTCCTGCTACTTTCTCTTAGGTCTTCAGGTAGTATTGTACATGACTTCTGAAAAGATAAACACAGCTGTTTAAGGATAGAACACATGAGCTGCACTGTTAAGCACTTGCTGTTCCATTTATAAACACATCACACGTTCCCTGGCTTTAGAGTGTAGCTGCACTCTGTTTTATGGTATCCCTGTATCTTTCTGATATTTTCACTGGTTTGTAGAGATTATCAAGGGGTCCATAATTCCATGTAGTTATTTTATTGTTGAGATCTGATAGCTGAAAGAAACCTTTTGATATTAATGCCTTTATGACTAGGGCAGTTTCATATGGGACAACACCTTCCAACAAATCATGCATTATATCAGGGGGCAAACCATTAAGCACATGAAAACTCCCTGAGTTGAAGGGGGAATTGAATTGGATACCATAAGTTGTTGACTGGGAAGGATCTTGTTCTACTACAGCTGCATTGTGATTGTACCCATCTACAGTCCTTATGCGCAGCTCATCTGCATCACAAACATTTTTCACTTCATCTCTTGTTGAGTGACAATACCTGCATGGTCTAAGGACATTAGGACCAGAAGATGCATTGAAACCACCAATCTGATGTCTGTTCAGATTGTCACTGCATATGTAAGTTAAAGCACCATGTACCTTTTCTGGGATGCCTGGAATATCGATGCCCTCTGTTTCAAGTATTGTCAAATCTGCATTTATCACGTCAGCAATGCACTGATAGCCAAATACCCTGACATCTTCTGACTTGCAAATGGCAAGAAGTTGCATTACTGGTTTTCTCGATTCACTTTTTGGATGAAGGTTTCCCAATATATAGTAGAACGCTAACAATTTATGTTTTTTCTGTGAGGACCCAGTAGGTTAACAATCTCAAATTCATCCGAGTATGCAACTACCTGAATGGAGTTGTCATACTTTGAAAAGACAGGGTGATCTTGAAAAAGTTGCCCATCTTGGAAATAAGACAAAATACCTTTGACATGTTTTGGAGGATTTAAAAACTGTGTTTGCACATCTACATTTTGCATCATTGCTTTAAGTGTCTCAAGTATTGGAACATATTGGAATGTACTCTTTTTGCCATCATGACTTTCTCCTAACTTGTATTCAACAGGATAAACAAAGGGGAAGTTTGTTTGATAAAACCTATTTCGTTTCCACTCTGTAGAAAGCTCTGACAAGCTTTGTCTCAATAGATTTTGCCTCAGGGTGTTACAGATTTCATCAGAAACAACCCCATCTAGTTCATGCTTCTTACAAATGTTTTGGACTTCATGCAATGTGTATTCCTCAGATACTTCAATAGAATTGGTGAAATCTGTTATTATTGCTTGGACTATGGTTGAAGGTAGCATATGGATTTCCACCCGATCGGACTGGAATGGTCTGGGTGGTCCCTCATGAGTAATACAATTCTCTTCAACGTCCCGTCCTTGCCTATTGGCTGAGCGTCGCAGATCAAGCTGGGCGGCACATTCAAAATTCAAACTACACAGATAGACACGGAGCATTTCACTTATTTGTTTTTAAACTATTGACTGTCTCTGTTAAACCGAATACTGTTTTGTTTTTAGCCATATTTTTATTTTCATTTTCATCGGCAGACGCGCTCTGGATGCAAGTACAGTGCTGACATGTCATTTCCTAAAATTATATTAAGCGAGGTTTCCCGTAAATATATAAAGAAAAAAGGCAGTGTATATTTTAGCACTAGTACAAGACCATCTACGAAATTAAAATGAATGGACTAAATAATAGTAATTGTTTTGTAACAATTTAATTGGTTTAAAAGCAAACACGATTATACATAAACTAATGTTCACAGAAAATAAATATAAAAAAAGAATTTCGACAAAAGCTGCCGCAAAGCACTGTGGTTGAAAGTGAAAACGTTACTGTGGCGGAGTGTCCCGCCCCTATTTATTATTATTTGTATTTTTTTTATGGGCGCAGATAAAAGCGCCGTCTTTTTATTATTATATTTAAAAACCCCGTGAGGATGCATGGCTGATCAGCTACTGATTATTTAACTAGCTGACAGTCATGCATCCTTACCAAACGATGCAGACTCTGGCCGAGGGATAATAAGATAATTAACAACTAGTTAATCCCTCGGCCAGAGTATATAAACCTGCAGCTGTCTGCACTCGGGTGGAGTGTAGAGAGGAGAGTACGGGAGGCGGAGAGAACTAGCTAAACGACAGTTAAAGACGACTGCTAAACAGTATTTGTTTATTCGTTTGGCCCTTGTGCCTTTTTTGTTTTGTGTTTTGTTGTTTTGTTTAAATCTTTTGTTTTGTTTATTAATAAATACGCTGAGTGCCGTTGCACTCAGCTTCAACCGCCCATCCATTGTTTTACCTTACCACGCTGGACGTCTGCCTCACCTGCCTGAAGGGTGAGGAGGAAGCCAGCGGTTGGTGAGGTCGGGCACGTGGCACCAGACCAACCCCCTCCATGGCAGGAGAGGAAGGAGCCTGAGCATCCAGCAAGGGTGAGAGAGGACCCACATCCTCCGAGGCGGAAGAATCCTGTCTCCTCTGAGGGGATCTGGGACTGGCTGGCGGAGCCTCAGAGGAATATAATGGTGGCCCTCCTGCTGTGATCAACCTCCTGTGGGCGAGATGGGGGAGCACTGGGAGGCCTGGGAACAGACACACCACCCAGCATCCCTCCCAGACATCGCAGCCATGGTGCTCAACTACCTGGCTGCAGATATGGGAGAGACCCTGCTGCTGCCATCTCCAGCACCAAAGGGAGAGGAGCCATCGCTGCCGTCTCCAGCGCCAGAGGAGAGGTCATCGCTGCCTTCTCCAGCGCCAGAGGGAGAGGAGCCATCGCTGCCTTCTCCAGCGCCAAGGGAGAGGAGCCATCGCTGCCTTCTCCAGCGCCAGAGGAGAGGAGCCATCGCTGCCTTCTCCAGCGCCAGAGGGAGAGGAGCCATCTCTGCCGCCTCCAGCGCCAGAGGGAGAAGAGCCATCGCTGCCTTCTCCAGCGCCAGAGGAGAGGAGCCATCGCTGCCTTCTCCAGCGCCAGAGGAGAGGAGCCATCGCTGCCTTCTCCAACGCCAGAGGGAGAGGAGCCATCGCTGCCGTCTCCAACGCCAGGGAGAGGAGCCATCGCTGCCGTCTCCAGCGCCAGAGGGAGAGGAGCCATCGCTGCCGTCTCCAGCGCCAGAGGGAGAGGAGCCATCGCTGCCTTCTCCAGCGCCAGAGGGGAGAGGGAGCCATCGCTGCCTTCTCCAACGCCAGAGGAGAGAGCCATCGCTGCTGTCTCCAACGCCAGAGGGAGAGGAGCCATCGCTGCCGTCTCCAGCGCCAGAGGGAGAGGAGCCATCGCTGCCGTCTCCAGCGGCAGAGGGAGAGGAGCCATCGCTGCCGTCTCCAGCACTAGGAGCAGAGCAGCAGGAGCTGCCTCTGTCTCCACCACCACCAGGAGCAGAGCAGCAGGAGCTGCCTCTGTCTCCACCACCACCAGGAGCAGAGCAGCAGGAGCTGCCTCTGTCTCCACCACCACCAGGAGCAGAGCAGCAGGAGCTGCCTCTGTCTCCACCACCACCAGGAGCAGAGCAGCAGGGGCTGCCTCTGTCTCCACCACCACCAGGAGCAGAGCAGCAGGAGCTGCTTCTGTCTCCACCATCGCCAGGAGCAGAGCAGCAAGAGCTGCCTCTGCCTCCGCCACCTCCACCAGCAGAGGGTGAATGCCTGCTGGTTCCGCCTCAACCGCCGTGGGAGGGCTGCTTGCCGCTCCCAGCTCCACCAGCAGAGGGTGAATACCTGCTGGTTCCACATCCACCGTCATGGGAAGGACTGCTCTTGCCCTGCCTCGCACCGCCCCTCGATGCCTGCCTTGCACCGCCCAAGGATGCCTGCCTCGCACCGCCCAAGGATGCCTGTCTCGCACCGCCCAAGGATGCCTGCCTTGCTTCGCCCAAGGATAAAAGCTGCCGCAAAGCACTGTGGTTGAAAGTGAAAACGTTACTGTGGCGGAGTGTCCCGCCCCTATTTATTATTATTTGTTTTTTTTTTTTGCGGGCGTGGATAAAAGCGCCACGTCTTTTATTATTATATTTAAAAACCCGTGAGGATGCATGGCTGATCAGCTACTGATTATTTAACTAGCTGACAGTCATGCATCCTTACCAACGTAGCAGACTCTGGCCGAGGAGTAATAAGATAATTAACAACTAGTTAATCCTCGGCCAGAATATATAAACCTGCAGCTCTCTGCACTCAGGGTGGAGTGTAGAGAGGAGAGTACGGGGAGCGGAGAGAACGAGCGAAAACGACAGTTAAAGACGACTGCTAAACAGTATTTGTTTATTCGTTTGGCCCTTGTGCCTTTTTGTTTTTTGTTTTGTTGTTTTGTTTAAATCTTTTGTTTTGTTTATTAATAAATACGCTGAGTGCCGTTGCACTCAGCTTCAACCGCCCATCCATTGTTTTGGTTTCTACTTCCTGGTCCGTGACGTCACCACTGCGAGCCAGACTGTCACAGTTACCCACTTCACGTTTTTTTCCACCAGAAAGGAGAAATGCAGAAACGTCAATCTGTTAACGTTTCTCTCATGAGACTGGGTTGCTATCATCACCTTTCAATGCGTTGGTGATCACCTAGCGGACCCCATGTGTTACTCATGGGAGACCACACAGACCATTCCAATGGGTCTGATGTGTCTTGATAACGCCGATTCAATGCATGGATTACAGTCCGATCGGGTGGGATTTCTTGCAATTTCAGAAATGTCATTGCTAGGTTTCTTGTTAAACTTTCACTAATAATTTCAGCACATTCATTGTCATAATTCTCGCCATCATCATTATCTCCATTATGTTCTTCTGTATCATGGGTACTACTTGCTGCATTATCCAAATCGGTTTCAATGTAATGCTTCAATTCATCTTTGATTTGAGGTATCTGAAGTGTTTTTGTGATGTCTGGTCATATGTGCAGTGTATAATGAATATACTTCAAAACAAGGATTACAGTTTTTCATCACACAAGCAACACTGTCACCTTGGCTACAGTGTGTGTTGTAATGAGAAGTCACTGCTCTCAAACTCTCCAATCTGTCATGACAAGACGGACAAGCAATCTGAAGGTTTAAGATAGTTGTGTTGAGAAATCTGTCAGTGAGCATATTTCTGTGCATTCTATAAACATGTGCTTTATAAGATGCAACACTTGTAAATATTTTGCAGCAATACCCACCCTGCACTGCATTGGGTAGATTACAGCAGATTCCGAAATTTGGCTCATTGCTATGAGTTACTGACAGATGATTTATCAGTTTTGATATCGTTCTACATTGTGTATTGCCACATATTGGGCATTCCAGCATATTGCATACTGTATACTTTCACCTGGTCTGGTCAGCCTTTCTTAGAATGTTTTATGGGCCTTGATGGTATCTTGGATTCTTGACTTTTTCCACTTGACTGTGAAGAAGCTTCTTGTTGTCTTTTAAACAATCTCTTGTGGTATACTTCAATGGAACTCCTGAAGGGTAAAAAAAGAAAAAAATCTCATACTATCTTGTGCACACCACATACTGGTCTGTATACTCAGAGCATTTTTCACAAATTTGCCATTTGAAAGATTTTTTCTAAAGGCTATAAGCATCCACATAAATCATATAATGAATGCAGAATTGCTGACTCCTACAGATAATCAATCAAATACTGTGTACTGTGAATTCATTTGTGTATTTCTTTTAGAAAAAGTCTCAGAAATAGCAAATTTGTGGAAAAGACTGAGTATAGAGGACACAATCTTGTGCACATCATACACACACAAAACAACTTTTAAATTTAATAACATTTTATAAATTATATAAAATGTGTGACTATAATGTAGATGAAAAAAGCTGATATTTGTCAGCAACCCGGAGAAGTCAGCAGCTACTTTATATCAATTTATTTAACAAGACCTGCAATCTGCAGTTACAGTGTACTAAAGTGGAGTAATTGGACCTGAATTAGGGGCGTGTCCGATCACTATTATTTTAGTCTGGCTTTTACCCAGACCGAAATAATATTATGTATCGTACTGTAAGCGCTTCACATGTGAACCTGACGGAGAGCCCGAGTATAGTTTGTATTATTACTCCGTGCCTGATTAATTGTTTTTCTCGATCATTTTTTCTAAAAGTAATTGCAAAGCCTGGAACAAAATTTCTGTCTTCCCCGGGGTCTAGCACTCTAGCAGGAGAAAAAAAACAACCAATTACACATTTCTTTCTAAAGAAGCCGACTCTTGGTAAGAATCAATGTTAAGTGAATTTATCATTTATATTGTTGTTTTTCCCTGGGCAATGTGATGTTTAGCTGCAATACGTTTTGATAAATCTTTTTTTTCTCTCCATGTAGAATGTTTTAACGCCAGCACAGCAAAAATCCAAGTACCTGTTTTTATGATGACATTAAAATGTGTATCTAAACCGGGATAGCTGGCTGTATGTGTTTTTTTTTTCTCGTCTCTTTAACTGGACAGTCAGCTCGTCCAAGTATCACCCTACCTGCCATAGCATAGCGTTTTATTATAGCATAATGGCTGTGTATTTGCACGTATAGCGACCCGGCCTGTGCGCTAGGCAGCACTGTTTCCCCCGCCTGAAGTACTGTACTACTTCCTATCATCGATTTATATTGACAAAAGAACATTAGAATTGAGTGAGAAACTGTGTAAACATTCAGAGGAGATCTAGCGAGGTGGGAACATCACATTATTTTTATTATTATTATTGGTGCAGTACCAGCCCAAGCCACCGGAGGAGCAGCCTGCAAAGGATCTGACACAGCTGCACTAAATTAGGTTTATACTTTAAACTGTAGTTTTAGAAATTACATTTATTCTATCATTAAAACAGATCACAAGATAGTTAAAAGCCCATGTTCTAATAAAATACAGCAACAAATACACAATTAAATCAATAAAGAAAAGGACCGAGAGTGAGGAATCGCAAGGGCATCGGGCTTCAAACAGCAATTACACAGACCCCACACAAACAGGTCGGCCGCCCTGTGGTGGATTGGTTAAACTGAATCTTAACAAAGAAACACAAACAGCAATAAGAAAACTTCCAGTCTTATAATCTACTGTGCAAAATAGCATTCAAACAGATTGTTTCACTACAAACAATCCCGTGTCTATACGGCTCACAAAACAACCAGAATCAATATTCTCGCTTTCTGCTTGCTTGCTTGCTTGCTTTTCCTCTCTCCCAGATTGCAATGCCTCAGACCTCTCCCTCTTATTCTCCCTAACACAGCATACATATATATCTGAAAAGACAAACAAGGAAATTAGCTGCCGATTACATAATGAACACATAGTATAAATCCTGAGTAGAGTGAATGAACACAACATGCAGCACTCCTCCTCCTCCTCCTCCTCAGGAGCTCAGCGTGCTTTACTCAATGTACTCAAGTCACAGTGTAATCACACACTCCCTGCACTGCGCTGCACCACCTGTCTTGCTCTGAAAAGCGATCTCCAGTCATCATTTGAAAATACTGCATCCCAATTAAACAAAGTGACATCCCAATTAAACAACGTCAATAGCAAAGGGAAGAACCGTCTCCCAGAGTTGTATCCCATTTCAGCAGCAATCCCAATTAGGCGGTGTGTGTGTGTGTGTGTGTGTGTGTGTGTGTGCACAGCCAGGTTAGTTTATAATAAGTAGTGTTGTCGTGTATTCACAAGGGTTCAAAGTTGGCATGTTTGCTGCAGGCTGTGGGTCCTTCTGGAGAAATAGGAGGGAGACCCTGTGCACCCTGTTGCTGAAGTGAACCTGCAAGAGAGGATCATGGGAAGTGTAGTTTTTCTGGTTGTGAATCTGTAGGCGTTCACAATGGCCCTTTCCTTGTGGGTTTAATTTCATGAAACTTTCCTGGAGTATATAGTCTATAACTAAGAGCGCTGTGATGTGTAATAATAATGATAAACAGACAGACGAGTCTTTGAATATTTAGTGACTCCAGTGTGTAAAGTGGTATGAATTTAAGATTTCTCTTGTGTGTCGGTACAGAGATGCAGACGGAGCGTGCAAAGAGGATGGACTCTGCAGTAGAAGAAGCGTCCCTGAATTCACCTGAGCTGCCCTGGAACCAGTAAGACCCCCGATCCAGTATTGTACTCCAGGGTTTCTTTTCTCTGGCTTCAATTTGTGCCCTTCTCATCCTGCTCTCTGCGCTGAGTTTGATGCATCACTTTCTCCTCTTGTCTTCTGTTCTGTATCGTTTTTCTACCTGTGTGTGTGTGTGTTTATAACCCTAGTGCTCCCTGTGTGTGTGTGTGTTGGGAGAGGGGGGGCTCTGTGTGTGTGTGTCTCTGTGTTTCTGAACCCTGGTGTGTGTTTCTGAACTTTTTGCTCTTCTCCTGTTCAGGCTCTATTTGAAGAGAAGGACCGAGTCCAGGATCCAGTTAAGGAGGAGAGTGTACTTCACTGGCCCTGCTGCTGCTGCTGTTACCGGGGTATTGGCAATCCTCTTACTGGCTGCTGGCAGTGTGAGCAGCGACCGTGAGTTTGTGAAAGTCTCGAGCTCAGTGAACTGTACTGAGGGGCAGGACTGTATCCTGAGCTGCACCTTCAACTA
This sequence comes from Huso huso, assembly GCA_036884735.1. NCBI lineage: Eukaryota > Metazoa > Chordata > Actinopteri > Acipenseriformes > Acipenseridae > Huso > Huso huso. Next base: position 6,255,095 of record CM072709.1, on the reverse strand, counting down.
CACAGCTGGAGGCTGGGATGAGAAGTCAGGTGTGATCTGGATAAGAGCAGAAACACGCCGCATCGGTTCACAGTTACCATAAGAACAGGAACCAGCTTGCCCATCAGCTCCCTCAGTATGTGAGCAGGACCAGCCTGTTTGATTCTGAGCTGCAGCGTGGGAACGCTTCACTGCTGCTGAGGAGAGTCAGGGAGGAAGATGCTGGAGAATACGAGTGCTTCGTTTCCACTCCTAGACTGGTCGGGTCAGAACTGACTGAGGTAGTCGTGGTTCCAGCTCAACCCACAGCAGCACCAGCTCCTGTGACAGTCCCGAGCTCTGACTGGAGGGGTTTAGGAACACTTCTTCCTCTTCTTGCTCTTTGTGTGATTGCAAGTCTGTGTTGGTCTGTGACTCTATAAAAGACATGCAAGTCCAGCACAGGCAGTGCCGTTACCAGACGTGATCGAGGAGCCCAGTGAAGTCTGACCGCTCCCCTGCACTGCTCAATTTACCCAGTTTAATACAGGCTCCCAAAACGAAATAGTCAATTTGGATTAGGAAACGTGATCAGTGTTGAAGAGAATTTTTTTTAATCACATTGTTTCCAAGACAATTGAACTGTAATCTGTACTCTCGTTGTCTTTGCACGATATCAGAACAATCCAGCAAAGAGATACAGTAGTTTATTCAACATGACATTAACCTCTTCAGCTCCAGGATGCACATCAAAGGAAAGAGCACTTGCAGTACCACGCCCTGTCTGCGTACGTCAAGGTTTGCCATCTGTTCTCGGGGGTTTTTATTTTCAATCTGATCTCTTTGTATTCATGCTCTGAGGCAGGGTTAGTGTGTGTGTTTTGAAGTTGGGGAGGAGAGATGGAAATCATCAGGTGACTTTATTATCCAGTTGTATTCCATGCACAAATCCCTCTCTATCTGTGAAAACATTGACAAGAGCTGGAGACGATCAACGATCTCAAGTATATACAGAGTATTTAAGAGTATTATTTCTGCAGTTTTGCTTGTCTACCTTTATTTTATATTCGTATTTGATTGAAAAAAATATATGGCAGCGTACATGGATTGTGAGAAGAGGCGCGCTTAAGAGTTTGAGCCGTGTTCGGAGGATTTCTGAAAGTGTCGCAGGGCACGTTATTATACAGGTTCCGACTACGCCACTGGGGATTTGCACCCCAGAAATGTATTTTAATAGCTAAACAGTTCAAAACTACAAAAGCAACACAGGTTCGAATATATTCTGGAGGGGAGCCACACCACCAACCAACACCCAGGAAATCGACAGCACACCAGAAACTAGACAGCAGTTTTGTTTAGTTAACAAATTGTTAAACTAATAACAAAAGAAACTATTAATAAACCAAAAAAAAAATTAAACAAACTATTTAAATCAAACACAACAAGGTTAATACAAAAATTAAAACACAATATACAGCAAGATCACACAGTCCAAATGATGAAACGTCAGTCCCAAGACAAGGTCCATTCGTTAGAAACAAAGAGTCTGTATGTTGCGTGGTTCTGTAAGCCAGTGATTCCAATCCACTTGAATAACTGCCGGTCCCATCAGAATCCAAAGGATCTTCTCTGTGCAAACTTGCAATAAACTAACAAATAAAACAAAACACGCAGTCAATCTTCCTTAAAAGAAATAAAACCCCAGACAGATACTGTTTAAGACAAATAAAAGTAAACAAAAACTAATTTCAGAACGAAATTGTGGTAGTGTATTTATACAAAGCTAAAACACATTCAGACCGGAAATAACTACAGCAGCCATTTAAAACACCGATTACAACTACAGCTGGGGCAGGGCCAGAGTATAAAATCGGGTACAGGGATAAGTGCACAGCACACTAAAACCAAATGCAGTGGATATCTAAAATACTAATTCACAGTGGTTTCCAATTTCAGCGTTCCTTACTGGTGCAAAACACCAAAACAAAGATTAAAAATCTGAGCGGCACTTCACTCTGCGGAAGGGCTAGTCGACACGCCCTTCCTATTGTAGTTTCTCGCCTTCCTCTCGATTCCGCCGTTTCGCCACACCCAGCCGAATCCTCCAGTCAGCTCTTCTCATAAATACTCGTTCCACTCGCTCAGCCACTGTATCCAATTCACCCGATCCACCGCAACTTCTTTCTACTCTTAGTTCATGCCTCCGCTCTTAGCTGCGTCCTCTATCTCTGCCGCTCCTGCTGCCGCTGCTGCACTGCCTTTTTTCCTGTGTTTTTTCCTGTGTTTCTTCTTCTTTTCGTTTCTCTTTTCCTACTGCGTCTGCGTCCACTCAAATAGCTTGGAGGGCGGGACAAACCACTGCCTCGCCCAATCACCGCTACACTTCCTGTAATCGGGGTTCTACCATAACTGTCGGTCTGGGTTGGCGGAGAGAGAGTGTACATCAACAAAACAAACAATCTCGTGCAACACAAACAGTGCATACAAATAAATCCATATATAGAAAACAATACGCAAAATAAATACAAATCAGATAAAACGTGCAATTCAAAACTCAAATCGTGAATAAAAAAATAAAGTCCAATTGCCAATAAATATTATAATCATAAAAGGACTTAAACAACACTTAAGCTCGTCACCCTGTGACACAAGGATCACGATTGCCCCAGTGTAACTAAAGTGTTGCTACAAGGCAGAGACAGATTTCGTGTCCATATTTTCCTAAAGATTCTGGCTATTCTTTCAGATTGCTTGCACCGATCACAAGCCAATGTTACTGTGCATAACTTGTTTGTCTTCCTTACCGACTTTCAAACATGTCAGAATATGACGTCAAAAACAAAGCTGCTACACTCGTGCAAACCTATCCTTCAGATCTGGACGAATATTTCCCATCAGAAATGCTTCAGTTTACTAAATGTGTTTCTGACAAGGACAAGAAAACAACAGCGATTGACCACCTTCAACTTATCCTGAATTCTCGAGTGATTTCCACGTTTCGGATTGTCAGCCCTGCTCTGCGCATTTACCTGTCCTTAATGTGCACTAACTGTTCTGCAGGACGATCATTCTCTTGCATGGGACTCATTAAGAATGAACTGAGAGCCACCATGAGCCAGGATCACCTAAACAGCCTTGCCATCCTGTCCACGGAATGCGATATTCTCACAAAACTGCATGTTACTGACATTATTAGAGACTTTGCACAGATAAACTCGAGAAGATTAATTTAAGGTAAGTCTGATTTAATTACTCTGCGATGTAAGGGTTACTCACAACAGAGGTGATTAGGATCATTTAAGTAACATGCTGCTAAGTTTTAAAATAGATTGTGGTATTGAGCACTTACTAACATTTAAATATTCCTAACATTTTTATTTCTTATTTCTTAGCAGAAACATTTTCTTTTAAAAGGTTCTTCTCATATTAGTCTAGTTATTAAAAGTTGTGTATTTAAGTCACTAGATGGCGCTGTGTAATGCCAAGTCTTTATAGCTAATTGTTTCATGAATGTATTTATTGCACGTTTGGTATTCACGTTAAAACAGTTTAAGAAATATAAAATGTAAACACCAGTAACTGATATATATATATATATATATATATATATATATATATATATATATATAGGCCCTTTAAAAATCTGCGATTGTGGCCACTGTTATTATTAACTGCATTAGACAAACTACACGCCCCATAATGCAATTTCGCGCCCAAAGGGATTGAACTTTACACTGCAGCGTGTCAATCAATGCATAGCACCAATCAGGAAGGAGAATCGCCTGTACGTCCCACCTTTGACTGACGGCCTTATAAGGATAAGCTCCGCCCAAAACTGTGCTTTTTCCTCTTGGTTTGTTGTTGAGTGGATGTTGCGGCGGTTAAGAAAAAAAACAAGGGAGACTAGGCAGATGGCCCCTGTTTTATGAAGACGACACAGTGCGTTAAGGAAAATAAAAATAAAAAAAAGACGTTAGCGTTTCAACATAGTATAGTTTCAACAGTATGAGTTAGAACTGCAAACGCCGGTTAATTATTTTACGACTAACACCGTGTTGGTTTAATGGAATTAACTACCAGCTGGGACTGAAGCAAGTCAAGTCTGAGCTTGCTTGACGGTCTGACTAGGGTAATTCCAGTTTGTTGGCGCATGCTCCAAAGAGCCGTGTGTGTGTGTGCTGCAAGGCATCGGACTGAAGTTTTCCTGCAACCTGCCTGTGCAATCTTTCCGGAACGCCGTGCCGTTTGTCTGCTCCTGTCCGCAGCATCTACCAAGGAAATTCGTGAGTAGCAAACATAAAAAAAGGAAAGAGCAAGAGTTTGCTGTGTATTGATATGTCAATTAAAAGGTTAAAAAGTCCCCCTCAGGACTGAGGAAAAAAACCACGAGGTGGGTGAAAGCAACTGTTTAATGTTTATGTGCACCAACGGGAAATAAATAATACAAGGACAGTATGGACCTCAACGAGTTATGCTAGCGCTATATAAAACAAAAGGAACACAGTTTACACGAGTTTGCATTGCATTGGACTTGTTTTTGTTTTCTTTTTGAATGTAATATGGTATGTAAGGTGTATGTAATTGTTTAATTTAGGAAAAGTTGGTTTTGTAGAAGCTATTAAGAATAAGAGTGGAACATTTCTTATTTTTCTTTCATTACTACAGTACCCACATTAGAGTTTTGATCTGGTATAAAAAAAAAAAAAAAAACAATATAATTTCTAAATGTATTGTTATTTTTTTCACTGGGGTTATTCTGAAGTCTTGATTTTGACAATTAAAACTAGTTGAAACAAATGCAGTTAACCACCCAGATAGCATGCTGACGTTGGGCCAGCGTTGGCTCAACGTCATCAGAGACGTCATCCCAACGTTGGCCAATGACGTTGGCCCAACGTATTTTGTCCATCGGCCCAACGTTGGCCCACCGTTGGCTGGTCAATGGTGGCCCAACGTTGCCAATGGTGGGCTAACGTTGGGCCACCACTGCTTGTTAACGGTGGGCCAACGTTGGGCCACCATTGTCTGCCAACGGTGGGCTAACGTTGGTCGATGGACAAAATTACGTTGGGCCAACGTCAGCATACTATCGGGTTGTATGCACAGTATATGCAACATTACAACATGAATGACGCTGCCCAAAGCTGTAACAAATTGAATTTGAAAAGAAAGAAAAAGAAACAACTAGCTTTACATTCAACAGTGTTTATTAAAAGCTTATTTGTGTTCAAATATCTGTCTAGAATGCAAAAAGATGGCTCAAACAATCTCTTAATCTTCTTCAATGTCACTGGCAGCACTAGCAGCAGCAATTGTAGCAGCATTTGCAGGCTCTGCATCTGTAAATAATAGAGAATGAATGAAGTAAGTAATAAGACCCTCCACAATGGGCATCACCAGGCATTACACAGCCTACCTCTGTAAAGCGTTTTGTGATGGTGGTCCACTATGAAAGGAGTTATATACAAATAAAGATATTATTATTTTATTATTATGGACTGTTTGGCTGTTTTGGATAAAGTAAAGGGATTACATACAAATAGCACATGAAGCCCAATGTGGAGGGTCTTGCTTTTGGCTTCAAAGTTACAGCATAATTATAATTTTTATTTTAACTTGTACCCATGTCTATAAAAGTGTATGAAACGTTTTTAAAACAATGGACATGTACAATTCTATCTGAATAAACTGAGAACAAAGACCTACCCTTTCTTTGAATAATATATATTTTTTTATAGATTGAAATTGACTTCAAATGTCTTGTTGGTTGCAGATGTAATTCTTTTTTGTAATGCTGTTACAAACATTCTAAGGGCATATGCAGTACTAGGGATTATATATCGCTATCTCAGGCAATCGGAGTTCAAGTAAGTTTTCCACTGAAGTATAAGTGACAGTAACAATTACTTAATTTAACCACTAAACATATTATATACCCTTGTGGTATAATATTTTTAAAAAAGCATTGGCAATGAGAAAGCAAAGTATTTAAGCAAAACGTATTTGAACAGTACATTGCGTTAAATAAAGGAAACTTACTGAATCGTTTTCTCTTTTTCTTTTCTGCCCTCCTCTTCCGCCCCCCATCCCGGTCTCCACTGTACTTTAGCCAGCTCCTCATCCTGGCCTCTGTGTCTGCCTCCGTGACAGAAGACTTCTTGGCTGCAGCTGGAAAAAAAAGAATGAAAGATTTAAGATTTTACAGTATTTTTATACACACCAAAACATTTGTTAAATCTAACAGTTTGTTCAAACAAGGACAACACAATTCAGTGGTAAAAGTCAACAAACAATGTGTTTATGTCTGTGTTGAGCATTGTGTTTGTTGATTTTTACCACAAAATGATGTTGTCCCTGTTTGAACACCACTGTTAGATTTTTTTTTTTTGTAATACTTTACAATACATTTTACTCTTTACTTCAAATATATTCTCTTGTACTTATATTTCAGGCATAGAATACATGTATGCTTTACTATTATTTAGTGACTTTTTTCATGAATGGCTATAACAATTATTTAATTGTCACATTGATTTTTGCATGCATTTCATTGGCTTTGACTTATGTACAACAGTTCAAATGCCACCAGCACAATTTACCTTTGATTACTCTCGCCAGTGCAAGGACAGAAAAGGGGCTCTTGTTTCCCCGCCCCAGCCGGTTGTATCCTCTGGCCAGATTGTTGGTCAGCACATGACTCATCATGCGCCTGATGATGTCATCGGCCGTGGTGCCACCAAGACTACAAATGTGTGTGATCTAGAATGAGATGTAAATGAAGGCAAATGTATATGTGTGTTACAACACTACTGCCATCTTTTAAATTGAATAGTCATATGACATATCAGTCATAAAAGTTTTAAAATTGAATTTATATCAAATTGTAGTATGTACTATAACTCTGAGACGATGCAATAATAAAATCTTACATATACAACATTCTTCAAAGTTTTAATGGCTTCCCTCCAGAAAACAAAAATCACTACTTATGACTCGGTTACCCTGTTTTCAGATCCTGTCACTTTACTTTTTCTGTGTCAACTTTCCTCTCTATCTTTCACATAAGAAAATAACAGTTTCTGCTATTATAAATTCACAATAAACTATTATGAAGTTTTTGCTATTTCACCAACCCTGATGGTGAATTTATAATGGCAGCAGAGAGAAAGGGGGCGGAATTACTGCAACATGCCCACATCATAAAGAAAAGGAAAATCCCCAGCCTTTTTTTTGAGCATGTTTGATTTTTTCACCCATTTTTCTCCCAATATGGAATGTTCTGTTAGTGCATTAGCAGAAATGAAGTCATGTGCCAAACTGATGCACTAGTTCTGAAGCAAAATGAATGTGCCACAGACTGAGACATTAGCATACTTCTAAATCATTAGAAATGAAGCTGCAAAATATGAAAAAGCAAACAAACGACTACATGTGAAACACAAGGAAACTTGTAGTGATTTTTTACACCTTTAAAATGGATATAATAAATGAACACCATAGAAAAAAAAAACAATATGTACAGAAGTAATTATCAGGAATAATTATATAAAAAATCTGAGAAAAGCTGAAGATATAATTCAATAAGGACAGAAGCTTTTAGCATCTGATTGCATTTTTCAAAAACTATTAATGACAATGTATTGGTTATTATAATCTGAAAAGAAAAAGGACTTTGTTAACAATCGTTACAACGGTCACATACCAGTGCCTTTTCTGTAGCCTGGTCCATTAACATCCTCTCCACTCTGTCAATGTCCTCCTTGGTGTCAAGAGGAAACATGCTCTTGCTCTACATGAGGCTGCCGCTTGAGAAGTGCCTGAAGCATCAGGGTGTTTTGTCTCCCCTGGCCCTTGATTTCTTCTAAAATGGTGAAGATCATCCTATCCCTGTCTATTTAATAGAACAAAAAATGCACATATAATCTTCTATCTTTAACTACCCCCGTTGGTCATTAAAAAGAGAACCATTATATGTAATGCACACAAGTGCACATAGGAAAATAACTTTTGTAAGAATACTGTAACCTTTTCATGATTCATTGTAGGGATGCAAAATAATTAAACGTTTAATTAAATATGTACCTGATAGAGGCACATAGCAGCTCTTGTCCCTGTTCCCAGTTCCAGTGTCATTGCTGCTGGTGTTGCTGTTATAGTTCCTGTCATCACTGCTGATATTTCCATCTTCACTGTTGCTGGTGTTCTTGCTGCTGCTGCTGCTGCTGGGTGATGCTACTGTTAAGAATAAGAGTGGAACATTTCTTATTTTTCTTTCATTACTACAGTACCCACATTAGAGTTTTGATCTGGTATAAAAAAAAACAAAACAATATAATTTCTAAATGTATTATTATTTTTTTCACTGGGGTTATTCTGAAGTCTTGATTTTGACAATTAAAACTAGTTGAAACAAATGCAGTTAACCAATTAATGGTGTTGATAACACTATGTAACACAATTTTTGTTCCTGGGTAGTAAGTGTTATTTCCTAATTGCTTATGCCTCAAAAGTATAGAAAATGGCTATTATTCCCACAAACTTTGCTTTTGTGACCAGGGACAGTGATATTTTGAAATTTACCTATTTCCAATGAGAAAAAGGGCAAATTTGTGTCTTTTCGCTCACATAAAGTCAGAAAAAAAACAACATATGAATCCAAATTAACATGTATTTATACTAAAGTAATACAAAAATGACTACAAAAGATTTAGAAGTGAGTAGTTTTTCGAGATTTACGATTATTCTGTAAATCACTTTCACGAATCAGCCCCCAAATGTAGTCTCTCATCATGTTCTCAATTATACTGTCCTTGGTAGCGGCGTTCAAAGTCCAGTATATCCTGGTGGAAGCGCCGCCTTGCTCCTCCAAGTACGCTCCCATGTTCTCCTTGAATTTATCAAGATGAGCATCAAGGATATGGACTTTGAGGGACATCCTACAGCCCATTGTGCCGTAGTTCTTCACCAGAGTCTCAACCAGCTCCACATAGTTTTCGGCCTTGTGATTGCCCAGGAAGCCCCGAACCACTGCGACAAAAGCTGTTCCAAGCCGCTTTCTCCTTACTAGTGAGCTTCTTGGGAATTCATTGCACTCCAGGATCTTCTTTATTTGTGGTCCCATCAAGACACTGGCTTTGACCTTTGCCTCAGACAGCTTAGGAAGAAGTCTTGAAGGTACTTGAAGGCTGCCGACTCCTTATCTAGAGCTCTGACAAATTGTTTTCCAATTTGATGTGCAGTGGTGGCATCAGCACCTTCCGGGGGTCCACCAGTGGCTCCCACTTGACGTTGTTCCTCCCCACAAAGAACTCGGTCCGCTGTGGCCAGTCCCGCCTGTGGTAGTGCGCCTTGGTGTCCCTGCTGTCCCAAAGGCAAAGATAGCAGGGAAACTTGGTAAAACCGCCTTGGAGACCCATCAGGAATGCCACCATTTTGATGTCTCCTATGACCTTGATGCCATCTCAGAAAAATGCAGATATGTATCCACTTAGGCAGCTGGAACTAAACTGAACTGGTGGGCTTAAGGCCCCTGTATTTATACTTCTATTTATATTACTGGAAAGTTCTAGAAAGTTCTAGAAGTTACTCCAAGTTTACTCAGCACTGAATCTATCTGGAATGTTCTGGAAAATAGGTAAATTTCAAAATATCACTGTCCTGGTCACAAAAGCAAAGTTTGTGGGGAATAATAGACATTTTCTATACTTTTGAGGCATAAGCAATTAGGAAATAACACTTACTACCCAGGAACAAAAAAAATAAATAAAAAAATTGTTACATGGTGTAATAGTTGAGAACACTACCCAGATATTTACTTATTAAATGCACTAGTGCCCGTTGTCACTAAGTTGGGTATATTATTTTTATTTTTTTTCCTCCCCAGGTACAATAGCAGCAGTGTGGAATAGTGGTTAGGGCTCTGGACTCTTGACTGGAGGGTTGTGGGTTCAATCCCCAGTGGGGGACACTGCTGTTGTACCCTTGAGCAAGGTACTTTACCTAGATTGCTCCAGTAAAAACCCAACTGTATAAATGGGGAATTGTATGTAAAAAATAATGTGATATCTGTATAATGTGAAATAATGTATAATGTGATATCTTGTAACAATTGTAAGTCGCCCTGGATAAGGGCGTCTGCTAAGAAATAAATAATAATAATAATAATAAAATCTGTGCTTCATTGGAGTTGGATGTGGGTATTTAACTGTTTAAATATATTGCTGCATAACTGCTAAAATAAAAAGAGGGGCAGTTATTTCAATTTCCTGGGAAATACTACAAGGGCACATTATTTTAAAGTGTACAGTATTATCCAGGTGGAGGCACCGCACCATAGTCATTATTATTCATTCTTGAAGATATCTGCATATAGAATAGGGCAATACCAGTCAGCGCACCATCAACCACTGGGAACCAGGATCTTCTTGTGTGCGTACTACTGTAAACCACAATCACCATCAGGTACTCAGACAAGTAAATAAGTTCTAAATATTGCTTGTTTGTGCTCTGCTAGCTCAGAGTGACTAGAGTGGGGTTATATATATATATATATATATATATATATATATATATATATATATATATATATATATATATATATATATATATATATATAATGCAGATCAAATACAAACAGATACAACAATAAAAACTAAACAGATACATACATATTATAAAAATGCCATCTCAAACATATGTTTTTTAGTCTGGTTTTAAAAACAGATCGAGTCTCAGCTTCCCTCACATGTGCTGGTAGCTCATTCCAAAGTTTGGGGGCTCTATAACAGAAAGCCCTTCCTCCCCATTTAACATACTTTATTTTAGGGATTACCAGCAATCCCATATTCAGGGATCTCAGGTTATCTAATGTTCTCAGTTGTTAATGTATCCTATCTGTTCTTGAACACACCTCCCTGCTAACCAATTATTTATTGATGAAATTCTACTATATCGTTCATCACCTCTGCCAAAAACAGGCAGTAGACCCGAAAGAATGGGTTTGCAATGTAGCTCTTTCAGTTTCTTAGTTAGAGATTTAAGTCTTTGTTTCTTCTCTTCTGATTTTCTGTCTTTTATGTCATTAGCACTTTCATGCACAATTACTACTGGCCCTGTTTGTGTTTTATTGGATCCATTTACCAGTTTGTGTATTCTGATATCAATGCCCTGAATGTTTGCTCCTGGAAGGCAGGTTACAGACCTGTTCAATGGATCTTTACGAGTGAAATCACGATCAACATAGCGAATTGTAGAATCACCTACCAATGAAACATCCACATTGCTTTCTGTATGGTCCAATCTCCGGTACTTTAGACTTGATATTTGTTGGATAATACAATACCCTCTGGTTGTTTATTTTTAGGTGTTCTATGGCTTTTCCTAGCTGTCACCCATGGTCTAGTCAAGTTAACATCCTCTCCATGTAACCCTTCCACAACAGGACATGCAGTGTTTGATAATTAGGAGGAGTTTGATTCCTCATGAGCATTTGAGACCAATAAGTCAGAGGCCTCACCTGCAATATCTGAAGTTAACCAGGTGTTGTTTACCTCATGAACACTGTTTTCTATAAACTGCTCACTTGTATAGATCTGAGTGTTACGATTTGATTTTCAAGTTCAGCGACTTTCTGCGTTAATGTATTTATAAGAGAACATTCCTGACAATAAAAGACATTCAAAAATCGTGATGGATCAACAGCTGTATACATTTCACATGAGCCGCACTTCGTAGCACGCATTGCAGATTTCATATCTATTATAACAACTCACATGATAATCGTTGACCTCTTCAACTCCAGATTCAAAATGAATGTGCACTCCAGGTACCAGATTTAGACATTATTGTAATTGGTAATTTTACAAATAATAACAATAATAATAATAATAATAATAGGAAAAAAGCCATTACATTTATAACATTTTTATTAACCCTAGATAGTCATATTCAATAAAGCAAGACAGGCACAAAAGATTGATCTTTTTTTTATATTTTATTTTTGCATAACAAAACATATATATTAGTTAGCAAAATGTATACAGTAAAATAAATGTTTTATATACATAATAGAAATATTCAAGTTTTTTTTCTGTAATGCTGTAACAGGGGAGACCTGGACTGGCCGTCTGACGTATGCACAGTGCTGCAGGAAGAGGCGGCAGTCCCGTGGGATCCGCCTGTCAGTCATGGCAGGGACACAGAGAGGCATGGAAGAGGGTGTGTGGGCTTTCCTGCTCTCTGAGTGGCTGGGAGGCAGGGCTTGCTGGACCTATACATTAATACTTTGGCGTTTCCTCAGATCTGCCCCTTTAGACCTAACAATGAGCATGCGGTCACGCTGCTCAGCAAGACTGTGGACGGACAGGACAGAAAACAAAAGAAACTCAAAGAGAAGAAACTAAAGAAATAGAGAGAGAGCGGGGAATCCTCGGGCAGACCCCAATAGTGTCTAGAAATAGCTGAGGGAACAGCAGAGTGTAGGACGGAGACCCGGGACGTACGGGTAGCGACAATTGAGGAAAACCCGCTGGAGTGCAGCACCTTTATTTTGTAGTTTTCATTACTGTGTTTTATTTTCCCTTTTTCCTTTTGTCTTTTCGTTTTCATTATTCTTTGAGCACCTGCACCATATTGTGTACCATAGGCGGTAGCCAGGCCACAGACAAGAGCGCCCTCTGCGGGCTAAAATAAATCAGAAAAAAAAACAAATAATAACAAAAATACAAATAAATCTGAGCACCCAGATCTCACCCAGCGTTCAGGAAGCGGCACAGCCGCAGAACCACCTGGGTTTGGAAAAATCCTTCCAACAAAAACCATTTCCAAATGGAAAGGCAGCTCGGAGAAATGATCCTTCTCAATCCCAGGGTAAAGCAGGAACAGCTTGGTGAGACAGTGGCCAGGAATCCACAGCCTGGATATAAAGACTTCAACAAATTTCTATTAATATTCACAAAGGTGAATTTCAAACTCCGCTAAAGAAGATGATTGTGGAATTGATTCAGATTTTTTTAATATAGATTTCTTTCCCCCACCCCCCACCACACTGCCTGTGCTGGACTAGAAGCCTTGTTGGACTTCCAGCAGCAACCTGCGTGTTTTTTATAGAGCCACAGACCGACACAGAGACACGAAATCACACAAAGAACTGCTCCTAAACCCCACCAGTGGAGTCGGTCAGAGCTCGGGACTGTCACATGAGCTGGTGCTGTTGTGGGTTGAGCCAGAACCACGACTACCTCAGTCAGGCCTGACCCAGACAGTCTAGTACCCTTAACGAAGCACGTGTATTTCCCAGCGTCTCCCTCCCTGACTCTCCTCAGCAGCAGTGAAGCGTTCCCGCGCTGCAGCTCAGAATCAAACAGGCTGGTCCTGTTCACATACAGAGGGAGCTGATCGGCAAGCTGGTCCCTGTTGTTATAGAAACCGTGAACGATGTGGTCCGTTTCTGCTCTTCTCCAAATCACACCTGACTTCTCATCCCAGCCTCCAGCTGTGTAGTTGAAGGTGCAGCTCAGGATACAGTCCTGCCTCTCAGTACACTTCACTGAGCTCGGGACTGTCACAAACTCACTGTCGCTGCTCACACTGCCAGCAGCCAGTATGAGGATTGCCAATACCCCGGTAACAGCAGCAGCAGCAGCAGGGCCAGTGAAGCACACTCTCCTCCTTAACTGGATCCTGGACTCGGTCCTTCTCTTCAAATAGAGCCTGAATAGGAGAAGAGCAAAAAGTTCAGAAACACGAGAGAGACAGACAGACAGACAGACAGACAGACAGACAGACAGAGAGAGAGAGACACACACACAGGGAGCACCAGGGTTATAAACACAGACAGGATTATAAACACACACAGGGTTATAAACACACACACAAACAGGGTTATAAACACAAACACAGCGTAATAAACACACACACAGGGTTATAAACACACACACACAGGGTTATAAACACACACACAGGGTTATAAACACACAAACACAGGGTTATAAACACACACACACAGGGTTCAGCACATTTATGACTCGGACACTCACTGGGACAGTTTGCTCCCAGGCTGCCTGATGTGATCCGGTGCCAATGAAACAAGTTCAATAGCGAGCAGAAACTTGAAACAGAACAGAAGACAAGAAGTGGAGAAAGTGACGCATCAAACTCAGCGCAGAGAGCAGGACGAGAAGGGCACACATTGAAGCCAAGAGAAAAGAAACCCTGAGTACAATACTGGATCGGGGTCTTACTGGTTCCAGGGCAGCTCAGGTGAATTTAGGGACGCTTCTTCTCCTGCAGAGTCCATCCTCTTTGCACGCTCCGTCTGCATCTCTGTACCGACACACAAGAGAAATCTTAAATTCATACCACGTTGCACACTGGAGTCACTAAATATTCAAAGACTCGTCTGTCTGTTTATCATTATTATTACACATCACAGCGCTCTTAGTTATAGACTATATACTCCAGGAAAGTTTCATGAAATTAAACCCACAAGGAAAGTGCCATTGTGAACACCTACAGATTCACAACCAGAAAAACTACACTTCCCATGAGCCTCTCATGCAGGTTCACTTCAGCTACAGGATGCACAGGGTCTCCCTCCCATTTCTCCAGAAGGACCCAGAGCCTACAGCAAACATATCAACTTTGAACCCTTGTGAATACACTCCAACACTGCTTATTATAAACTAACCTGGCTGCACACACACCGCCTAATTGGGATTGCAGCCGAAATGGGATACAACTCTGGGAGACGGTTCTTCCCAATGCAAATGACGTTGTTTAATTGGGACGTCACTTTGTTTAATTGGGATGCAGTATTTTCAAATGATGAATGGATCGCTTTTCAGAGCAAGACAGGTGGTGCAGCGCTGTGCAGGCAGTGTGTGATTACACTGTGACTTGAGTACATTGAGTAAAGTACGCTGAGCTCCTGAAGGAGGAGGAGGAGGAGGAGTCTCCTGTGGTTTCTCAGGCTGCTCTTGCAAAGAAAGTTGCCGTGTCAACATTGCAGGTGCGATTCTTTTTGTTCAGGAATAATAAAAACATTGACTTGTATTTTCAATGATGTATTTATCATTTAATCATAATGTGATGTGATTTCATTCATTTTCTTTTCATTAAGAATCAAAAAGCGTGACTCGGGTCGTCTCAACTGCCTCTCGTTTAATTGGGGCAGCTGCTTATTCGGACCGTTCATTTATGTAAGCCTTTAAACCAGTCTCTTCGGGTTCAGCTTGCGAAACAGGACGCTGGACACGTTTATTGTTCCGTGCACTTGTTTATTTAAGGCTGAGTTGCAGATACAAATACTATACGAAACCTTGTATAATAAAACAGCGATCGGGCACTGCTGCTCCGCGCCTAGACCAGTTCAAAAAACCCCAAGCAAGAACAATCTCGAATGTTCCAGAGTGTCCCTCCAAACTGTCCGACTCCCCAACACAACTGCAACAATACATTCCGGGTAAGCAGCAAAACAAACAGCGGCGACTCAGTATAATCAAACTAATATATACACACAGGATTTCAAATTTTGTAAAATAATCATTTTGTACATATATTTTTCTAAAGTAACATAACCAATGTTACAGTCTTCCCCTGCTTTATTTGAAACGTTCTCGTTTCTTAAATATATACATACAATATTTCAAATTTTGTAAAATAATCATTTTTGTACATATATATTTCTAAAGTAACATAACCAATGTCACATATATAACTAAGGCAGTGCAATAGGAACTTTTTTTTTTCTTTTTAACTATCAGTCAGAACTCTTTACTATACTGTAAAATATATTATACTGAAAACAGGTATATACTACGAAACAACAAAATCTCGAAACTTCTCTGGTTTCCTAACGTGATGACCACTACGAGTATGTCCAACAGGGAATGCATCAGGAATTTGAGGTTGTCGAGGTAAGTGAACAGACATAGTCTCTTGGTGCACCGTGCCTTGTGTATCTCTGGGGCTTGAAGGACAGGCGACACCCAGGCGTGGCTCAAGTTCTGGAGCAGGTTCTGGTACAACTTCTGGAACCGGTAACACATCACTTTGGACAGGACCTGCAAAAGAAGGAAAAAAGAGAGAGGGCATCGAGCGAAACCTGGAGCTTGCTGGAGCTGGTGGTTGGTAAGGCAAGGCTAGTGGTCTGACAGGTTTGTCCAGGTTGTGGGGCAGCCGTCGAGACACTTCTGGACGTGTAAGTAAGTCAGACCAAGGACCTTTGTATGCCTTCAGACGATTGTAATGTACAATCCATGATTTTGCTCGTGGATCTTTGGGGTCGGTGATTTCATAAGTCACGCCAGGACAACCTTCTCTATCCAATCTCTTCAAAACTTTATACGGCCCTTTCCATCTGGGAGCGAGTTTTTTTTCTCTGATTGGCAGGATCATCAAGGAACACAAGATCACCCTCGGCATATGGATGAAAAGCTTTTTTTGATCGTAATGAGTCTTTTGCTGTAGTTTAGACTCTTTAGACTGCTGCGCTGCAATCTCAAAAGCATGTGACAGGCGGTTAATGACATCCTGGGCATATGCTGCAGGTATGCCAGGAGTTGCTTTAGAATTTAATGAACTGCAATTTAACAAAACGTCCACAGGCAGACGAGGTTCGCGGCCGTGAGCAAGGAAAAATGGAGTGTATCGGGTACTAGAATGTACACTTGAATTGAATGCAAGCTCCACTTGTGAGAGATATTTATCCCACTCTCCATTCTGGTAGATGTACTTAGCTAGCTGATCTTTTAGTGTTCTGTTCAGTCTTTCCACCATGCCATCTGACTGTGCGTGGTAAGGTGACGTCCGTGTCTTTTTGATTCCCAACTTGCTACACAGCTGCTTCACTAGATCAGACTCAAACTGTCTATGCCATGCTGACGAATGTACTCTTCAAATAAACATTGAGCTACACTTGTTGCACGCTGATCTTTTAAAGGAAAGAGATTCACATAGCGTGTAAAATAATCCATTACAACAAGAACATACCTGTTGCCTTTGAGAAGTGACTGGTAACTCTGTGAGGTCTGCAGCGATTTTTTGAAACGGACGATCCACCACAATAGACTGCAGAGGTGCTCTAGCTTTTGGTGTTGGAGCACTGCGAGTTTGACAGGGTAAACATTCTGTACAGAACTTATAAATGTCACGTGACATATAAGGCCAATAGCAGATTTTCCTAGCTCTTTGCAACGTTCGTTCAGTCCCTAAATGTCCACTAAACACATTTCCATGCAGGTAAGTAAGAGCTGTCTGAATAAGTGATTCAGGAAGGACCAGTTGGTAAGTATAGGTCTTCTGTAGGACGGTTTTAACTTTTCGGCAGAGGATTCCACTTTGAAGGGTCAGACGAGGAAACTCATACCAGAGCTTCTTCAGAGCCGATGGTGAACGTTTGATTTGTCTTGCAGTAGGTCTTTGGTTATCGATTTCTTTCCATCTCATTACAGTTCTCAGGATGACATCTGCTTGTTGTTTCTGCTTCATTTCCTCTAGGTCTATTGCTAAGTCTTCACATGTTTGTCTTAAAGGAACAGACTGTTCATTGAGTGATTCAGAGGATAAACTGCTTTGTGTGACTGCAGAAGACACATTCAAATTCTGAGTGGTGACAAGTAAACACTGTACTGCCTTACTACTCAGAGTTGTCTGGTCTCCTTGATAAAGCATCAGCATTGGCATGCCGAGCTCCCTCTCTGTGTATAATTACACAGTCATACACATCCAATTCTAAAATCCATAGTCCTCTTCTTCCTGTGGGATCAACGTCAACAGGACTTTTCTTGAGACTCAGCAATGGTTTGTGGTCTGTGACAATTTAAAATGAGCTGCCAGCCAGAAAGTGCTTAAAGTGCCGTAAAGACCAGACTATTGCCCAGAGTTCACGATCGTATGTAGACCACTTTTTCTCTGTAGGTGTGAGGGTATGGCTTGCATATGCAATTACTCTTTCTTTTCTGTCTTGAAAATGAGCAAGCACAGAGCCAATAGCATTCTGAGAGGCATCGGTGTAAAGCAGGAATGGTAGAGCAAAATTTGGATAAGCCACTACTGGAGGTTCATTTAAAGCAAGCTTCAGAGAGAAGAATGCATCGTCACATTCAGGAGTCCATTTAAAAACAACTCCCTTCTGAGTGAGGGAATGCAGTGGTGCTGCCTTTTGTGCAAAGTTTTTAACAAATCTCCTATAATAAGAACAGATACCCACAAAAGCTCTCACCTCAGTAGGTGTTCTTGGTATTGGCCAGTCTTTTCACTTTATCCAGCTTCCTGGAGTCAGATCTGAGACCATCCTTGAGATTACATGTCCCAGGAAAGAGACTTTGTCCTGTGCCAGCTGACATTTGCTAGCCTTCAGTTTTAGTCCTGCCTTGGTAAATCGAAGAAAGACATCTTCCAGACTCTGCAGGTGTTCAGGAAAGGTTTTGCTAAAAACCAAGACATCATCCAAATAGATGAGACAGATCTTCCAGTGAAGACCACGGAGCACAAGCTCCATTAAACATTGGAAAGTGGGTGGAGCATTGGTCAGTCCCATGGGCATTAATTTAAAATGGTATAAGCCACTGCCAGTGGTAAATGTGGTCTTTTCTCTGTCTTCTGATGCCAGCTCGACCTGCCAATAACCACTTGAAAGGTCCCTGGTACTAAACCAGCATGCCCCTGCCAAGCTGTCCAATGCTTCGGATATCTGTGGTAAAGGATGCGAGTCTCGTATGGTCACAGCATTTATCTTCCTAAAGTCAATGCAAAATCTGTAGCTGCCGTCCTTCTTTTTAACTAAAACAGGTGAGGCCCAAGGGCTGCAGTTTTCCTCAATGATGTTATGGGTCAGCAACTGCTGAACTTGTTTCTCTATTTCCTCCTTCAAGGCTGGGGAAGTCCTATAAGCACGTTGGCGGATTGGTTGGGCACGCCAGTTCAATGTGGTGTTTTATAGCATCTGTGCGCCCATAGTCATGTTTATGTGAACTAAATACGTCACAATACTTGAAAAGTAAGTTCTCCAGTTGGTCCTTTTGTTGAACACTCAAATTAGACTGACTGAGGTCCACTTCGGTAGCACTGTTCCTTCTGTCTGGCTGATGTTGTTCACAGTAGCTTCAATCACCTGAAATTCTTCACCTCCTCGATTTATAAGAGAGTAAAATTTCCTAGCGGTGTGTTACTTGGGACCTGACAGTCTTCGTTTGTAGGATTCATGACACGAATGGTTGTTAGTCCTTTCTTCACTGGAGACATGGTTCTGGCAACAAACAGACCAGGGTAGTTACAGGCCTCTGGTTCCAGTATTCCTAAGTAATTTGAAGTCAGGGCTTGATGTTCTGTAGTAGGCTGCAGCTTTGCCATGATATTCATCTGAGTCATTGCAGGTATAGAGATTGGGGCTAACTTCACAGCATTACAACAAAGAGGTGTGATTTGCTTAGAAAATAATAGTGGGACTTTCCCATTCCACAACTGTAGCTGTCCTCCTCGTACATCAATCACTGCATTATGCTTTCTGTAGAAAATCCCAACCTAGTATAACAGCTTGATTGGAATTTCTTATTACTTGAACATCATGTTGAAACACCTCCTCTCCGAGTCTAATGCTTATGGTTAGTGTCCCAAGAGTGTCAAGGCACTCACCAGTCACTGACCTTGCCAACATATATGTCTTTTTGATGGACTTTGTCTTCAGTGCTGGAATTGACATTCTTAAACTTTCACTGATTAAAGAAATTTCTGAACCAGTATCAATGAAGGCTTGAACAGCGGTACCTTCAATGACAGCAAAAACATATGACGTTGGAGAATCTTTTAAAGCTGAAGCTTCCAAGTCTGGGCCCCTGTTATTCACTGTAGCAGCCACTTGGCCCGCAGTACCTGCTACCATTCGTTTCCCTGATATGTGGTGTTCTCAGGATCAAAGCAAAGGTGCTGTTCCATGTATCTGGAACTAGGCCTTCCCTCATTGCGTTTAGGACTGGGTGTTCTTCTCGTGTATCTTTCACTTGAGTGAAAGTAGGATGCAGATGGACTGCGAGAATATATTGGACTACAGTGCTGATCATGGTAGGATGAGTGATAGCGATTGCTAGGACTGTGATTTCTTGGATAGTAGCGGTGGCTTGGTGATGGAGACCGTCTTTCATATTGTTGTCTTGGTGGGAATAATATCTGGGTCTTGCTCCAGGAGACATGTTTCGATAGCTGTGCTCTACATGTGAAGGTGAAGAAAGATATTTTTGTGATCTAGATGCAGAACTATATCCCTCAGGGGATACCTGTCTTGATGAGCGATATTTTTCTCTGCCACGTTCTGGAGAGTGTTGACAGTCCCTTTTACTCTCATTACCCTGGCTATGCCCACGTTTCAGATTTTCTTGCTGTTGCTTTAATTGGTTAATTTCTACTCTCAGTGCTTTAACATCTGCAGTCAAATCCACAATAGCTTGCATTAACTTAGGGGATTCCTGTGATGCAGATGCAACAGACTTGCTTGACACCATGGCTGTTATGATTTCCCCAGATTTACATTCAGACACTTGTTCCAGAACCTTCTCATTTGCTGTACTTAAGGGATATGGAGGAGCAGTTTTTAATGCCTCCTGAGCCCGCTCCCACTTGCAAGCAATTGTTAGGGCCTCCTCCAAATTACTTGCACCATGCTCATGACACTTAGCCTGCAGCACTGGGTCTAGACCAGCAACAAAACGTCTAAAACGCTCCATTTTAACAGCTGGCTGTCCATAATTGGGAAATGCCTCTTGCACTAGTCTGCCTATTTCTGCTGCATACACTTCTAATGCTTCTTTAGGCTGGTGTGGTCTTGCATTAACAAAAGTTTGAAAATACAACATATATTCTTTCCTTCCAAAGACTTCTTTTAATTTCTCTACTGTTTTAGCATAGTCTTTTTGTATTTCAGGGGATAAAGAAACCCAGTAGAAACCCACTTGCATCACCACTTAAACGTGTTGGTAAAATTGTTGCAAGATCTTGGAGTTGTGTGTCTGTACAGGCTTTTACAGCTAATTCCAGACGAGTTTTCCACAAAGAAAAACTTTCTTTATCCTTTCCATCTCAGTGGAAGCACGGAGGTAGCTCAACACGGTAATGAATTACTCTGGCTTTGTTCATGTGTCTTTCTACATTAATAACAGGTTCATTTTCGGTTTCGTTTTCATGAGCTGCGTCTACATAATCCTCTTGGTCTAGCGCATTTTCCATTATTTCGTATTGTACTTGTTTAACTTAGATATCTGCGGTTAACTGACGGTTTACTGTAAGTTGTTGTTTTTTTTTTTTTTTTTTTTACATAACATTTCACTCACCACTGCCGTGGTTTTCCCTCAGTCACCAGCAAGCACAGTTCACTGCATCAGGCCTCAGAGAGAAAAAAAAAAAAAAGAATATCCCACCGCTGCCACCAGTCTGTAAGCCCTTAGACCAGTCTCTTCGGGTTCAGCTTGCGAAACAGGACGCTGGACACGTTTATTGTTCCGTGCACTTGTTTATTTAAGGCTGAGTTGCAGATACAAATACTATACGAAACCTTGTATAATAAAACAGCGATCGGGCACTGCTGCTCCGCGCCTAGACCAGTTCAAAAAACCCCAAGCAAGAACAATCTCGAATGTTCCAGAGTGTCCCTCCAAACTGTCCAACTCCCCAACACAACTGCAGCAATACATTCTGGGTAAGCAGCAAAACAAACAGCGGCGACTCAGTATAATCAAACTAATATATACATACAGTATTTCACAATTTGTAAAATAATAATTTTGTACATATATTTCTAAAGAATTGCCGATGTTTAGACATTAGAAAAAGAAACGTATACTGCAGATATGTAAGTTAACATAGGCCATGTAAACTCATTGTTAGACTTCGTTTGAATTTTAATTCCAAACACAATCTGTATTTACAAAATAGTCCGGCTTCACTTTTAGGACATTAGGATACAAACACACAGCCTTCATATTTGATGTTCATTATATAAGTATCACGTACTTTAATATCGGTATACCTTGCATACGTAACAGTCTGTTCCGAAAAGGTATCTATTTTAAACACAATATTTAATAAACTAGTATTTACATCTCTCTCTCTCTCAAGCTGCATGCAGCTTACAGCACAGCTGCAGATCCAGGCTTTGTTTTCCGCGCTGTCGATGCGATCGAGTCAAACACAGTCGAGTTTAATAACATCTAAGCAATGCACTTTTTATTTTATACCATAAAACCACCAAGTCTTTCTTAAAGACTTGATATAAACCGGGTTTATAAATGGAAGTTACTTACCGGTAATATTAAAGAAATTCAAACATGTGCGCTACGTGTTGCAGCACCTCACTTCTGTTCACTTACATCAATTTGTAAAGGCTTAAACCCTGAAAAGCGTTAATGCGCTGCGTAATGTCAAACCAAGTTGTTCTTGTGTTGCAGATAATACACATTTCTAAAAGTTGAATCTTTACAGTTTTTAGATTTTATTTAATTATTTATTTAAAAAATAATAATAATGCAGCCGCGATGGTGTCGTGTTTAAACTCTCAGTGAAATGTGCTGCTGCATCTGTGTGTACTGTAGACCGCGCTGTGTGCAATTCTGTAACCGCATCTTCTCTGGAAACTAGGCATTTTGTTCTGCAGTTCAACCGCACCTACGAAATGCCTTTTCCATTTTGAATATAATTCTAACTCTTCACTTGTGCATGGTAGTTTGTTCACTGTAATTTGTAGGATACAAAATCCATCACAATCAATATAAACTGGAAAATAATATATTAATATAAACCCAACTCCAAAGACCCCTAGACAAGCAAGAATATACATGTGTTCAATAACATTTAAATCACCAAATGGAAAACTCTACTAACTGCATAAAGGACAGTATGTTAAAATAATCAAATCACCTCTATAGGCAGATCGTGTACAGTTTAGTAAGAGTTTAGTTTCACTATATATCACGTTTTAGCAACCACATGGCGTGCTTTTAAATATTTTAAAGCACAATAATATGACAATAATGACCTTAAATTATTAGATTGTGAAGCACTTTCATGTAAAGACTTGAAAAGTGAATACAAATCATTACAGTGATAATATAACAGTATCTATAAAAAGCCTCTTACAGTGCGTCCTTGGTAGCGTGGTCCGAGTGCAGTTATCTTCTTAAATTCCTATGATCAACTTGTCCTCTAGTAAGTTGTTTTAAAGCCAGCTGTGTAGCACTCTCTTTAGGAGATGTGGCCACCAGACCTTGCCTTGCTTCACAAATGTGAAACACATCACTTTTGAAACAGCAGTCCCCGGCAGACTTATGTGCAGTGATGTCATAGTCACGCCATCATCACACCACCCAAACCTTTTTTTTTTTTTTTTTTTTGGAATATCAGGTAAAGGCACACGCCCACCTCAACTGCATAGTTTTGCAGCTGAAAGTGAACAGGAGTTACTATAGGACAAACAAGACTGAAGCTTGCAACTGGAAACACAAGACAGACGGCAGTTTAAATCTATCTATCTATTTATCTATCTCTTTGTAACAGAGAAATCAATCAAGCTAAAACAAATATATTCTGTTTCATTTACGTATGTTGTAAAAAGATAATATTCTATGATGTTTTCTAGGCGTATGTGGTAACTTTTAGAATCTTATAAAAACATGACAAAATGAGCATCGCGAGTCTATATACTTGCCTGTCAGATTTGAAGTTGTCAGTGAGTCACATGACTGATCCAGCGGCGAGCCTGCCCATGCGTTGTTTACAGCAGTAGAGTACACGCGAGGGAATAATCATTAGAGGAAGGAATCAAACACCAATCTTAATGGGAATTCATTAAGTAAGCCTATAGACTTCAAACTACAGTATATTTCATTAAACCTGGGAGTGTATGGCAAGCCAAATTATCATTTAGAGATATCTCTAATTCATTTATAGATATCTGGGCAGCAGTGTGGAGTAGTGGTTTAGGGCTCTGGACTCTTGACCGAGGGTTGTGGGTTCAATCCCAGTGGGGACACTGTTGTTGTACCCTTGAGCAAGGTACTTTACCTAGATTGCTCCAGTAAAACCCAACTGTATAAATGGGTAATTGTATGTAAAATAATGTGATATCTGTATAATGTGAAATAATGTATAATGTGATATCTTGTAACAATTGTAAGTCGCCCTGGATAAGGGTGTCTGCTAAGAAATAAATAATAATAATAATAATAATCTCAACTATTTGAAGATATCTCTAAATCATTTCCAGATATCTCTAAATATTTGAAGATATCTTCAAATATTTAGAGATATCTCTAAATCATTTTAAGATATCTAAAATACATTTAGCGATATCTCAAAATGATTTACATATATCTTTAAATGGAGCTTTAAATAAGATATCTAAAATGCATTTTAGATGTCTTTAAATCATTTTAAGATATCTTTAAATACTTTTCAGATATCTTTAAATTATTTAGAGATATCTCTAAATAACGTCCTATTCATTTAAAGATATCTGTAAATCATTTGAAGATATCTTCAAATAACTTCCTGTTCATTTAGAGATATCGCTAAATCATTTAGAGATATCTCGAAATAACTTCCTGTTCATTTAGAGATATCTTTAAATCATTTGAAGATATCTTCAAATAGCTTCCAGTTCATTTCGAGATATCTCTAAATCATATTGAGATATCTCGAAATAACTTCCTGTTCATTTAGAGATATCTCTAAATCATTTGAAGATATCTTCAAATGAACAGGAAGCCATTTCAAGATATCTCAAAATGACTTCCTGTGAAAATGCTCTATGTTTTAAATGGACTTCCTGTCCATTTAAAGATATCTTAAAATGAAGAGGAAGTTATTTAGAGATATCTCTAGATGTTTTAGAGATTTCTCAAAATGAACAGGGTGTTATTTGAAGATATATTCAGATGAATTACAGATATCTTTAAATGAACGGGAAGTTATTTGAAGATATCTTCAAATGATTTAGAGATATCTTTAAATAATATGTGGATTTGGCTAGCATGGTGCGCCAAACTGTCATTTAGAGATATCTTAAAATGAGGGTTTTAAAGATATCTGTAAATCATTTGAAGATATCTTCAAATAACTTCCTGTTCATTTAGAGATATCTTTAAATCATTTGAAGATATCTTCAAATAGCTTCCAGTTCATTTCGAGATATCGCTAAATCATATTGAGATATCTCGAAATAACTTCCTGTTCATTTAGAGATATCTCTAAATCATTTGAAGATATCTTCAAATGAACAGGAAGCTATTTCAAGATATCTCAAAATGACTTCCTGTGAAAATGCTTTATGTTTTCAATGGACTTCCTGTCCATTTAAAGATCTCTTCAAATGAACAGGAAGTTATTTAGAGATATCTCTAAATGTTTTAGAGATTTCTCGAAATGAACAGGATGTTATTTGAAGATATCTTCAAATGATTTACAGATATCTTTAAATGAACAGGAAGTTATTTGAAGATATCTTCAAATAATTTAGAGATATCTTTAAATAATATGTGGATTTGGCTAGCATGGTGCGCCAAACTGTCATTTAGAGATATCTTAAAATGAGGGTTTTAAAGATATCTGTAATGTAAATCAATTTGAGATATCTTAACTGCACAATTAAAGATATCTGGAATTCAATTTGAGATATCCTGAAATGTTTTAGAGATATCTCTAAATATTTCAAGATATCTTAAAATGCAAATAGAGATATCCCTAAATGATAATTTGGCTTGCCATAGGGAGTGAGAATAACTGAACTGAAAGGACACTAACATGTAAACTTCAGAGCCGGGGTTGGTTGAAATTGTTTTTTATTTTTAACATAAGTTTTTATTATGGTTGCATTTGGTGTAATTGAACTGAAGTTGACGAATGTATTATTAATTTATTGTCTACTTAAATGTCTTATATTTATGTCACATACATTGTAATCAGGAACGGACTGGGACTAAAAAACGGCCCTGGACTTTGACCCAGACTGGCCCATCACAACCGGCCCGCGGGTACTCCACTGCCCTGTCCTGCCGACGCACGCACATTCACACACCAGCCCCTAATACCACCACCTAGCTGCATCACAGCTATTGTTCTACACTAATGCATTACTATATTCAGAGTGCTACAGAACACACACACACTCTGTACACTGTTATAAGAGTTCTACAGAACACATACTGAATTGTCATGATTCCCTCCTCTTGCGAACCTGCTCTCTATGAGCAGACATCTGACTGCCACTGAGCAGATTTTCAATATCTGCTTCGGAGGCCCTTAAAACATACCCCTCAGCACTACTTCTGTGCATGTGGCTCTTCTCATGCTCCTCTACTCTTTGGTGAATATGTTTCCAATCTGTCATTCCACTCATGAAAATACTGCTGTCGCTGGGCTTGGCAAATGCCATACACATTGAACAGTATAAAGCAAGGCTTTCTTCACTGTATGACAGCCACTTTCGATTGGTGCCATCTTTAAAACAGAAAACCTTCTGCACCACAGGGTTTTTTGATTTCTGTTGAGGGTGGAAACTAAAAAAAACGTTTAGGTCATCTGACTTGGGTCTTTTGAAATAATCAAAAGTTGGGCTGTCATCCTGGCTCTCCCTGACTCTCTCTTCCACTGCAGCTGAACTGGGCCTATCATCAACCTCAACCTGGATATGAATTCATGAATAAACTAATTAATTATAAAGGCCCAATATTTTGACAAAATACAAAAACACAGCAGCAGCCCCACCATTTGATCAAATGAATGAATAGGGCTTCAAACGAACATTAACCTGTTGAATGAAATGTAAAATCCAGATTTCCACCCAAATAGACATACCAAAAGTAATTATTTATCATGAGAGGGTCATACACAATAACTAGTAATGCTGCATACCCAAGAAAGATTAAAATCTCACCTTTCTGGGAAAAATAGTTATAAATCGCTGAGGTGTACTCACTTTTGAGGACACAAGCTCAAGTACATAGTAATAATATGAAATATCATATATGGTGTAGTTCCTATTCAACAAAAGTTGATGAATAGGGCTTGAAATGACTGATATGGCTGGCATGTACATTAACCAACAAACTGCCTGGCTGGAATCATGTTACTGGTACAGTTAGTTAGCCTAGTTAGCTAGCACACTATTGAAGTTGTGTTATCTGTCTCCCTCCCTGCCCTGGCTCCACATTGCCTACCTCTTCGGATGCAGCCGCTGCTCTGACTTTGCTTGTGCTAGACTCACAATCGTCATCGGCTATGCTGTCGCTGTCTCCTTCTTCTGCTGCTACTCTAGTTTGAACCGGGGCTGCAGCATCCTCCTCGGCATGGACTACTACATGCACGCTGTTGGCATTGGCATTGGCACTACTACCGAATAAGTCGGTTAACTTCCTACATTTGGCTGCATCTGACTCAAGGGGCTTTACTTTTTTCTCCCGTAACACTTCAGCCCCACCTTTGCGTTTTTTACTGTGTTGCTTTACCATGATGTTTTCCAAAATTGAAGCGAACTTCCCTTGATAGCTAGCTACATCAGCGTCTCGTGGCTATGTCACAGTCAGTGTGTGTGTGTGTGTGTGTGAAGGGGGCGGGGTTAAGGGCTGTAGCCGCTTCACACAGGGAGGAATGGACCAAAGAGCCGGGGGGAGAGATGGACCAGTGGGCCGGCCCGCGTCGCTCAAGTTTCTATCCCCCCATTAATTGGACCGTTGGGCCGGCCCAGTCGAACAGCCTGGGACGGGAGATTATATATATATATATTGTATATATATATAAATATATGTATATATGTAATATATGGATGGGTATAAAAAAATATCAAAGGCCTTGAATATCCCTTGGATATTGGAGCACGGTCAAGACGATTATTAAGAAATGGAAGGTGTATGGCCCCACCAAGATCAGGCCGTCCCTCCAAACTGGATGACCGAGCGAGAAGGAGACTGATCAGAGAGGCTACCAAGAGGCCAATGGCAACTTTGCAAGAGCTACAGGCTTATGGCCAAAACTGGTCAAAGTGTGCATGTGACAACAATATCCCAAGCACTCCACAAATCTGGCCTGTATGGTACGGTGGCAAGAAGGAAGCCATTCCTCAAGAAAGCCCACCTTGAATCCTGTTTGAAGAATGCAAAAAAAGCACTCAGGAGATTTTGCAGCCCTGTTGCAAAAGGTTTTGTGGTCTGACAAAACTAAAATTGAACTTTTTAGCCTAAATGCAAAGCGTTATGTTTGGCGCAAACCCAACACAGCGCATCACCCAAAGAACACCATCCCTACTGTGAAGCATGGTGGTGGCAGCATCATGTTATGGGGATGTTTCTCATCGGCAGGGACTGGGGCACTGTCACAAAGACGGCCAGAGTGGGTTGCGTCAGACCAGAAAGGAATTCAAACACAGAGACGGTGGTTGTGATGATGAGCCGAGTGCAATGGCTGCACTCGGCGTTTAATAACAAAAAAAAAAGGTTTAAACAACGGAATACAAAACAAGACACGCACTTGACGCCAAAATAAACAGACAGACAAAACGACTGACACTAAACAAACGGTGCACGGACAGACAAACAAACACGGTGAGAACAAACACTTATCTTGCACGTTTTTACTTTTAATTACTCCTCTCTCTCTCACCCGTTCTCCTCTTCCGAACACCCAACCACGAGTGACTAAACGCATCTATTTATACTGTTTGTGCTGGGATTCAATTACTAATTAATTATTCACTTGAATCCCAGCACGTGAATTCATTACGTGAAACCCCGTGTTCACATATTATATTTTAAATGCACGTGCGTGATGTGCAATCCCGTGCCTAAATACAAATATACACTTTTTAAATCCATGTGAAACACAGACCCGTTTATATCCCGTGTACCAATCTATACACCAACATTAACACACGCAACATACAACACATAACACAAAAAATACACACAGGGCGGGCACTTTGCCACATATATACCCCCTGTGCAAAGCACATGGCCTCAACGGCCACCTCCCCTTAAATACCCAGCAGTCCAGGCCAAAGTCTCGGGCTGGGAAGGGAGGCTTCAGTGGGCCCATGGCTGGAAATGCTGTCAGCTCCCCTGCCGGTAGTGGCACGGCTGACAGCATGCTGGTCCTGTCCTGCAGCTAAAAAGCTGCGGGGGCAGGTGGTCCCCACCTCCCCTTCTTCGTGGCCGGCAGCTCCCTCCCTGTGGGGCTCCGCCACAAGAACTCCTGCAGCGAAACTGCTGCTGGGGAAAGTGGTCTCCAGACCTCGTCCCCCTTCTTCGGTGGGCCGGTAGCTCCCCTTCTCTGGGTTCGCCACCGCATCCCTGTGGAGGCACGGGCAGCAGAGGCAGCTCCTGCTCCTCTGCTCCGGGGCGGTGGGTCAAGCAGAGGCAGCTCCAGCTCCTCTGCTCCTGGCGGTGGTGGAGGCAGAGGCAGCTCCAGCTCCTCTGCTCCTGGCGGTGGTGGAGGCAGAGGCAGCTCCAGCTCCTCTGCTCCTGGCGGTGGTGGAGGCAGAGGCAGCTCCAGCTCCTCTGCTCCTGGCGGCGCTGGCTCCCTCCGCTGTGGCGGCTGGGCTGGTGCGCGCCGGTGCTGCCCTCATCAGCATGAATAGAGGCTGCTGGGGACACCAGCCTCCTGCCCCTCCCCCCAAAATTTTCAGGGGTTGAGCCTGTAACCTCCCTTCCGGCTCTTGGGGCTGAACCAGCAGGCATTTTCCCTCTGCTGGTGGCTTGGGTCCCAGGGCTGTGGAAGCCCGACTTGCCTCCCCTTTGGGCTGTGGACGCACCGACTCCTCCCTTTTGGGCTGTGGATGCACCGACTCCTCCCTTTTTGGGCTGTGGACGACCGACTCCTCCCTTTTGGGCTGTGGACGCCAGGGCTCCCCCACTCAGGCATAGGGACGCCTGGGCCCTCCCACTCAGGTGTAGGACATTGGGGCTCCTTCCACTCAGGCGTGGGACGTTCAGGCTCCTTCCGCTGGGCTGTGGACGCCAGGCTCCTCCCGCTTGGGCTGTGGACGCTCAGGCTCCTCCCATTTGGGCTGTGGACGCCAGGCTCCTCCCGCTTGGGCTGTGGACGCCAGGCTCCTCCCGCTTGGGCTGTGGACGCTCAGGCTCCTCCCATTTGGGCTGTGGACGCCAGGCTCCTCCCGCTTGGGCTGTGGACGCTCAGGCTCCTCCCATTTGGGCTGTGGACGCCAGGCTCCTCCCGCTTGGGCTGTGGGACGCTCAGGCTCCTCCCGCTTGGCTGTGGACGCCGGGCTCCTCCCGCTTGGGCTGTGGACGCCGGCTCCTCCCCATAACTGCGGAAGGACAGTGGGCTTAACAGGTGATCCTGGTCGCAGAGGAGGCACCCGCGATGGCTTGTTACATCGCCGTGGATGCCTGGGCCCTTAGGCGGCACCTCCTCCCCCTGTCCTTCACCTCTTTATCCTTCCTTGCCTCCCGCTTGGGCTGTGGAGGCAAAACCAGCAGGCATTCACCCTCTGCTGGTGGAGATGGGGACAGCAGGTACTCACCCTCTGCTGGTGGAGATGGGGACAGCAGGTACCCTCTGCTGGTGGTCCTGCTACCTGGGCTGCTGTTCCGTTTATGGTTGCCTCCAGGTAGCTGAGGACAAACTCCACACCTTCCTCCAAGGTGTTTGGGGTGTGTTACTGCTGATATGCCTCCCATCTCTCACTGTCCATCATCCACAGGGCGCGGACGACTATGGGCAGAGACTGGGCCTCCAGCCCAGCATTCTCCAGGAACCAGTCCCGCCACTTTGTGGCGCTTTTTTTTTTTTTTTATTTTAAACAAAACCCCTCCTGGTCTGACGCTTGGAGGCGGGTTATGCCACGATGACACCACGTGTCACAAAGACGGCCAGAGTGGGTGGCGTCAGACCAGAAAGGAATACACAGAGACGGTGGTTGTGATGATGAGCCGAGTGCAATGGCTGCACTCGGCGTTTAATAACAAAATAAAAGGTTTAAACAACGGAATACAAAACAGGACACGGCACTTGACGCCAAAATAAACAGACAGACAAAACGACTGACACTAAACAAACGGTAACGGACAGACAAACAAACACGGTGAGAACAAACACTTATCTTGCACGTTTTTACTTTTTAATTACTCCTCTCTCTCTCACCCGCTCTCCTCTTCCTAACACCCAACCACGAGTGACTAAACGCATCTATTTATACTGTTTGTGCTGGGATTCAATTACTAATTAATTATTCACTTGAATCCCAGCACGTGAATTCATTACGTGAAACCCCGTGTTCACATATTATATTTTAAATGCACGTGCGTGATGTGCAATCCCGTGCCTAAATACAAATATACACTTTTTAAATCCACGTGAAACACAGACCCGTTTATATCCCGTGTACCAATCTATACACCAACATTAACACACGCAACATACAACACATAACACACAAAATACACACAGGGGCGGGCACTTTGCCACAGGCACTTGTTGGGATAGAAGGGAAAATGAATGGAGCAAAGTATAGAGAAGTCCTTGATGAAAACCTGCTGCCTTCTGCAAGAAAGCTGAAACTGGGACGGAAGTTCACCTACCTTTCGGCATGGCAACGACCCAAAGCACAGAGCCAATGCTACACTGGAGTGGCTAAGGAACAAAAAGGTAAATGTCCTTGGGTGGCCTAGTCAGAGCCCTGACCTAAATTCAATCGAAAATGTGTGACATGACTTGAGGATTGCTGTCCATCAACGCTCCCCAAGGAACTTCACAGAGTTTAAACAGTTTTGTAAAGAAGAATGGTCAAATATTGCCAAATCTAGGTGTGCAAAGTCGGTAGAGACCTGTCCCAACAGACTCACAGCTGTAATTGCTGCCAAAGGTGCTTCCACCATGTATGAACTCAGTGGGGTGGAGGACTTATCCAATTATGATCTTTCAGTTTTGTATATTTAATATCATTTTTTTCTCAATAAAAACTTCTCATTAAGTGTGGAGTATGGTGTGTAGATAAGTGGGGAAAAAATCCTCATTTACATGCATGAAACTCTGAGGCACTGACACAACAAAATGTGAAAAAAGTTCAAGGGGGTGTAGACTTTCTATAGGCACTGATTGTATATATTAGGGCTGTCAGTTAAGCCTCAAAATAGCAATCAATTAATTGAGCACACAAAATATCTATCAATGTTTATTTTATATAGCGCCTTTCATAGTGGACCACCATCACAAAGCGCTTTACAAGATGCAGTAACAACAAGAAAATCCATAACACTTTAAATAGAGAGAAATGCATAATACATGATATACAGTTAAAAAAAATGCATAATACATGAAATAGAGTGGAAAGTGCATAATACATGATAGTCATAATACATGAAATATTAGCAATATAAACGTTTGAGTAAATATGGATGATTGCACCCCACATACATTTTCGGTGCTCCTCGCCCGGACGTGATTATTTTAACATCCTTGCTGTTTAGTAAAAAAGCTTGTGCACAACAATTGAATGCGAAAGCGATAATTACGCCTCGGAGTAGCATCAGGTGAAAATTGGCTATTTACCTTTGGTATTTGATCAGCCTTTTTAAAAAGGGATGAGCTACGCAGAACCCAGAGCCTGGCATCGAGCAACTGGTGCTCCAGAAACTGTAAAAAAATAATAATAATAATGCTACACGTATGCTATTCATCCTTTACTACAAGACTGAGATCAGACCTAAAAGTGAAACGGGTGCTATACTTTTATAATAGGGATTATTGTAAATCATTTTCTAACATTAGATTTAAAGTATTCTACTAGTAATTTAAACACATATGCTACGTACAGATACTTATCTACCACACTCTGCAGCACATAGGAAGTCCATTGCAGACTTCCAACGCAAAAGAAAAAAACTTAACTACAAAATCATCAAAAGTGCATAACTAATTAATTCAAGAATACCACAACACACAGTGCTCAAGCAAATACCAAAACATCCAAAATAAAACACCCTGCAGTGACTCTATCACTATCCTGAATCAAGAATAACACAACACACAGTGCTCAAGCAAATACCAAAACATCCAAAATAAAACACCCTGCAGTGACTCTATCGCTATACCACCAACAGGAAGGAGGCTGTGTGGTCCAGTGGTTAAAGAAAAGGGCTTATAACCAGGAGGTCCCCGGTTCAAATCCCACCTCAGCCACTGACTCATTGTGTGACCCTGAGCAAGTCACTTCACCTCCTTGTGCTCCGTCTTTCGGGTGAGACGTTGTTGTAAGTGACTCTGCAGCTGATGCATAGTTCACACACCCTAGTCTCTGTAAGTCGCCTTGGATAAATGCGTCTGCTAAATAAACAAACAAATAACAGGAAGTGCACAGCCTCCACAGAAAAATCCCCAAAAGGCTTAGCTTGGATATAAAGTATGCTCTACGCAAATGGTGAATCAGCTGTGTGCAATATGATCTCAAATAACTATCAATTGGTTTGCAAGCGTTGCTAAAGTTATATAAAACATAACCCTTATTGACACTATCCAAGAAAAACAGTGGGGAGCGTTCTTTATCCTATGAAAATAAAGAACAAAAGTTAGCATCTCCTCAAAAGCACGCTGCTACATTTGTACAATAGAAATATTTATAAAATCACATTACCTCGAGCAGGCTGTAACCTACACGGTTCATAAACCCACCCTACACGAACCTTTAAACAATCAATCACATTACCTCAGACAGGCTGTAACCTACACAATACATAAACCCACCCTACACGAACCTTTAAACAATCAGTCACGATACCTCAGGCGAGTCTGGATTCAAACACCTTTATCATGACCCGCCCTACAAATACTGGAACTAAAATTAAAGTCATGATTAAAAATAATTCAAAATAACAATGAATCACGCTGGGAAAAACAGATAATGTAACTGATCTATCTCCACTCGACAAACAAACATCAGACAGACACCCGGGAAAACAGCTCTGTGGAAAGTGTGCGCTACTCTGAAATGACAAACGCTATGGCGCTTTTAAAGGTAAGCTATCATTTAGTAATCTCCCAGTCCGCAGCACCTGTTGATGGTGTTGATCAGCAACGCTAATTAAGCATCTAAATCAGGGTATTTTAACAAATCAAGCCCTAATGTTCACTGAATATAATAAAATCAGCAGCACCCGCTACAATCATAAATCATAATAATAATAATAATAATAAATAATAATAATAATAATAATACAAAACAAATACAAAATAATAAAAACAAGGTTAAAGAAGTTGATTGTAGAATTGATTCTGATTTTTTATATAGATTGCTTTTCTGAGTTGTGTTTGTTATGCGGTTTGCACGTATGAAAAAAAAAATGGCACTAAATCAAATTCCACTGACAATACATACTTCGTATATTGCAACAGGCCGCCATATTTCTGGAGTAAAGTAGGTTTTACGGGAGTGATTCACTGAATGTTTTGGTTGCAAGTATTTCTGGCTTCACAGTATTTTGTCCCAGCACTGTAAAAGATACTCCAAGTGCTGTCGCTGCTTTCAGAAATCCTCCGAACACGGCTCAAACTCTTCAGCGCTCCTCTTCTCACAATCCATGTACGCTGCCATATATTTTATTGCAATCAAATACTAATATAAAATAAAGGTAGACAAGCAAAACTGCAGAAATAATACAATGAAATACTCTGTATATACTTGAGATCGTTGATCGTCTCCAGCTCTTGTCAATGTCTTCACAGATAGAGAGGGATTTGTGCACAGAATGCAACTGGATAATAAAGTCACCTGATGATTTCCATCTCTCCTCCCCGACTTCAAAACACACACACTAACCCTGCCTCAGAGCATGAATAAAAAGAGATCAGATTGAAAATAAAAACCCCAGAGAACAGACGGCAAACCTTGACATGCGCAGGCAGGGCGTAGTACTGCAAGTGCTCTTTCCTTTGATGTGCATCCTGGAGCTGAAGAGGTTAATGTCATGTTGAATAAACTACTGTATCTCTTTGCTGGATTGTTCTGATATTGTGCAAAGAAAACGAGAGTACAGATTATAGTTCAATTGTCTCTGAAACAATGTGATGTTTAAAATTTCTCTTCAACACTGATCATGTTTCCTAATTCAAAAGTGACTATTTAGTTATGGAAGCTTGTATTAAACTGGGTATATTGAGTAGTGCAGGGGAGCGGTCTGACTTTACTGGGATCCTCGATCACGTCTGATAATGGCACTGCCTGTGCTGGAGTAGAAGACAAGCTGGACATCCTCCTGTGACCTGCTCGTATTTTAGAGCCACAGAACGACACAGAGCCCTGCAATCACACAAAGAAGAACTGCTCCTAAACCCCACCAGTGGTGTCGTTGAACCGGAACCACAACTACCTCAATCAGGCCCGACCCGGACAGTCTAGGAGTGGAAACGAAGCACCTGTATTCTCCAGCATCTCCCTCCCTGACTCTCCTCAGCAGCAGTGAAGCGTTCCCGCGCTGCATCTCAGAATCAAACAGGCTGGTCCTGCTCACATACTGAGGGGACTGATCGGCAAGCTGGTCCGTGTTGTCATGGTAACCGTGAACGATGTGGTCCGTTTCTGCTCTTCTCCAGATCACAGCTGACTTCTCATCCCAGCCTCCAGCTGTGTCATTGAAAGAGCAGCTCAGGATACAGTCCTGCCCCTCAGTACACTTCACTGAGCTCGGGACTGTCACATGAGCTGGTGCTGTTGTGGGTGGAGCCGGAACCACGACTACCTCAGTCAGGCCCGACCCGGACAGTCTAGGATTGTAAACAGAGCACTTGTATTCTCCAGCATCTTCCTCCATGACTCTCCTCAGCAGCAGTGAAGCGTTCCCGAGCTGCAGCTCAGAATCAAACAGGCTGGTCCTGTTCACATACTGAGGGAACTGATCGGCAAACTGGTCCGTGTTGTTGCGGATCCTGTGAACGATGTCATGCGTTTCTGCTCTTCTCCAGGTCACAGCTGACTTCTCATCCCAGCCACCAGCTGTGTAGTAGAAAGTGCAGCTCAGGATACAGTCCTGCCCCTCAGTACAGT
This sequence comes from Huso huso, assembly GCA_036884735.1. NCBI lineage: Eukaryota > Metazoa > Chordata > Actinopteri > Acipenseriformes > Acipenseridae > Huso > Huso huso. Next base: position 6,219,109 of record CM072709.1, on the reverse strand, counting down.
TCACTGAGCGTGAGACTTTCACAAACTCACTGCCGCTGACCCTGCCAGCAGCCAGTATGAGGATTGCCAATACCCCGGTAACAGCAGCAGGGCCAGTGAAGCACACTCTCCTCCTTAACTGGATCCTGGACTCGGTCCTTCTCTTCAAATAGAGCCTGAACAGGAGGAGAGCAAAAAGTTCAGAAACACACACCAGGGTTCAAAAACACAGAGACACACAGACAGACAGACAGACATAGACCCCCCCCCCCCCCCCACACACACACAGGGTTATAAACACACACACAAAGGGTTATAAACACACACACACACAGGGTTATAAACACACACGCAGGGTTCAGTACATTTATGACTCGGAAACTCACTGGCACAGTTTGCTCCCAGGCTGCCTGATGTGATCCGGTGCCAATGAAACAAGTTCAATAGCGAGCAGAAACTTGAAACAGAACAGAAGACAAGAAGAGGAGAAAGTGACGATCAAACTCAAGCGCAGAGAGCAGGACGAGAAGGGCACACATTGAAGCCAAGAGAAAAGAAACCCTGAGTACAATACTGGATCGGGGTCTTACTGGTTCCAGGGCAGCTCAGGTGAATTCAGGACGCTTTTCTTCCCTGCAGAGTCCATCCTCTTTGCACGCCCGCCTGCATCTCTGTACCGACACACAAGAGAAATCTTAAATTCATACCACGTTACACACTGGAGTCACTAAATATTCAAAGACTGGTCTGTCTGTTTATCATTATTATTACACATCACAGCGCTCTTAGTTATAGACTATATACTCCAGGAAAGTTTCATGAAAATAAACCCACAAGGAAAGGGTCATTGTGAATGCCTACAGATTAACAACCACAAAAACTACACTTCTCATGAGCCTCTCTTGCATGTTCACTTCAGCTACAAGATGCACAGGGTCTCCCTCCCATTTCTCCGGAAGAACCCAGAGCCTGCAGCAAACATGTCAACTTTGAACCCTTGTGAATACACGCTAACACTGCTTATTATAAACTAACCTGGCTGCACACACACACACAGTACTTGAAATGGAGACACAGATAACCTGATTCGTAGAAAGTAAAGAATTGCTATTCACGCTGTCTTCAAACCAGCACGATACTTGCTTGTTGTTATCTTTATTGTTTATTTGTTTGTTTGTTTTGGCCCACGTGCTGTTTATTTTGTGAAAGTGTTTTGTTAAAACTGTTTATTTTCTTATTTAATAAAAAGCGGAGCCCCATGGCGCCTCAGTTTCGCCCCGCAGTTGCTGTGTATCTTGCATTCATTTCCTGACGTCACCCCCTTCAGCCAGCCTGTTCACAGTGAAAAATATGACTTCCATTGAGATTAAGCATCCCAGGCAGGCACTGCATGCTGAAGGAGGTGATGACGTAGGAAGAAGTCTCATATGAAAAATATATACGTCACGTTCACGCGTTCAAACATAACTAATAGCAGGATTTATTTGTTCCCAGTTTAGGGGTGTGTAACACAGTGCCGGCACTTCTGAATTCAAAAGACTTCTCTACCAGCACGTTTCTCAATCCCAATGCAGTGCTATAATATATGTGGGCTGGTTATAGCCATCAGCACTGAAAATGATCACAAGCAAAGGCTTGAGTTCACCCCCTCTTCTATCCAAACTAGAGAGCGGTTGACTTGAGACACAGCATAGACTACAACTCCAGAGTGCATTGCAACACCAGTGGAAGAGGTTCTTTAGAAAGGCCTTGTGAAAGCTACAATGCCTCCAACAGAGATGCACCTGCAACAGATCCAGCAGGCTGCTGGGCAACGCAGCTTTAATGCAGTATTTGTGCCGCATTTAACAAATGGCTTCTAGTAAAGAATAAAAAGTTGGGGTGCTTAACATGTCAGTCTTTAAAATCATTGGGACCGCACAAGTCACAAGGCCTGAGGATCTCAACAGAATGGGGTGAGTGCTCAGTGCCATGTTATCAATCAATCAATCTTTATTTTATATAAGAACACAAGAACATTATTCATATGTTATTCTTAAGCTATTCCTAATCTACATTAATGATTTCGATTCTGGTATAGTAAGCAAACTTTTTAAAATTTGCATACAACACAAAAATGGGAGTTACCAATTTATCCAGTTGTTTATACTGAATCCAGGTAAAATACCCAGATGCAAACACTGTTGCAGCAGCAAAGGTCATTCAAAATGATCTAGACAGCATTCAGAACTGGGCAGACACATGGCAAATGACATTAATAGAGAAAAGTGTAAAGTACTGCACGCAGGCAATACAAATGTGCATTATAAATATCATATGGGAGATAGTGAAATTGAAGAAGGAATCTATGAAAAAGACCTAGGAGTTTATGTTGACTCAGAAAATGTCTTCATCTAGACAATGTGGGAAGCTATAAAAAAAGGCCAACAAGATGCTCGGATATTTTGTGAGAAGTTTTGAATTTAAATCAAGGGAAGTAATGTTGAAACTTTACAATGCATTAGTAAGACCTCATCTAGAATATTGTGTTCAGTTCTGGTCACCTCGTTACAAAAAAAGGATATTGCTGCTCTAGAAAGAGTGCAAAGAAGAGCAACCAGAATTATCCCGGTTTAAAAGGCATGTCGTATGCAGACAGGCTAAAAGAATTGAATCTATTCAGTCTTGAACAAAGAAGAGTACGCCAAGATCTGATTCAAACATTCAAAATCCTAAAGGTATAGACAACGTCCGACCCAGGAAACTGAAAAAGAAACAAGGACCAGGGGTCTCAAATGGAGATTAGATAAAGGGCATTCAGAACAGAAAATAGGGAGGCACTTTCACACAGAGAATTGTGAGGGTCTGGAACTAACTCCTTCAAGATCCTTCAAGAAGCTGCTTGATGAGATTCTGGGATCAATAAACTACTAACAACCAAACGAGCAAGATGTGCTGAATGGCCTCTCATTTTCTAAACTTTCTTATGTTATATAAATATGATCCGTAGACAGTAATCCATTGACAGTTGCTAGAGGTTGTACTGTTATTTTAAGTGTGTGAGCTCTGTAATAAAGTGAACCCAGATTTGATTTACCTGGTCGGGGTTCCTTGGTTGTTCCTCTGGGGTCGGGGTGAGCCGCACGGATTTCACAGGAGGATAATAAAGTAAAACAAAATGGCTAAGATAGTGCTGGTCATTTACGGTCAGCTTAGCGAGTGGTTTTAGTTTCAGCCCCTGCGCCTGTGTCACCAGCCTAGCACATGCTTAAACCATCCAAAATTGCACCAATGCACCATTTGAATCCCTTTTTTCAAAATGTCCCAGTGAGAAGGGACACCCCCTCCCCACTGGTGCTACCTGCCAGGAAATGCCACTAACAAGGCAGGAAATGTCAAAGAGGAAGTGTCATCATACAATGAACACGTTTCTAACAGGTTAAAAAGCACATTTGGAAAATAAAACTATTTGTAGTAATTCGAGCCCTGACCTTCTTCTATTAAACTAATAGCTGTTATAAACTAAAATACATTCTATAGCCATCACACGTATGCAACAGATAGCATTCATACGAGTACTCCACTGTCTCTGTATTCCTTAAACTTTGCCGGTTCAATTATGCCACTTCTATACACCATTTACATTTAACACGGAAATAAAATGGAGGGCTCCCCAAATTAGAAGGAGATTTATCCCGCCTCTGAGGCAGCTTATTTACATTTTTTTTTTAAAAGGTCAAATGAAACGAGGACGTGGTTCTTTTTTTGTAATTGTTTTAAACTGTTTGTATCATATACAGCCCTCAACTATCAATGTAATTCATGTTTCTAAAGAAATGGGCACCTGCAGACCTGAACTATTGCATTTAATTACTGTTAAAAACAGAAGATGTATACTTAATGAAATACATGTTCTGAAACGTGTAAAATATTTTTAAAACATTAATTTTCCAAATGTGAAAATAACTATTTTATATTATTCACTAACATACGTGTCTTAGAAGGTACCTGTGGTGAACTGAAAGTGAATATAGACTTATTGCAATAGGAAAATATGTTTCCAAATACTTGTATTTTACAGCCCGTCCTATTGTTGTGATGGGCAGCGTGTTCAAACCAGGACAAGCCACAAACACACCCACAATTCAGGGCTCAGCAATGTTCCAGGTTTGTTGAGTCAGACGAGGACCGTCGTCAGTTCGTTTAGCAGCAGTCCGTGGTTAAACCCGCCCGCAATTATCTGATTGGTTGCGGTTCAATAATTCTGGCTGGTCCAACCCCCCATCCCCGATTACAACCTATCACCAGCCCTCATCCTAAATGATATGTCTACAACAGCGCAATGAGAAGTTAGCACAAGCAGACGACAAAGAGTAGGGAGGTCCTGTACTTAAAGCAATACACAGTACTATGTTTCATGTATACGAGTGTTCACATTGTGTTATATTGAGTGGTCCAGCTATTAAATGGCTATATTATTTATTTGATATTTTATTTAAATAAAGTTTCTCATACCAGCTATTTTGAAAAAACAGCAGCCTGCATGAAAATACAATATTCTGTTATACCGGCGCGACGATGTTCTATGAAAACAACGGACAAAATGAGCGTCCTAAGGTTCCAAAAGAGGGACTGTCCTGTCCAAAAGTTAAAGTCTGCTCACCTTAATATTATATGCGACATGTTTAACAATAAAACAAATAAATAGACAAGTGGGTATGCTGAACATCTCCCAATATTTAAAAAACACAAAAGCGAAATTACAAAACGTATTTTATATATAAAATGTAATCGAATCAGGCTGAACAAAACACATTTTGCTTTTTGTTTTTATAAATAAATCATGTATTTAAAACACTGATTTTATAATCGAAGGGTATTTACCACGAGCATTATTCCGTCTTCAACGCCAGACCGCCGCAAGAAAACAAGGGCAGGATAAACAGAAATATGAATAAATAAACACATACATTAATAAATGAATAAATAAACACATACCATAATATTCATAACGAGACAAAGCATTGCCTTTGCAAACAATAAAACAACTTCAAAACACTTTACCTTCCACGTTTGGTTGCAGTGATCACACAGCTCTTTTTGATCAGTGTCAATTGCCTACTAATGTCACTTGTCTACTTTACACCAAGCGCTGACTCCGCCCAACGTCAAGACCCGCTGGTAAGAACGGATAACCAGTGAAATGATTTATGCTAAAAGGAACTAGCAGACTCGCCTTGAGCGGAGAGATGCACCCGAGAATACAGGCAACCGTGGAAGGTAAAGTGTTTGAAAGTTGTGTTTTATTGTTTGCAAAGGCAATGCTTTGTCTTGTTATATTTATTAATGTATGTGTTTATTTATTCATTTATTTCTGTCTTTATCCTGCCCTTATTTTCTTGCGGCGGTCTGGCTTTGAAGACGGGGTAATGCTCGTGGTAAATACCCTTCGATTGTAAAATCTGTGTTTTAAATACATGATTTATAAAAGAAAAATATGTTTTGTTGAGCCTGATTAGGTTACATTTTTTTGAACATGTACTGTAGTTGGCAAAAGCAACATAATTAAACACGAAGCTATCACTGTACAAAATACAGGAAAACAACGACCTTATTTTAGTTTCGATTTTGCGATGACGTATCCGAGCCTGCAGTTATTGGAATTGTATCACGAGCGCCCTCTGTGGACAGTCTTGCTAATGCAGTCAGCACTCGCATATCCGGCCCTGTACAGTTTTCACTTCAGTGCAGGTTTAACGTGGGACGCATATCTAATTATTTCATTTTGTCCCGTTCAAATGCCAAAATTAAAAAAAAAAAAATACAGGAATGAATAGATAAATAAAATGTATCTTTATTTATTCATTTATTTATTTCCCTTTTTATTTATTTCTATATTTGTGTATTTATTTATTCACTTATTTTTTCATTTATTTTTCTTTCTATATTTATTCATTTCTCTTTTGCCACTTTTCATTTCACTCGGCCCGTTTCCTTTTCTGCTTCGTTTGCATTTCGATGACGCGAGCTGTTGTTCTTTTACATTTCACTGTGCTGAAACTACTATCAAATAATCACAGCCAGTGGCGGTATCAACAACCCATTGGCTGATGATTAGCCAATGGCGTTGATGCTGCCCACTGACTGACCCATTAGTTGATATTTGCCTGTGAAATTCAAACGAGTTTGACTAAAGTTACAGTTTATCAAACAGAGCCTGTCCTGTGTTGTATTTTTTTTCGTTGGTAAATACACATACATGTTGGTAGTGTCTCACTACTTAATTGAAAATAATTTGCAAATGAAATGACTCTTGCGAATCAAATCGATGCAAACTGTGTCTCAGAGCTGCGATATATATATATATATTTTTACCGTGTAAAATCATAATTATAATGTTAAGCCCCGTGTTAGTGGGGTAAGGGGGAGTTTGTGTGTGTGTCGAGTTCTGGTAATTTACATATTATAGTTAAATTGTCTAGGAAACAATGTGCTTTTTAAAATTCCACGCGATTTGATTAGCTCTAGTAATGCTAGATGGAAAATGCAGATTTCAGTATTACAAGAGCCAATCAAATCGCGTGAAAGCACAGTGGGTGGAGCTCATTTGAATACAAACTCCAGATTTAGCTGGCCAGTTAAATATTTAGCTAAATGTTAAATCTTGTAAGTAGATTTATAAATTATTTCTGAATGTACACATTTAAAAAAATATTTATTTTCACTACATTTTATAAATCTGGGGAAAAATACAAGATTTAAGTTAAATCTGGAAAAAAAGACTTAAAATATTAAAACTTTTTTTTATACATGGGACTCCATATTTTAAAGTCTTAAGATAATTTCTTTCATTAAAAGAGCAGATTAACAATGTGCTTTTCCTGCCATGGCGTTAACTATTGAACCTTTAATTCAACCGCAGTGATTTAATGGATTATGTGCTCAGTGTTTGATTAGAGACTAAGTCAGTCATTTCACTTACTCGTAAAAAAAACAAACTGTAAAGACTCACCTTTTAGAAATGTGTATGATCTGCAACACAAGAACAACCTGGTTTGACATTACACAGCGAATGAGCTTTTCAGGGTTTAAGCTTATAAAACAAAAACGACACAAATACAGTGCAAAACAGATATTTCCTAAGAGACAATGCTGACATATTTTATTTACACATCTTTTTATATTGTAGCGTGCACGGGGGTAGGCAGCAGTAGGTCTGGTAGGTGACGTAATCACACACAAAAGACATTGTATTTGTGTCGTTTTTGTTTCTTAATGTTAAATAATTGGAAGAAGATACACTGTGATTATTCATTTCGTAAACTCGTAACTCTTTAAACATGTTATTCTTACTTCAATCAATATCATTGGTTAATAACCATTATACAATCCTTTCGAATTCATGAACTTTTTTCTCATGTAACATTGTTCTACGCACCTAGGTGTAGAAACAGAAACACTTCCTATTGAGATCAGAGATTATGAGCTGCTGTCTGTTTTTGAATCTCGCCTAAAAAGCCACTTATTTAAATTGCCTCTTTTTCTGCTGTTATTATATTCTTTATTTCTAATTGTGATAGTATTTTGTAGATCACTTTGTATAAGTCATGGTTGTTATAGTGTTATTTTATCTGTTTTTCCCTTATTTGTGAAGCGCTTTGAGATATTTGGTTATGAAAGGTTCTATATTATTATTATTATTATTATTATTATTATTATTATTATTATTATTATTATTAATATTATTATTATTATTTATTTCATAGCAGACGCCTTTATCCAGGGCGACTTACAGTTGTAAACAAAAATACATTAAGAATCACAGTACAAGTATTACAATTAAGAGCAAGATAAAATACAATGACTTCGGTTCTAGCAAGTACAAGTATGACAAAATAGGAGATAAAATCAAGATTATTGTTAATAGTAGTATATATTATTATTGTTTATTTCCACAGACAAGTGCATCATTACCTGTTATTGTGCTGAAATGAAAACTTCTTCAAAAGTAAACAGAAGCCACTGGCATTGTCAAAAGTGCAAAAGTACTATTCAACGTCATCATAACTTTAAACAACACATAGAAAAACATCGTAAGACATTTAAAAACAATATATCTACAACAACTAAATCTCTATGAACCCGCTACACCATGTTTGTTTTATCACTGTCATTGTGTATTTTGTAGTTAAGGCTATCATAATGCATATGTAGGCTATATATTATACCAGCAAGTTTTAAAACAAGAAAATATTTACCTTATATAAAGGATACTGTTTCTGGAAGTGTAAAATCAGTTTTCTAAATACACATGATAATGGTAACGGGTCCCAAGCACATTATTATAAACTTAAACACTGCCATGAATTACTGAAAGATACGTATTTGGAAAATAACATAACTACCAATAAAGAAAATGAAAAGGAAACTGTGAAATCATAACATAACAGCGACAGCTGGAGTGGTTCGAGTGGTCCGGACCACGGGCCACAGAATGCTACAACCTCTTCTGCGCTTTTTTGATTCTTAATGAAAAGAAAACGAATGAAATCACATCACATTATGATTAAATGTTAAATAAGTCATTTAAAATACGAGTCAATGTTTTTATTATTCCTAAACAAAGTGAATCGCACCTGCGATGTTCACACGCCAACTTTCTTTGCAAGAGCAGCCTGAGAAACCACAGGAGACTCCTCCTCCTCCTCCTCCTTCAGGAGCTCAGCGTGCTTTACTTAATGTACTCAAGTCACAGTGTAATCACACACTCCCTGCACAGCGCTGCACCACCTGTCTTGCTCTGAAAACCGATCTCCATTCATCATTTGAAAATACTGCATCCCAATTAAACAAAGTGACGTCCCAATTAAACAACGTCAATAGCATTGGGAAGAACCGTCTCCCAGAGTTGTGTCCCATTTCAGCAGCAATCCCAATTAGGCGGCGTGTGTGTGTGTGTGTGTGTGTGTGTGCAGCCAGGTAAGTTTATAATAAGTAGTGTTGGCGTGTATTCACAAGGGTTCAAAGTTGGCATGTTTGCTGCAGGCTCTGGGTCCTTCTGGAGAAATGGGAGGGAGACCCTTTGCACCCTGTTGCTGAAGTGAACCTGCAAGAGAGGCTCATGTGGATTGTAGTTTTTCTGGTTGTGAATCTGTAGGCGTTCACAATGGCCCTTTCCTTGTGGGTTTAATTTCATGAAACTTTCCTGGAGTATATGGTCTATAACTAAGAGCGCTGTGATGTGTAATAATAATGATAAACAGACAGACGAGTCTTTGAATATTTAGTGACTCCAGTGTGTAACATGGTATGAATTTAAGATTTCTCTTGTGTGTCGATACAGAGATGCAGACGGAGCGTGCAAAGAGGATGGACTCTGCAGGAGAAGAAGCGTTCCTGAATTCACCTGAGCTGCCCTGGAACCAGTAAGACCCCCAATCCTGGATTGTACTCCAGGGTTTCTTTTCTCTTGGCTTCAATGTGTGCCCTTCTCGTCCTGCTCTCTGCGCTGAGTTTGATGCGTCACTTTCTCCTCTTCTTGTCTTCTGTTCTGTGTCATTTTTCTACTGTGGGGGGGGGGGGGGTCTATGTCTGTGTCTGTCTGGGGGGGGTCTCTATCCCTGTGTGTAGGGCTGTGTGTGTGTGTGTGTGTGTGTGTGTGTTACAACCCTAGTGCTCCCTGTGTGTTTGGGGGCTCTGTCTGTCTATCTGTCTGTGTTTTTCTGAACTTTCTGTTCTTCTCCTGTTCAGGCTCTTTGAAGAGAAGGACCGAGTCCATGATCCAGTTAAGGAGGAGAGTGTGCTTCACTGGCCCTGCTGCTGCTGCTGTTACCGGGCTATTGGCAATCCTCATACTGGCTGCTGGCAGCGTGAGCAGCGACAGTGAGTTTGTGACAGTCTCACGCTCAGTGAACTGTACTGAGGGGCAGGACTGTATCCTGAGCTGCACCTTCAACTACACAGCTGGAGGCTGGGATGATAAATCAGCTGTGACCTGGAGAAGAGCAGAAACACACCGCACTGTTCACAGTAACAAGGACACAAACCAGCTTGCCGATCAGCTCCCTCTGTATGTGAACAGGACCAGCCTGTTTGATTCTGAGCTGCAGCACGGGAACGCTTCACTGCTGCTGAGGAGAGTCAGGGAGGAAGATGCTGGGAAATACAAGTGCTTTGTTTACACTCCCAGACTGTTCGAGTCGGGCCTGACTGAGGTAGTCGTGGTTCCGGCTCAACCCACAACAGCACCAGCTCATGTGACAGTCTCGAGCTCTGACGGGTGGGGTTTAGGAGCACTTCTTCTTCCTCTTCCTCCTCTTGATCTTTGCCTGATTGCAGGGCTCTGTGTCGTTTTGTGGCTCTATAAATGCCGTGCAGGTCACAGGTGGAAATACAACTAGGCTTCTAGTCCAGAACAGGCAGTGCCGTTATCAGACGTGATCGAGGAGCCCAAGTAAAGTCAGACCGCTCCCCTGCACTGCTTAATATACCCAGTTTAATACAAGCTCCCCAAACTAAATAGTCACTTTGAATTAGCAAACGTGATCAGTGTTGAAGAGAGATTTTAAAAATCCCATTGTTTCCAAGACAATTGAACTATAATCTGTACTCTCGTTGTCTTTGCACGATATCAGAACAATCCAGCAAAGAGATACAGTAGTTTATTCAACATGACATTAACCTCTTCAGCTCCAGGATGCACATCAAAGGAAAGAGCACTTGCAGTACCACGCCCTGCCTGCGCACGTCAAGGTTTGCCGTCTGTTCTCTGGGGTTTTTATTTTCAATCTGATCTCTCTGTATTATTATTATTATTATTATTATTATTTATTTCTTAGCAGACGCCCTTATCCAGCTCTGAGGCAGGGTTAGTGTGGGTGTTTTGAAGTCGGGGAGGAGAGATGGAAATCATCAGGTGACTTTATTATCCAGTTGCGTTCCGTGCACAAATCCCTCTCTATCTGTGAAGACATTGATAAGAGCTGGAGACGATCAACGATCTCAAGTATATACAGAGTATTTCATTGTATTATTTCTGCAGTTTTGCTTGTCTACCTTTTTTATTTTGTATTCGCATTTGATTGCAATAAAATATATGGCAGCGTACATGGATTGTGAGAAGGGGAGCGCTGAAGAGTTTGAGCCGTGTTCGGAGGATTTCTGAAAGCAGCGACAGCACTTGGAGTATCTTTTACAGTGCTGGGACAAAATACTGTGAAGCCAGAAATACTTGCAACCAAAACATTTGGTGAATCACTCCCGTAAAACCTATTTTACTCCAGAAATGTGGCAGCCTGTAGCAATATACGAAGTATGTATTGTCAGTGGAATTTGATTTAGTGCCAATTTCTTTTTTTTAATACTTGCAAACCGCATAACAAACACAACTCAGGAAAGGAAATCTATATAAAAAATCAGAATCAATTCTACAATCAACCTCTTTAACTTTTTATTATTTTGTATTTGTTTTGTTGTATTATTATTATGATTTATTATGTTTAAATATGAAGGTGAAAAGCCGTAGTTGTTTTTGTTTGGCAAGGACGAGCGAGGTGCCGTCCCACATGATGTTTTGTTTTTGTTTTAAAATACCTTGTGAGAATGCGTGACTGTCAGCTAGTGATTATTGAATTAGCTGGCAGTCACGCTTAATAATTCTACCTGTGCAGACTGTGGCCAAGCAGCAATGAGAGGATTAATAGCCAGTTAACCCCTCGGCCATGATATCAAAGACCTGTAGCTTTGGCTGCAAGGTCTGGGTGTTCGAGAGGAGGAAACGAGCGAACAAGAGGAGAAAAAAACAGTCAATAAAATAACCACAGGATCAGTGAACGCGATCTGCTCAGCCTGACATGAGTTTTGTGTTGGTGATTTGTTTTTGGTTATCTTTTTTATTTTGCTCTGTGAGAAGTGTTTTTTTGTTCAAACCTTTTATTTTGTTTTTGTGTTTGTTAAAATAAAACGGCGCGAACGCCTTTACATGCGGTCCTGCCTGAGTGTTACTCTTCCTGTGTCTGGCCTGACATCACCACTTAGCCATCCCTGTCACACACGCTTATAAAATGAAGCAAATACAAAACAGTTGCAACGAACATGAGTTTTATTTTAATTATTATTATTATTTTTTAACATAGAACCCTAACTCCAAAACCAAGAAATTCTTAGTCTTAATTCTCTGTACTATTTTAGTATATTTTAAAGAATAGAAAAATATGCTCAACTTGTTTAATAATATACTATGGAGGTTATTTTTTTGTCCTGTAAAGAAAAATCTATTTATTAGAAAAAAAGATATATTGATTTTCCTTGGTCTGTATACATTTCTGTATTCAACCTGAAACTGAACTGAGGCCAAATAAACCATTAACCTTAAAGATGTTTTCTTTGTATAATATAATTAAGTACAATATGAACTTGGTAGCAATTTTAGTTAAGTTTTGACAAACAGTTTATTTCAATATTGTTTTTATTATTTGTTTATTTAGCAGACGCCTTTATCCAAGGCGACTTACAGAGACTAGGGTGTGTGAACTATGCATCAGCTGCAGAGTCACTTACAACTACGTCTCACCCGAAAGACGGAGCACAAGGAGGTGAAGTGACTTGCTCAGGGTCACACAGTGAGTCAGTGGCTGAGGTGGGATTTCAACCGGGGACCTCCTGATTACAAGCCTGTTTCTTTAACCACAGGACTACACAGCCTCCCTGAAATTCAGTTTAACTTTATACCCAACTAGTGCATTAACACAAGCACCACCACCAGCATTTACAGTCAACATGCCCTTGCTTTTGAATTTTCATTTTAGGTTATGGTGTAAAAACACCAACATATTCAGTTTTTCTGGTTTTAAGTTTAACTGAAATGGTGTTGAAATGTGACCTGCAGAACTAAAAGCCTGTTCAGATGGCACACTTGTAGCAGGTATGCAGAGGATTTTCTTGGTCAAACTAGCTAACGTTGGTAGATCTGCTGCATGCGTATTCCACCACATCAGAGGATCCTCTTCAGCAGTGATTTGTGGCAAAGCTAAACAGCGAGAGATCTCTCCTGGCTCTGGTTTCATTGGAGTCCTCCACTTCAACACATTTCCTCTGCAGCTGCTGCTTTTGGTAATGTCTTCAATAGCTGACAAAGGCTACCTGGTGCCGAGCCTTCACCTGGGCTACCTTGTGCAGCATTCTCTGTTCCTGTGGGTACTTCTTCCTGGGACAATTTAACAGAAGCAGTGACTACTGCCTCATTTGCTGTGCTGGCAGTTATGTCCTCTACATTTTCAGAGAAGCTGTCCTTGAATCTGGGATCCAGGAAACCAGCAATATCAATGAGTTTGTTGATGTTGTCTGTTGAGTACCTTGCAATCAGATCATCCTTTTATGGCAGCTTCATGTGCTTGGCCAACTCACTGTCATCAGTCTCTTCTGTGAGCAGATTGTTGGTCAAATGATGAAAGATTGGCTTAAGAGCTGATATAGTGACATGGCTTTCAGCAGCTAAAGAATCTGTAAAGGTGTTCAACAGTCCAACTTTACAGACATAAATCCTCCTGTCAAAGCGCGATCGGGAATGTAGCTGGAGCCGATTCGATTAATGATTAATGATTAATCAAGCTCCAGCCACAGGTGTATAAAAAGGCTGATCAGGGGTGTTAATTTAGAATGAATGCTGGTGACAGAGGTGGAGGTTTGTGTTGCTGTGTTGTCTTTGTGTCCATCAGTTTTTGTAGACCTTTTGTTTTGGCCCTTGTGTTGTTTATTTTGTTAATGTGGTTTTTGTTTGTTTAGTGTTTTGTTGGTTTGTAATGAACGTGCTTGAAACTGCAGCTTCCTGTGTCTGAGTCTCTCCCTGCTGATAACATCCTGGGCCGCGACGCTACCCTGTCACAGGAATAGAAAAAAAATGTTTACAACATTGCATACCTGGTTTTTTTTTTCTTAATATGTAGTATTTATTAAGTCGTAAATGCAAGTCTGTGTTTGGTCTGTTTTTGGTTGGTTTAGAAAACACAACTTGGCTCCTTCTTGGCTGGTTCAGTTTGGTGGGGCATTGCAAACATCATCTGGCAGCGCTGTTGAAGAGGGTGTGTGTGCCGTCATGTACCCTGCAGAAAGAGGCGTTCGCTTCTTCAACAGACTCTCCACACAAAACAGAAAAAACCCTCCAATCAGCCCACAGATTTCTAGCATCCCTGGTGAGAAGTGATGGGACCAAATCGAGCATGCCAGAGTCAGAGGGGCTACAGAACGACTCGAGGCGGGCCTTACCGGACCTCTTCTTCAGGTTCTATTGCTTAAATACTAATCCTTACTTTCTACAGCACATTTAGCAACAAAAAAAACCCTTACACCTCAATACCAAATGTCCCCCTGTCAGGTGTGGCAGACATGTCTGGGTTCTGCATTCTCCAGCGTTGGACTGAACATTTCAGAAGCCTTGCGTGTGTAATTAGTGTGTGTGTGTGTTTGTTTTGTGTTTAATGAAAGTACAAGCAGAGTTTTCACTGCAGCTTTCCTGACTCGGAGTCTTATTCCTGAACCGGACGCTGTCGTGTCGCAGCACACTAATATTTTATTACATGTCCAGTTTGAACACATTTTCATCAACAGATATATTATCCGTTATCTTACTTGGATAATGGATAATATATGAAAATGAGGGCTGTCACTCGATACAAACATGATTAACCCTTATGGGCTCCTGTGGCAAAGTGGTTGTGATTATGAACTGGTGCAGAGGTGATGCAGTGCAGGAATAAACACACAGAGATTTGTAATCCGTATGGAAAAATAAACGTTTTATTTTTGTTATAATCCAGGTCTGGTGACCAAATAATAAACTCTGGTTATACACAGGGATTGCAGCCCTAAACAATAAACACAGTATCTCTCCCTCAATATACAACCACGGTCCCCAGTCCTGGGTGCGTGCTGTAGTGCTCGTGGTGGGTGATACAGTTTAAAGAGTGACAAATCGTGCAGTGCTGTTCCGGGTTCAGTGCTGGCTCTTAGAGACAGCTCCGGAATGTGTTAGCCGTCTATAAACACAAAAGTAACAATTATAGACAAGACAAACAAAACAAACAAACACTCACGATACTCTTAATACAAGGAAAAGATTTACAATTCTCCAGCTCCTTTATGTGATTATGCATGAGCCCTTGGTAAACGATTTCAGCTGACTCTATTGCCTGCAGCTGCTACCTCGTTTACCTTCCAGGTCAATACATTCCCCCACCGGAGTCTTGCCTTCTTCCAGGCTGACTGACTTCCCGACCCAGGGAATGAACTGTCAGGCCAACCTGTCCAAAGCCTTTCCCTTTCACTACTTAGCGCCCTCACGTGTCGAGAGGGAGATTTACAACCAGAACGCATTATATTTCCGTCACAGTGTAATAAAACTATTGGGGTGAGAATTCAAAAAGATATTGAGGATCAGGATTAGATACTGTCATGTGCTTGCTGTGATTGAGATTATAAAGAGTATGTTCTAATATGAGTCCGTGGGGGTCTCAGAACTCGCAGGTGAAGGACAGAGGTGAATTGAGATGGGTAAATGATTGTGAAAATTATTGCAAGTTGTTTACAGACGGGTCAAAAAAATACAGGTAAGGGCAGGGTTGCAGCAGCTTCTTATATAGCGGAATTTGAGGTGGGAAAGCATTTTCATATTACAGACGCTGTGTCAATTATGACAGCAGAATTGATAGATTATATTGGCATTGCAATGGATTGTGATGTCAAGGTGAACAGAGCAGTCATCGTTTCAGATTCCTTATCGGGATCACATGCGGTTTAAAAATGGAGGGGCGGGTGATAGAAGAGATTTAGTGAAGGAAATAAATACATTTCAGAATGCTGCTGTTTTAGGGTTATATGTAGTTTTAGCATGGATTCCGGCTCACATTGGACTAGATGGGAATGAGAGGGTGGATACGTTAGCTAAAATAGGAGTGAAGAAAGAGGAAGTGGATATGGATGTGCAGGATGTTTTAAATGAATATTCTAGAATTATTAGAACATTCAACATTAAAGGAACACCTGTATAGAATTGGAATGCATGAGAATGGGTTCAGTGTGGAATGTTGTGTAAAGGAAACAGCATCTGATGACTGAATGTGTTTGATTATTGGAGGGGAGAGAAGATATGTGGAAACAATTAAGGGATTGCAATAGATCAATTTTTTATTTATTTATTTTTTAATATAAATGGTAGAGGTGACGGAAGAAAAATAGAAAAAAGGTATTATTGGATGTATAGCAAAATATATCAGGAACACGGGAAGATTCAAGAATATTTAACATGCAGAGATTTTCAACGGTTAAGTGTGCACAGCAGTTTTAATAGCCGAATCTGAACAGTAGGTGGCGACAGTAATCGTTCTCCAAGATTATTCATATTAATATTACAGGATATAAAAAAGCCAGGGTAACAAGCAAACACGTACCAAGCAAACACGTGTTTTTTTTGTGAACTTCAATAAAGCAAACTTATCGTTGGCAAGTCAAATCGTAATGCTTGAAGTTATGAGTCCCAAGAAACAGTTTTTTTCTTATTTTTTTCTGTTGCTTCTTTAGCAGCCTCAACATTTGCTGGGTTTACATGCACGTGAAAATCGACTCTACAGTCATGACTGTGTGACGTTGTCACGCTTTCTCATGACAAAAAAATCGCTATAAAACCCCATGTAAACCTGAGCAGGAATCGAGCAGCCAAAATCCCATTCTTCTGATTTAATCTCCAGCATTAATGCCGAACAAAACATCCCCGAACTTTGAGATGTTCCACAAACACACACGCACGCACGCACGCACGCACCCGCACGCACACTCAAACACACACACACACAAATATAAATTCTAATTAGTAAAACTTCTACTGACTAAGATACATTTGATATAATTGTGTGTGTTGAAAATGTAACCAGACAACAACACGTGAATTCATTTCTCTTGTTAAATGTTTTATCTGTCCTCACGATACTCAGAGTCCTTCTTTTCCTGCTTGTTAAGCAGACACGGACTTTTGAATACCCCCTCCCCTAAATGACTATGAATTGGTACGGCCGATTTATTTATCTTTTTACTAAAATCATAACTGCGTAACAACGCATTTCCTTAAAAGTACAGCAAAGACGTGGTGAGGGAATCTGTCATGACTTTGCATATAAGCGCCGCTATTGTGTACCGTCAGGATTTGAAGGATGATGTCATTGCGCAGATTTCATAGTTTAGATGATCAGCTGATATAATATCAGTCGAAGAAGCAAGAGCGGTAATTTAAGACGTTGCCACAATGAAACGCATGAAGGTAGCGCGAGTTTGCACTGAAGCAGGGTGCGCTGTTGCAGGGAAAAGGTTTATTTCTCAAACTGAGCAGAAAGGTGAAAACGGAACGCTGTCTTATCTATTACAATGATTAATGATTAACCAAACTCCATCCTGTTGACAGAGGTGGAGGTATGTAAGAACACATTACTAACCATGACTCAGAGCATGAACACAAAGAGATCAGATTGAAGAAAAAAAAAAGAACAGATGGCAAACCTTGAGCAGGGACATTCAGAGGCCGTTTTGTCATCGTTAAGTTATTCATAGTTGCATTTATAATAAACAGGTACTTACTTCACTGTATAATAAACAAAAACTATTATTAACTTATTAGTCTCAGCAAAATAAATAAAAGGCTTTTTGCAATTTAAACTACAGTTCAAATAGTCTGTGATTTACAAATGTATGATTAACTAAAAATATATAAAAAATAAGGACATGTGGTTTCATCCCAACAGAATAATTAAAAAAAAAAAAAGTTTGAGCATAACTGACGCAGCAATTTTTGCACGGAACACAACTGGATAATAAAGTCACCTGATGATTTTGCTCTCTCCTTCCCGACTTCAAAACACACATCATATTACTAACCCTGCCTCAGAGCATGAACACAAAGAGATCAGATTGAAACAAAAACAAAATAGAATAGACGGCAAACCTTGAGGTGCTCTTTCCTTTGAAGTGGTTAATGTCATGTTTAATAACTGCTGTATCTGTGTGCCAGTGTCTGAGTTAATGTCATGTTTAATAACTGCTGTATCTGTGTGCCAGTGTCTGAGTTAATGTCATGTTTCTTAACTGCTGTATCTGTGTGCCAGTGTCTGAGTTAATGTCATGTTTAATAACTGCTGTATCTGTGTGCCAGTGTCTGAGTTAATGTCATGTTTCAGAACTGCTGTATCTGCGTACCAGTGTCTGAGAGCAATGTCATGTTTAAGAACTGCTGTATCTGTGTGCCAGTGTCTGAGTTAATGTCATGTTTAATAACTGCTGTATCTGTGTGCCAGTGTCTGAGTTAATGTCATGTTTAATAACTGCTGTATCTGTGTGCCAGTGTCTGAGTTAATGTCATGTTTCATAACTGCTGTATCTGTGTGCCAGTGTCTGAGTTAATGTCATGTTTAATAACTGCTGTATCTGTGTGCCAGTGTCTGAGTTAATGTCACTGATTACACTGTGACTTGAGTACATTGAGTAAAGCACGCTGAGCTCCTGAAGGAGGAGGAGGAGGAGGAGGAGTCTCCTGTGGTAATTATATATATATATATATATATATATATTCTCTCATTTTGTATGTACTGACTAGCGTTGGTACTGTTTGAACATATTAGTTGTTTCACATTGCATTTTAAGAATACATGCTGCTAAAACATTGCTTAATTATATAATAACCGAAGGCTGGTGTCACTTAGAATAGAAGGATGCAGTGTTTTTAACTATCGGGAGTTTCTCTTTTTCTCTGAGGTGATTGTGTCATTGTTTGTAATTAGCGCTCCTGATGCAGGTTACGTGCTGCATGTTGTGTTCATTCACTCTACTCGGGATTTATACTGCTGTAAAACACAATAAAAACACAACTTTAAACACTTAACCTTAAACGGCTGCCTGTACTCTCGGTGCGTCTCTCTCCACTCAAGTCGAGTTCTGCTCTTCATTCCTATCTTGTCAGCGCTAGAGGAGCCATTTCATTGGTTATCCGTTCATTACCTGCGTGTATGGGCGGAGTCTTCGTACTTTTGTTCAGCGGTATTTATTATTCCAAACCCTTGACTCCGCTCAAACAGCACCCTTATGACGATGCTGCTGCTGCTAAAAGAAATTTAATTGGCTGTAGCGCTGACAGGAGGAGCAGACTCGTCTGAAGAAGGCAGTAACAGCAGAGACAGACTCACAGGGTATCGGCTGTGTGAACACTGCAGTCACGCGTGGAAAGGTAAAGTGTTTTAAAGTTGTGTTTTTATTGTTTGCAAAGGCAATGCTTTGTCTTGTTATATTTATTAATGTATGTGTTTATTTATTCATTCATTTCTGTCTTTATCCTGCCCTTATTTTCTTGCGGTCGGTCTGGCTTTGAAGACGGGGTAATGCTCGTGGTAAATACCCTTCGATTGTAAAATCTGTGTTTTAAATACATGATTTATTTATAAAAGCAAAAAGCAGAATGTGTTTTGTTCAGCCTGATTAGATTACATTTTATATATAAAATACGTTTTGTAATTTCGCTTTTGTGTTTTTTAAATTTTGGGAGATGTTCAGCATACCCACTTGTCTATTTATTTATTTACTGTTAAACATGTCGCATATAATATTAAGGTGAGCAGACTTTAACTTTTGGACGGGACAGTCCCTCTTTTGGAACACTGGTCCCAGTGTCCCGGAACCTTGGGACGCTCATTTTGTCCCGGTGTTTTCCCAGAGCATCGTCGCGCCGGTATAACAGAATATTGTATTTTCACGCAGGCTGCTGTGTTGCAATATCTAACTTATTACAGTACAATGACACTTGGTGTGACTAAAGACGAGGTTGAACGAGCAGTAGCATTGAAAAAAGGTCTGCAGGACACTGAACTGCAACCAAGCACAGAGAATTGCGGTCGCTATATAGGCGACAATTGTAGAAATCAACGCTGTGACGTCACATCACCGGTTTTGGATTGAAGCTCGTCCTGGTTTGTACAGTTTGTGCCTCAGTGCGCAGTAGAACACAATGGGAGGGGCTGTAAAATACGACAGGTATTTGGAAACATATTTTCCTATTACAATAAGTCTATATTCACTTTCAGTTCACCACAGGTACCTTCTAACACACGTATGTTAGTGAATAATATAAAATAGTTATTTTCACATTTGGAAAATTAATGTTTTAAAAATATTTTACACGTTTCAGAACATGTATTTCATTAAGTATACATCTTCTGTTTTTAACAGTAATTAAATGCAATAGTTCAGGTCTGCAGGTGCCCATTTCTTTAGAAACATGAATTACATTGATAGTTGAGGGCTGTATATGATACAAACAGTTTAAAAGAATTACCAAAAACAAACACGTCCTCGTTTCATTTGACCTTTTTAAAAAAATGTAAATAAGCTGCCTCAGAGGCGGGATAAATCTCCTTCTAATTTGGGGAGCCCTCCTTTTTATTTCTGTGTCATAATTGAACCGGCAAAGTTTAAGGAATACAGAAACAGTGGAGTACTCGTATTAAACATGAATGCTATCTGTTGCATACGTGTGATGGCTATAGAAGGTATTTTAGTTTATAACAGCTATTAGTTTAATAGAAGAAGGTCAGGGCTCGAATTACTACAAATAGTTTTATTTCCAAATGTGCTTTTTAACCTGTTAGAAACGTGTTCATTGTATGATGACACTTCCTCTTTGACATTTCCTGCCTTGTTAGTGGCATTTCCTGGCACTTACAAGGTAGCACCGATTGTGGGAGGGGGGTGTGTCCCCTCTCACTGGGACATTTTTGAAAAAAGGGATTCAAATGATGCATTGGTGCAATTTTGGATGTTTTAAGCATGTGCTAGACTGGTGACACACGGGGCGCTGGGGCTAGAAACTAAAACCACTGGCTAAGCTGATCGGAAATGACCAGCACTATCTTAGCCATTTTGTTTTACTTTATTATCCTCCTGTGAAGTCCGTCGGCTCACCCCGACTGAAGAGGAACAACCAAGGAACCCCACCAGGTAAATCAAATCTGGGTTCACTTTATTACAGAGCTCACACACACTTAAAATAACAGTACAACCTCTAGCAACTGTCAATGGATTACACAATACGGATCATATATATAAGAACATAAGAACGTTTACAAACGAGAGGAGGCCATTCAGCACATCTTCCTCATTTGGTTGTTAGTAGTTTATTGATCCCAGAATCTCATCAAGCAGCTTCTTGAAGGATCTTGAAGGAGTTGGTTCCAGACCCTCACAATTCTCTGTGTAAGAAAGTGCCTCCTATTTTCTGTTCTGAATGCCCCTTTATCTAATCTCCATTTGAGACCCCTGGTCCTTGTTTCTTTTTTCAGTTTCCTGGGTCGACATTGTCTATACCTTTTAGGATTTTGAATGTTTGAATCACATGCCGCAGATTTTTCTTTGTTCAAGACTGAATAGATTCAATTCTTTTTTTTAGCCTGTCTGCATACGACATGCCTTTTCAAACCCGGGATAATTCTGTCGCTCTTCTTTGCACTCTTTCTAGAGCAGCAATATCCTTTTGTAACGAGGTGACCAGAACTGAACACAATATTCTAGATGAGGTCTTACTAATGCATTGTAGAGTTTTAACATTACTCCCTTGATTTAAATTCAAAACTTCACAAAAATATCTGAGCATCTTGTTGGCCTTTTTATAGCTTCCCACATTGTCTAGATGAAGACATTTCTGAGTCAACATAAACTCCTAGGTCTTTTTCATAGATTCCTTCTTCAATTTCAGTATCTCCATATGATATTTATAATGCACATTTGTATTGCTCATGCAGTACTTTACACTTTTCTCTATTAAATGTCATTTTTTTGCCATGTGTCTGCCCAGTTCTGAATGCCATCTAGATCATTTTGAATGACCTTTGCTGCTGCAACAGTGTTTGCATCTGGGTATTTTACCTAGATTCAGTATAAACAACTGGATAAATTGGTAACTCCTATTTTTGTGTTGTATGCAAATTTTAAAAAGTTTGCTTACTATACCAGAATCGAAATCATTAATGTAGATTAGGAATAGCTTAAGAATAACATAAGAATAATGTTCTTGTGTTCTTATATAAAATAAAGATTGATTGATTGATAACATGGCACTAGGCACTCACCCCATTCTGTTGAGATCCTCAGGCCTTGTGACTTGTGTGGTCCCATTGATTTTAAAGACTGACATGTTAAGCACCCCAACTTTTTATTCTTTACTAGAAGCCATTTGTTCGTGCTGCACAAATACTGCATTCGCTGCGTTGCCCAGCAGTCTGCTGGATCTGTTGCAGGTGCATCTCTGTTGGAGGCATTGTAGCTTTCACAAAGCCTTTCTAAAGAACCTCTTCCCACTGGTGTTGCAATGCACTCTGGGAGTTGTAGTCTATGCTGTGTCTCAAGTCAACCGCTCTCTAGTTTGAATAGAAAAGGGGGTGAACTCAAGCCTTTGTTTGTGATCATTTTCAGTGCTGATGGCTATAACCAGCCCACATATATTGTAGCACTACATTGGGATTGAGAAACGTGATGGTAGAGAAGTCTTTTGAATTGAGAAGTGTCGGCACTGTGTTACACACCCCTAAACTGGGAACAAATAAATCCTGATATTAGTTATGTTCAAACGCTTGAACGTGACGTATATATTTTTCATATGAGACTCCTTCCTACGTCATCACCTCCTTCAGCATGCAGTGCCTGCCTGGGATGCTTAATCTCAATGGAAGTCATATTTTTCACTGTGAACAGGCTGGCTGAAGGGGGGTGACGTCAGGAAATGAATGCAAGATACACAGCAACTGCGGGGCGAAACTGAGGCGCCATGGGGCTCCGCTTTTTATTAAATAAGAAAATAAACAGTTTTAACAAAACACTTTCACAAAATAAACAGCACGTGGGCCAAAACAAACAAACAAATAAACAATAAAGATAACAACAAGCAAGTATCGTGCTGGTTTGAAGACAGCGTGAATAGCAATTCTTTATTTTCTACGATTCAGGTTATCTGTGTCTCCATTTCAAGTACTATGTGTGTGTGTGTGTGTGTGTGTGCAGCCAGGTTAGTTTATAATAAGCAGTGTTGGCGTGTATTCTCAAGGGTTCAAAGTTGGCATGTTTGCTGCAGGCTGTGCGTCCTTCTGGAGAAATGGGAGGGAGACCCTGTAGCTGAAGTGAACCTACAGGAGAGGCTCATGGGAAGTGTAGTTTTTCTGGTTTTTAAGCTGTTGGCGTTCACAATGGCCCTTTCCTTGTGGGTTTAATTTCATGAAACTTTCCTGGAGTATATAGTCTATAACTAAGAGCGCTGTGATGTGTAATAATAATGATAAACAGACAGACGAGTCTTTGAATATTTATTGACTCCAGTGTGTAACGTGGTATGAATTTAAGATTTCTCTTGTGTGTCGGTACAGAGATGCAGACGGAGCGTGCAAAGAGGATGGACTCTGCAGGAGAAGAAGCGTCCCTGAATTCACCTGAGCTGCCCTGGAACCAGTAAGACCCCCGATCCAGTATTGTACTCCAGGGTTTCTTTTCTCTTGGCTTCAATGTGTGCCCTTCTCGTCCTGCTCTCTGCGCTGAGTTTGATGCGTCACTTTCTCCTCTTCTTGTCTTCTGTTCTGTTTCAAGTTTCTGCTCGCTAATGAACTTGTTTCATTGGCACCGGATCACATCAGGCAGCCTGGGAGCAAACTGTCCCAGTGAGTGTCAGAGTCATAAATGTGCTGAACCCTGTGTGTGTGTTTATAACCCTGTGTGTGTGTGTTTATAACCCTGTGTGTGTGTGTTTATTACCCTGTGTGTGTTTGTTTATAACCCTGTGTGTGTGTGTGTGTTTATAACCCTGTGTGTGGGTGTGTTTATAACCCTGTTTGTGTTTAGAACCCTGGTGATGTGTGTGTGTGTGTGTGTGTGTGTGTGTCTCTCTCTGTCTGTCTGTCTGTCTCTCTCTCTCTCTCTCTGAACTTTTTGCTCTTCTCCTGTTCAGGCTCTATTTGAAGAGAAGGACCGAGTCCAGGATCCAGTTAAGGAGGAAAGTGTGCTTCACTGGCCCTGCTGCTGCTGCTGTTACCGGGGTATTGGCAATCCTCATACTGGCTGCTGGCAGTGTGAGCAGCGACAGTGAGTTTGTGAAAGTCTTACGCTCAGTGAAGTGTACTGAGGGGCAGGACTGTATCCTGAGCTGCACCTTCTACTACACAGCTGGAGGCTGGGATGAGAAGTCAGGTGTGATCTGGAGACAAGCAGAAATGGACCGCATCGTTCACAGTTACCATGACAACACAGACCAGCTTGCCGATCAGTCCCCTCAGTATGTGAGCAGGACCAGCCTGTTTGATTCTGAGCTGCAGCTCGGGAACGCTTCACTGCTGCTGAGGAGTGTCAGGGAGGAAGATGCTGGAGAATACAGGTGCTCTGTTTACACTCTTAGACTGTCCGGGTCGGGCCTGACTGAGGTAGTCGTGGTTCCGGCTCAACCCACACCAGCTCCTGTGACAGTCTCGAGCTCTGACTGGAGGGGTTTAGGAGCACTTCTTCCTCTTCTTGCTCTTTGTGTGATTGCAAGTCTCTGAGTTGGTCTGTGACTCTATAAAAGACATGCAAGTCCAGCACAGGCAGTGCCATTATCAGACGTGGTCGAGGAGCCCAGTGAAGTCTGACCGCTCCCCTGCACTGCTCAATTTACCCAGTTTAATACAAGCTCCCAAAACAAAATAGTCACTTTGAATTAGGAAACGTGATCAGTGTTGAAGAGAAATTTTAAAAATCACATTGTTTCCGAGACAATTGAACTATAATCTGTACTCTCGTTGTCTTTGCACGATATCAGAACAATCCAGCAAAGAGATACAGTAGTTTATTCAACATGACATTAACCTCTTCAGCTCCAGGATGCACATCAAAGGAAAGAGCAGTTGCATTACCATGCTTTTAAAATTAACTATAAAAGCAATAAGTATTAGCTTTATCCAAAACATATTTTATTTATTGTTCAGCCTCAAACTTGTACATTGGTAAGCATGAACAAACCATGGAAAATGAACCAGCAAAGCATCTTCATTGCAAAACAACCTCATGAAATACTGTTAATAGGAAAATAAGGAAACCGAAATAATTGATACTGTGGACTCACAACACACTCAAAATGCTTGAACTGGTAAAGACATAAATATTTCCAAGCCTTAAAAAATGTGCAACAATATTCACAGTTTAACTCTATGTAACAGTTTTTTGTTATTAAAAATTACATTGGTCTATTTTGTAGCATCAGCTACACTTGTGCAGCATAAGGAGCTGGCTGCCTGCTGCACTTCATTGTGTGGCAGGAAACCTGGCTCGGTTATTATCAAGTCTAATACAAATTCTTAAGCTGTTAAATATAAAGGAATCAAATGCAATGGTTTCAAGGGTTTCGCGGTCAATGTTGAAAATTCAAAGTAATTATTCAATCCAGTGTTTTCTACTCAACACCATGTTTAGCTATTTTCTTTGCAGCAGTTCTTAGTTACCTGGAGGCAGTTTTTGTGGAGAGAGAAGGGTGACGTTTGTTAGAAACCTATTCTAATCGACTGTGTTTTGAAGAAGAAAAGAGAACACTCAGGAAAGAAAAGAGTATCTAAGACTTTAATCCGATTATAATTAACTTCTTGAGCTGAGTTTATTTTTTTCTGCACTGGGCAAGGACAATTTCAATGAGGACATTATTTCTTTCTCTTTTTGGACCTTTCCATTGGTTTTGGGTGAATTCTGCCCTGTGGAGACGGCCTCCATTTGGACTATTTGTTTTTCATATCGATTGCACATATTTATTTTCATTGTGAATGTGTTTTTCTTTATTTGTTTTCTTTGGCAGACTCACACCCAGTATTTCTATTTCTATTTTGTTGTTCTCCACACCTCAAAACACATTTATCACAGTGATTCCTGTCTTACTCTGCATTTGTATTGGTTTCTGGCACTCAGCTCACCTGCCTTTTAATTGTTTGTATTTATAGGTAGGAATTCAATTTCTATCAAATAGTTTAAATAATTGATTTTCCGCCAGAGTTGAGATTTGTTTACAATTTTACTTTTTACAAAAAATGTTTTTTGATTCTTTTTTATGCATAATTTTGTATGTGATGTAAATAAATTAAAAAAAAATCTTGAATATTTGTTATATATATGATGTAGGGCAAATGAAATCACACCAGTCCGTTGTCTTTGTAGTATAGGCGTGCAGCTCCAGTTGTCATCTGTTGACTAATACCACTACTGCAAGGGCAGGTTGTTCTAGAAAGTTATTTCTTGTCTCTGAAGTTGTTTCACTCTGTTTATGAGGTTTAGGCATCCTGTTCTATGAAAAGAGTAAGTGGGTAAGCTAGGCTTCCTGTTTGTGTTAAACTCGGTCTGTGAAGACAATATTAAACCGCATTCCTACTGCAGCTGTTGACATGAAGACTTTTTCGAGCTTCCGTAGTAAAACTGACACTTCCTATGACATCACCTTCACATGACCCTGCCGGGGACTGGTGTTTGAAAACGAGTGCTGTTTCACATAAGCAAGGCAAGGAGGTCTGGTGGCCACATCTACTAAAGAGAGTGCTACACAACTGGCTTTAAAACCACTTACCAGAGGACAAGTTGATCATATGAATTTAAGAAGATAACTGCACTCCTACCACTCTACCAAGGACGCAATGTAAGAGGCTTTTTAAATATACTGTTACATTATCACTGTAATGATGTTTTTTCACTTTTCAAGTCTTTACAGGAAAGTGCTTCACAATCTAATAATGGAAGGTCATTATTATCATATTATTGTGCTTTAAAATATTTAAAAGCACGCCATGTGGTTGTTAAAACGTGATATATAGTGAAACTAAACTCTTACTAAACTGTACACGATCTGCATATAGAGGTGATTTGATTATTTTAACATACTGTCCTTTATGCAGTTAGTAGAGTTTTCCATTTGGTGATTTAAATGTTATTGAACACATGTATATTCTTGCTTGTCTAGGGGTCTTTGGAGTTGGGTTTATATTAATATATTATTTTCCAGTTTATATTGATTGTGATGGATTTTGTATTTGACATATTACAGTGAACAAACTACCATGCACAAATGAAGAGTTAGAATTATATTGAAAATGGAAAAGGCATTTCGTAGGTGCGGTTGAACTGCAGAACAAAATTCCTAGTTTCCAGAGAAGATAAGGTTGCAGAATTGCACACAGCGCGGTCTGCAGTACACACAGATGAAGCAGCACATTTCACTGAGAGTTTAAACCCGACACCATCGCGGCTGCATTTGTTTTTTTTTTTGATATAAATAATTAAATAAAATCTAAAACTGTAAAGATTCAACTTTTTTTAGAAATGTGTATTATCTGCAACACAAGAACAACTCTCTAGAAAGTGTGCAAAGAAGAGCAACCCGGGTTTAAAAGGCATGTCGTATGCAGACAGGCTAAAATAATTGAATCTATTCAGTCTTGAACAAAGAAGAGTACGCGGCGATCTGATTCAAGCATCCAATATCCTAAAAGGTATAGACAATGTCGACCCAGGGGCTTCTTTGACCTGAAAAAAGAAACAAGGACCAGGTGTCACAAATGGAGATTAGATAAAGGGGCATTCAGAACAGAAAATAGGTGGCACTTTTTTACACAGAGAATTGTGAGGGTCTGGAACCAACTCCCCAGTAATGTTGTTGAAGCTGACACCCTGGGATCCTTCAAGAAGCTGCTTGATGAGATTCTGGGATCAATAAGCTACTAACAACCAAACGAGCAAGATGGGCTGAATGGCCTCCTCTCGTTTGTAAACTTTCTTATGTTCTTAACTTGGTTTGACATTACGCAGCGAATAAGCTTTTCAGGGTTTAAGCCTTTACAAATTGATATAAGTGAACAAGTGGACAGAAGTGAGGTGCACCCAACACGTAGCGCACATGTTTGAATTTCTTTAATATTACCGGTAAGTAACTTCCATTTATAAACCCGGTTTATATCAAGTCTTTAAGAAATCACACTGGTGGTTTTATGGTATAAAATAAAAAGTGCATTGCTTAGATGTTATTAAACTCGACTGTGTTTGACTCGATCGCATCGACAGCGCGGAAAACAAAGCCTGGATCTGCAGCAGTGCTGTGAGCTGCATGCAGCTTGGAGAGAGAGAGAGATGTAAATACTAGTTTATTAAATATTGTGTTTAAAATAGATACCTTTTTGGAACAGACTGTTACGTATGCAAGGTATACCGATATTAAAGTACGTGTTACTTATATAAAGAACATCAAATATGAAGGCTGTGTGTTTGTATCCTAATGTCTTAAGGAACGTGAAGCCGGACTATTTTTGTAAATATTGTGTTTGGAATTAAAATACAAACGAAGTCTAACAATGAGTTTACATGGACTATGTTAACTTACATATCTGCAGTATACGTTTCTTTTTCTAATGTCTAAACATCGGCAATTTTGAGGTGGATAATGTAAATGAACGCTCCGAATAAGCGGCTGTCCCAATTAAACGAGAGGCAGTTGAGACGACCCGAGTCACGCTTTTTTTTTTTTTTTTTTTTTTTTTTTTTCATAATGGGGAAACCCCTCACAAGCAGCAACCTCACAGTGTGAATCTGCACTCTGACTGCCTTCTGGAAATTCATGCGGCTTTTCCTGTACTCTAAACCAAGCTTCTAAACCAAGCTGTGATATTTGCAATGTTAGCCGTGTCTGAGGAAGATCATTCAACCGATACAGTATTCTGATAATGGGTTTGAAGGAAACTGTCAACGACGCCTAGAAGTTTCAATGTCTCAATTAAAATCTGCAGCAGGATAGTTTACTCCCTCAAAGTTGTTATGTTTGAGTTATTTACAGTATTCAAACATTTTTTTTAGGTAAGTGAATACACTTTTTTGTACAAACTCCACGTGTAATAGTCATTAATCGGAAGCTTACTTAACATCAAATAACATACGTTTTTAGCATAAACTACATTTTAATGGTGTTGCTAGACACTATTTTATTTATCCCGTGCCAAAAATAAACCTCTCATGTCTGCTCTTAACTAATAGCCTGTATTGGTAAATATAGTTGTATTTGACGCAATATAAGCGATCATTCTCTAATTGTGTTTACCACCAGCTGAACAAAGTACTTTATTTATTCATACGATACAATTTTTGTAGCAAACTGCTGCGCCACGTTGTTTTGAGCAAATTATAGATCTTAATAATAGAATAATTCATACTGTCGTATATGTTGTGCAACTGTAGGGTTCTTTTAAAGTTTTTAAAAGTCTTTAAAAAATACATTAAATTGCTATGTCGCCTTTTTTCAGCTTTTTGGTGTAGTAAAATATGAAATGCTAAAGTTCAGATCATTGTGTGAAAGGAAGTGTTTGACAGCGCCTGGATACACAATCATTACACAACAGAAGCGCATCGGCTCGGTGTGCAGGACGGGAGGTTTTGTTTTTAATGTGGTGGTGGGAACGCAAAGGGTCTTAAGAACATAAGAAAGTTTCCAAACGAGAGGAGGCCATTCAGCCCATCTTGCTCGTTTGGTTGTTAGTAGCTTATTGATCCCAGAATCTCATCAAGCAGCTTCTTGAAGGATCCCAGGGTGTCAGCTTCAACAACATTACTGGAGAGTTGGTTCCAGACCCTCACAATTCTCTGTGTAAAAAAGTGCCTCCTATTTTCTGTTCTGAATGCCCCTTTATCTAATCTCCATTTGTGACACCTGGTCCTTGTTTCTTTTTTCAGGTCAGAAAAGTCAGTGCCACAGAAATCACTCAAATAAATAAAGCTATAAACCTTGTGTAGGTAAAATATTCAAATAAACCACCCAAACTATACCAGATAATTAATCACAACAGGTGCGTAGCGTCCATTGAGGCAACCGATGTACCCACTTTATTTTTTTTTAAGAGTGTAACATTGAGATTATATATATATATATATATATATATATATATATATATATATATATATATATATAGTATTTCTAATTTCTTCATATTTCTGTGATCTCGGGCTGTACAGACACTGCGGTATGTCAAATTCGCTCCACAAAGACGTTTCTCATTAGTCAGTTTCCCAAGTTACTCTGTACTGTGGTTTGCAGTGCAGCACTAACATGAAACGGAGAAAAAACAACCAATTACACATTTCTTGCTAAAGAAGCCAATTCTTGGTAAGAATCAATGTTAAGTGAATTTGTCATTTATATTGTTGTTTTTCCCCTGCGCAATGTGTTGTTTAGCTGCAATACGTTTTGATAAATCTTGTAGAATGTTTTAACGCCAGCACAGCAAAACTCCAAGTACCTGTTTTTATGATGACATTAAATGTGTATCTAAACCGGGATAGCTGGCTGTATGTGTATTTATTTTTATTTTTTTCTCGTCACTTTAACTGCACAGTCAACTCGGCCAAGTATCACCCTACCTGCCATAGCATAGCGTTTTATTCTAGCATAGTGGATGTGTATTTGCATGTATAATGAACCGGCCTGTGCGCTAGGCAGCACCGGGTCATCTACGACCGGTTTCTTCACCTGAGCTGCCCTGGAACCAGTAAGACCCCCGATCCAGTATTGTACTCCAGGGTTTCTTTTCTCTTGGCTTCAATGTGTGCCCTTCTCGTCCTGCTCTCTGCGCTGAGTTTGATGCGTCACTTTCTCCTCTTCTTGTCTTCTGTTCTGTTTCAAGTTTCTGCTCGCTATTGAACTTGGTTCATTGGCACCGGATCACATCAGGCAGCCTGGGAGCAAACTGTCCCAGTGAGTGTCCGAGTCATAAATGTACTGAACCCTGTGTGTGTGTTTATAACCCTGTGTGTGTGTGTTTATAACCCTGTGTGTGTGTGTTTATAACCCTGTTTGTGTTTAGAATCCTGGTGATGTGTGTGTGTTTCTAAACCCTGGTATTCTCTCTCTCTCTCTCTCTCTCTCTCTCTCTCTCTCTCTCTCTCTCTCTCTCTCTCTCTCTCTCTCTCTCTCTCTCTCTCTCTCTCTCTCTCTCTCTCTCTCTCTCTCTCTCTCTCTCTCTCTCTCTCTCTCTCTCTCTCTCTCTCTCTCTCTCTCTGTGAACTTTTTGTTCTTCACCTGTTCAGGCTCTATTTGAAGAGAAGGACCGAATCCAGGATCCAGTTAAGGAGGAGAGTGTGCTTCACTGGCCCTGCTGCTGCTGCTGTTACCGGGGTATTGGCAATCCTCATACTGGCTGCTGGCAGTGTGAGCAGCGACAGTGAGTTTGTGAAAGTCTCACGCTCAGTGAACTGTACTGAGGGGCAGGACTGTATCCTGAGCTGCACCTTCAACTAAACAGGTGGAGGCTGGGATGAGAAGTCAGGTGTAATCTGGAGACAAGCAGAAACGGACCACATCGTTCACAGGATCCGCAACAACACAGACCAGCTTGCCGATCAGTCCCCTCAGTATGTGAACAGGACCAGCCTGTTTGATTCTGAGCTGCAGCGCGGGAACGCTTCACTGCTGCTGAGGAGAGTCAGGGAGGAAGACGCTGGGAAATACAAGTGCTCTGTTTCCACTCCTAGACTGTCTGGGTCGGGCCTGACTGAGGTAGTCGTGGTTCCGGCTCCACCCACAGCAGCACCAGCTCATGTGACAGTCCCGAGCTCTGACCGACACCACTGGTGGGATTCAGGCTCAGTTCTTCTTTGTATGATTGCAGGGCTCTGTGTCGGTCTGTGGCTCTATAAAAAACACGCAGGTCACAGGTGGATGTACAACAAGGCTTCTAGTCCAGCACAGGCAGTGCCGTTATCAGACGAGATCGAGGAGCCCAGTGAATTCAGACCGCTCCCCTGCACTGCTCAATTTATCCAGTTTAATACAAGCTCCCAAAACGAAATAGTCACTTTGAATTAGGAAACATGATCAATGTTGAAGAGAAATTTTAAAAATCTCATTGTTTTCCGAGACAATTGAACTATAATCTGTACTCTCGTTGTCTTTGCACGATATCAGAACAATCCAGCAAAGAGATACAGTAGTTTATTCAACATGACATTAACCTCTTCAGCTCCAGGATGCACATCAAAATTAACTATAAAAGCAATAAGTATTAGCTTTATCAAAACATATTTTATTTATTGTTCAGTCTCAAACTTGTACATTGATAAGCATGAACAAACCATGGAAAATGAGCCAGCAAAGCATCTTCATTGCAAAACAACCTCTTGAAATACTATTAATAGGAAAATAAGGAAACCGAAATAAGTTTATACTGTGGACTCACAACACACTCAAAATATTTAAACTGGTAAAGGCATAAATATTTCCAAGCCTTAAAAAATGTGCAACAATATTTCACAGTATAACTCTATGTAACAGTTTATTGTTAATAAAAAATACATTGGTCTATTTTGTAGCATCAGCTACACCTGTGCAGCATAAGGAGCTGGCTGCCTGCTGCACTTCATTGTGTGGCAGGAAACCTGGCTCGGTTATTATCAAGTCTAATACAAATTCTTAAGCTGTTAAATATAATGGAATCAAATGCAATGGTTTCAAGGGTTTCACGGTCAATGCTGAAAATTCAAAGTAATTATTCAATCCAGTGTTTTCTACTCAACACCATGTTTAGCTATTTTCTTGCAGCAGTTCTTAGTTACCTGGTGTCAGTTTTTGTGGAGAGAGAAGGGTGTGGCGTTTGTTAGAAACCTATTCTAATCGACTGTGTTTTGAAGAAGAAAGAGAACACTCAGGAAAGAAAGAGTATCTAAGACTTTAATCCCGATTATAATTAACTTCTTGAGCTGAGTTTATTTTTTTCTGTCCTGGGCAAGGACTGTTTCAATGAGGAGATTATTTCTTTCTCTTTTTGGACCTTTGCATTGGTTTTGGGTGAATTCTGCCCTGTGGAGACGGCCTCCATTTGGACTATTTGTTTTTCATATCGATTGCACATATTTATTTTAATTGTGAATGTATTTTTCTTTATTTGTTTTCTTTGGCAGACTCACACCCAGTATTTCTATTTCTATTTTGTTGTTCTCCACACCTCAAAACACATTTATCACAGTGATTCCTGTCTTACTCTGCATTTTTGTATTGGTTTCTGGCACTCAGCTCCCCTGCCTTATAATTGTTTGTATTTATAGGTAGGAATACAATTTCTATCAACTAGTTAAAATAATTGATTTTCCGCCAGAGTTGAGATTGTTTACAATTTTACTTTTTAAAAAAAAAAAAGTTTTTTGATTCTTTTTTATGCTTAATTTTGTATGTGGTATAAATAAAAAATATAAAAAAAATCTTGAATATTTTATGTATACAGAATATTTATTTTACAGTATACATTTTGCTAACTTTATATATATATAAAAAATTTCCGCTTTGCTTCTTTGGCTGATCTTATCAGCTGATCATCTAAACTGGGAAATCTCATAATTAAATCATCCTTCAAATCCAGAGTCGATTTTCATGTGCATAAAAACCCAGCCAATGTTGCGGCTGCTAAAAAAAGACGAAACAGAAAAAAAAAAAAAAAAAAACAAAACCACATGTTTCCTGGGACTCGGAAATTCAGGCATTACGATTTGATCATTAACGATAAGGCTGGTTTATTGAAATTCACAAAAACGTGTTTGCTTGTTCCAATAACCTTTTATCTTGCTTTTTTTTGGTTTAATTATTAAGCTTTTTGCTGCATTACTCCCTTCATTCAAATCATTTTCTTGATTTCAGAGCATTTTGTTAATGGCACGACATCTGCAACACACAAACCTGAAGTGTATTATTTTATTTTTATTTTTTTTGGTGCATATGTATAGCTATTGTGTACTCTATATATATTACTCTATAAAGACTAATTCTCAAACTGAACGCAGTAGGGATTCAAGGAAATGCATGCACATGGATTAGGAGTGGTTAACATGTAGAAAACAGACTATTTAGAGGAGAAACCTCAAATTGGGCGCGAGGTAACCAGTGGTGTACCAGAGGGATTAGTATTAGGTCCTCTGCTATTCCTAATCTACATTAATGATTTAGATTCTGGTATAGTAAGTAAACTTGTTAAATTTGCAGACGACACAAAAAGGAGGGAGTTGCAAACACTGTTGCAACAGCAAAGGTCATTCAAAATGATCTAGACAGCATTCAGAACTGGGCAGACACATAGCAAATGACATTTAATAGAGAAAAGTGTAAGGTACTGCACACAGGCAATACAAATGTGCATTATAAATATCATAAGGGAGATACTGAAATTGAAGAAGGAACTATGAAAAAAGACCTAGGAGTTTATGTTGACTCAGAAATGTCTTCATCTAGACAATGTGGGGAAGCTGTATAAAAGGCCAACAAGATGCTCGGATATATTGTGAAAAGTGTTGAATTTAAATCGAGGGAAGTAATGTTAAAACTCTACAATGCATTAGTAAGACCTCACCTAGAATATTGTGTTCACTTCTGGTCACCTCGTTACAAAAAGGATATTGCTGCTCTAGAAAGAGTGCAAAGAAGAGCAACCAGAATTATCCCGGGTTTAAAAGGCATGTTGTATGCAGACAGGCTAAAAGAATTGAATCTATTCAGTCTTGAACAAAGAAGACTACGCGGCGATCTGATTCAGGCATTCAAAATGTTAAAAGGTATAGACAATGTCGACCCAGGGGACTTTTTTGACCTGAAAAAAGAAACAAGGACCAGAGGTCACAAATGGAGGGGTATTCAGAACAGAAAATAGGAGGCACTTTCTTACACAGAGAATTGTGAGTGTCTGGAACCAACTCCCCAGTAATGTTGTTGAAGCCGACACCCTGGGATCCTTCAAGAAGCCTCTTGGTGAGATTCTGGGATCAATAAGCTACTAACAACCAAACGAGCAAAATGGGATGAATGGCCTCCTCTCGTTTGTAAACTTTCTTATGTTCTATGTTCTTCTGTTCTTATGTTCTATGTTCTTATGTTCTATGTTCATACCTTACAGTACAATAATACGACACAAAAAAATAGACGATGATAATACCCGAAAATAATCTTAATTGTTTTTAATAAAGTAGCCGGCGCAAATATAGTGTTAGCGGTGGACCGCCGTCTTATTTAATATCCTGTAATATTAATAATATGAATAATCTTGAAGAACGAATACCCCCTCCCCCTTGTCTTTTGCGAAGTGTGATTTTTCTAAAGTCGAACCATAAGGTATGAAAATGGTATCTCAAATTGAGTATTGTTTGAAAAAATAAACTACTAATGACGATTATTAGCCATAGAGATGGGAGAGCTTCACGCTGTGCAAAACAGGCGACAGCAGCAACACGCGAAGCTTCACTGCTTCTGTTCTGTTAACAGCCACCAAGTTTCTGTAGAAACTTACTGTCGCCACCTACTGTTCAGATTCGGCTATTAAAACTGCTGTGCACACTTAACCGTTTAAAATCTCTGCATGTTAAATATTCTTGAATCTTCCCGTGTTCCTGATATATTTTGAAATACATCCAATAATACCTTTTCTATTTTTCTTCCGTCACCTATACCATTAAAAAAATGGAACTATTGCAATCCCTTAATTGTTTCCACATATCTTCTCTCCCCTCCAATAACCAAACACATTCAGTCATCAGATGCTGTTTCCTTTACACAACATTCCACCCTTAACCCATTCTCATGCATTCCAATTCTATACAGGTGTTCCTTTAATGTTGAATGTTCTAATAATTCTAGAATATTCATTTAAACCATCCTGCACATCCATATCCACTTCATCTTTCTTCACTCCTATTTTAGCTAACGTATCCACCCTCTCATTCCCATCTAGTCCAATGTGAGCCGGAATCCATGCTAAAACTACATATAACCCTAAAACAGCAGCATTCTGAAATGTATTTATTTCCTTCACTAAATCTCTTCTATCACCCGCCCCTCCATTTTTAAACCGCCTGTGATCCCGATAAGGAATCTGAAACGATGTCTGCTCTGTTCACCTTGACATCACAATCCATTGCAATGCCAATATAACCTATCAATTCTGCTGTCATAATTGACACAGCGTCTGTAATATGAAAATGCTTTCCCACCTCAAATTCCGCTTTATAAGAAGCTTCTGCAACCCTGCCCTTACCTGTATTTTTTTTGACCAGTCTGTAAACAACTTCTAATAATTTTCCAAATCATTTACCCATCTCAATTCACCTCTGTCCTTCACCTGCTCTTTCAACAAGAATAAATCAATCCGAGGAGTTCTGAGACCGCCACAGACTCATATTAGAACATACACTTTATAATCTCATTCACAGCAAGCACATGACAGTATCTCATCCTGATCCTCAATATCTTTTTGAATTCTCACCCCAATACACTTTGACAGAAATAAACTGTCTGGGCAGACACATGGCACATGACATTTAATAGAGAAAGGTGTAAGGTACTGCACGCAGGCAATAAAAATGTTCATTATAAATATCATATGGGAGATACTGAAATTGAAGAAGGGAACTATGAAAAAGACCTAGGAGTTTATGTTGACTCAGAAATGTCTTCATCTTGACAATTTGGGGAAGCTATAAAAAAGGCCAACAAGATGCTCGGATATATTGTGAGAAGTGTTGAATTTAAATCAAGGGAAGTAATGTTAAAACTTTACAATGCATTAGTAAGACCTCATCTAGAATATTGTGCCCTTACCTGTATTTTTGTGACCCGTCTGTAAACAACTTGCAATAATTTTCCAAATCATTTACCCATCTCAATTCACCTCTGTCCTTCACCTGCTCTTTCAACAAAACTTACTTATGTTCTTATTACCCCGTCTTCAAAGAATGAAAAGCGACATATAGACAAAAATAAGTACATACATACATATATACATTAACAAATATAACAAGACAAAGCATTGCCTTTGCAAACACTTAAACACAACTTAAAACACTTTACCTTCAGTTTGTCCACAGCGTTCACTCAGCAGACTTTCTGTGGTCTGTATTTTCTAGTGTGGAACTCCGCTTCAAGATCAGCTAATATTCCGGCGTCCTGACAGCACGAGATATGATTTCATTGGTTATGCTGCGTTCTTTACCAGAGGAGTGTCGTAGTTTGATTATTTCTAACCTCGACAAGGGCGTAGGTTTGGTTTGAACATTGGTGGGGACACAATTATTTAGGGGGGCGGAGTCGCGGTTGCTAGGGGGGTTCGGGGGCATGCCCACCCGGGAAATTTTTTTTAGGAGACAGCTGTTAAATGGTCACATCTGGTGGCTTGAAATGAATGCTGGACATGAATCGAGGACAATCTGATTGACATGAAGTTGGCTGGTATACACTCAAAACACTATGATAAAGTGTCACTCCTGGAAGCTGGTTTGACATCCCTGCTATAGAATTACTAATAACCTGAATTATAACCTAACCCAGCCTTACTGTAAGCTACCAATACCCCTGGCGCTACAAGCATGAGCACATGCACGCTTACGTGCTCTGCCTGCCTCTGCTGTGTCTGTGCTGCTGCTCGTACCTGGGTGCATTGCTTCATTCACCTGATAAAATAATAAACTGATGCCTGTCATATAAAGAGAGAATATATGGCTATGCTAACTTTATTTGCTGAGTATTACTATACAGCATTAGCCTACTATCATATCACAATGTGCCTCAAACAATAATATATCTCAAAACTGAGTCTAACACTTTCACTGTTATAATCACTAAGCCATTACAGACCTCACCTGCGACCCTGTTGCTCCACCTGCCTCTGTACTGCTTTTACCAGGTTGCACTGCTTCATTCACCTGATAAAATGATAAATTGATGCATGCTGTTTAGAGAGAAAGTATGACTCTGCTAACTTCATTAGTAAATTATTTTTTCATTTGCTATGAGAATCATTATCAATTGTGTTTATTACTTTAATAACATCTTCCTACTTACACTTTGACTTTTTGAAAAAAAAAAAAAAAAACTTCCTTATGTCCATCTTTCTTTTTTTGGCTGCCATTATACTTTAGTCACCTAAAGCCAAATTGAAGTGATTAGATAACCTTAGTTGGTTGACGATATCAAAACATGCTCATGCTCTCTCTCTCTCTCTCTCTCTCTCTCTCTCACACACACACACACACACACACACACACACACACACAATGATTTAGCTGTGAAACAAGCTAGCTAGCCACCAATGACGTGGGGTTAGCAGCTAGCAATGGGTCGCTAACGTAATAAACCTACTTACCTACCCATTAGGTAGGTAGGTATGTTTATTCTCTCAAACAATGTTGCTGACGAGCTGACAATACCTTCAGCCCCGGTACCTGGCTTTCATTCAGTCAGTGGCTCACACTCATATCAGACTGACCGGCAAGCGGCAACTTCAGATGAGCATCTTTCCAGAGTCCAGCCTAAGCCAGCGATTCCCAACCTTGTTTTACTCACGCCCCACTGGAATTATTTTTTATATCTGTGCCCCCGCCCCCGCCACCCGGTTAATTTGACTTTTTAATATGTATTTTTTGTACTGCCTATATAATATAGTGCGTTTATTTAGCCGCCTGGATAGTCACACTGTCCATTCAATCAAAAACATATGTTCGTGTTCGCTTTTTACACACACAATACAAAAATATCAAGCAAGGAGTAAGTTAGTTACAAAAGGGAGGAAGGAGGAGGATTGAAATAATGCGACAACTCATTAACCAACAAACACAACATAAATATGGAATTAAACTGATTATATTTATTCTTATTTTAAAAAATAAATGTGAAAATTGTGGCACAATATACACCGCTTAAGAATAACTAGATTTTTTAAAATTTTAAACCCGGAACACGACGTTTCACTCCCGAGTCCTTGTGCACTTTCGCGCCTCAATGAAAACAACACACTCTGCTTGGTCCCTGACGTCAGCCGCGCACTGAGTCAGTGTTACAGTGATGCATAATGGAATTTGTAGTTTTCTTGTCTGCTAATTACACCCCAAAACCCCACCAAACACCTACACATCCCAGGGTGCCATTCTTTTTAAAGCTACCGGTATCTCTTTTTCTCTCTTTAATAACTCGCTGCACTCAAAGGGCGAAATCGGGAGTATTGTTTGGCACGTCACTGTTATTATTACTAGTACGTTATTATTCAAACGTTCACCACCCCCCCTGGAAGGTTTCACGGCCCCCCCTGGTTGAGAACCTAGGGCCTAAGCCAATCAAATTAGCGTTGTTTTTTTTTTGGAGGAGGGAGGAGCAACGAGGGGATCTTGAGAGAGTTAACCCTTTGTGGAGCGGATAAAATGACTTGACAAAAGATGTTTCAGATTTATCAAAATTATTGGTAGTGACAATTCAACGGTCCCTTGACATTGGTAGGGACATGTCCCTACCGTCCCTAGCTAAATCTATGCCGGTGAACCTCGAGGTATGACAGTATTTTGTCCCAGCACTGTAAAAGATACTCCAAGTGCTGTCGCTGCTTTCAGAAATCCTCCGAACACGGCTCAAACTCTTCAGCGCTCCTCTTCTCACAATCCATGTACGCTGCCATATACAGACGTGCTCAAATTTGTTGGCACCCTTACAGCTCATTGAAATAATGCTTCATTCCTCCTGAAAAGTGATGAAATTAAAAGCTATTTTATCATGTATACTTGCATGCCTTTGGTATGTCATAGAATAAAGCAAAGAAGCTGTGAAAAGAGATGAATTATTGCTTATTCTACAAAGATATTCTAAAATGGCCTGGACACATTTATTGGTACCCCTTAGAAAAGATAATAAATAATTGGATTATAGTGATATTTCAAACTAATTAGTTTCTTTAATTAGTATCACACATATCTCCAATCTTGTAATCAGTCATTCAGCCTATTTAAATGGAGAAAAGTAGTCACTGTGCTGTTTGGTCCATGTTCAGTGTGGTGCACACAATGATACCAGAGAAAGCAAAGGAGAGAGTTGTCTGAGGAGATCAGAAAGAAAATAATAGACAAGCATGGTAAAGGTAAAGGCTACAAGACCATCTCCAAGCAGCTTGATGTTCCTGTGACAACAGTTGCAAATATTAAGAAGTTTAGGGTCCATGGAACTGTAGCCAACCTCCCTGGGCGCCAAGAAGAGGAAAATCGACCCCCAGATTGACCAGAAGGATAGTGCGAATGGTAGAAAAAGAACCAAGAATAACTGCCAAAGAGATACAAGCTGAACTCCAAGGTGAGTTTCTGATCGCACCATCCGTCGCTTTTTGAGCGAAAGTGGGCTCCATGGAAGAAGACCCAGGAGGACTCCACTTTTGAAAGAAAAACATAAAAAAGCCAGACTGGAATTTGCTAAAATGCATATTGACAAGCCACAATCCTTCTGGGAGAATGTCCTTTGGACAGACGAGTCAAAACTGGAGCTTTTTGGCAAGTCACATCAGCTCTATGTTCACAGATGAAAAAATGAAGCTTTCAAAGAAAAGAACACCATACCTACAGTGAAACATGGAGGAGGCTCGGTTATGTTTTGGGGCTGCTTTGCTGCGCCTGGCACAGGGTGCCTTGAATCTGTGCAGGGCACAATGAAATCTCAAGACTATCAAGGCATTCTGGAGCGAAACGTACTGCCCAGTGTCAGAAAGTTCTGTCTCAGTTGCAGGTCATGGGTCCTCCAACAGGATAATGACCCAAAACACACAGCTAAAAGCAACCAAGAATGGATAAGAACAAAACATTGGACTATTCTGAATTGGCCTTCTATGAGTCCTGATCTGAATCCTATTGAACATCTATGGAAAGAGCTGAAACTTGCAGTCTGGAGAAGGCACCCATCAAACCTGAGACAGCTGGAGCAGTTTGCTCAGGAAGGGTGGGCCAAACTACTTGTTAACAGGTGCAGAAGTCTCATTGAGAGCTACAGAAAACGTTTGATTGCAGCGATTGCCTCTAAAGGTTGTGCAACAAAATATTAGGTTAGTAGTCCCATCGTTTTAGTCCATGCCATTTTCATTTGTTTTATTATTTAGAATATTATGTTGAAAAAAAAAATCAAAAGCAAAGTCTGATTTCTATTAAATATGGAATAAACAATGGTGGATGCCAATTACTTTTGTCAGTTTCAAGTTATTTCAGAGAAAATTGTGCATTCTTCGTTTTTTGTGGAGGGGTACCAACAAATTTGAGCATGTCTGTGCGTATATATATATATATAAATTCAGATCAAATACAAACAGATACAACAATAAAAACTAAACAGATATATACATATTATAAAAATGACATCTCAAACATGTTTTTTAGTCTGGTTTTAAAAACAGATCGAGTCTCAGCTTCCCTCACATGTGCTGGCAGCTCATTACAAAGTTTGGGACCTCTATAACAAAACACCCTTCCTCCCCATTTAATATAAAATCGTGCTGGATCAACAGCTGTATACATTTCACATGAGCTGCACTCTGTAGCAAGCATTGCAGATTTCATATCTATTATAACAACTCACATGATAATCGTTAACCTCTTCAACTCCAGATTCAAAATGAACGTGCACTCCAGGTACCAGATTTAGACATTATTGTAATTGGTAATTTTACCCCTGAAATTGGTGTAAAATAATATTTGGAAAAAAGTCAATACATTTATAACATTTTTATGAAGCCTTGTCACAAAGACGGCCGGAGTGGGTGGTGTCAGACCAGAGCCAGGAAATAAATAAACAGAAAGATGTGGTTTGGTGAAGCTGGGCGCGTGATTGCGCTCAGCATTTAATAATTAAACAGAACAGAAAATAAAAGGTTTGAAACAACAAAAACACAGGACACGGCACTTGAGGCCAAAATAAATAGACGAACAAAACGGACCAGACAGACAAACAAACACGGTGAGCAGATACTTTCACTTTTACAATTCACAATTACCTCCGTCTCCAATCCCGTTCTCCACTCACCGAACACCCAACCCTGAGTGACAGAAATGTGCATCTATATATTGTTGTGCTGGGATTCAATTACTAATTAATTACTCACTTGAATCCCAGCACGTGAATTAGTTGTACCCGTGACCACACATTACATTTTACCAGCACGTGAAGTGATTTGTGCCTCCTCGTGCCTAAATACAAATCTACATTTTTTACACACGTGAAACACAGACCCGCCGTGATATCCCGTGTACCAATCTCTATACACCAACATTAACACACGCAACATACAACATATAACACACAATTGCACACAGGGGCGGGGCACATTGCCACATATACCCCCCCTTGCGCGCAGCACACATGGCCTCAATGGCCACCTCCCCTTAAAATCCAGCAGTCCAGGACAAAGTCTCGGGCTGGGAAGAGAGGCTTCAGTGGGCCCCTGGCTGGCCATGTTGTCAGCACCCCGCCAGTAGTGGGCACGGCTGACAGCCTGTTAGTCCACGCTTGCAGCGAACTTGCTGCGGGGGATGCTGGTCTCCTGACCTCTCCCCTTCCTTCGAGGCGGTAGCTCCCAGGTGGGGCTCCACCACAGTACTGCCGGGCAGCGAAGAAGCTGCAGTGGGAGAGCGGTCTCCGGACCTCCCCACGATCTCCGGCAGCCAAACTGCTGCTGGGGTTAGTGGTCTCCAGACCTCCTCCCCTTTCTTTCTGGGGGGCTCCGCCACCGTGCTCCCTGTGGTGGAGGTAAGGAACGCAGAGACAGCTCCTGCTGTTCTGCTTCTGGCAGTGGTGGAGGCAGCCCTGCCTCTTTACTCCTTCCGGTGGAGGTGACGGAGGCAGAGGCAGCCCGGCTGCTCTGCTCCTTCCGGGTGGAGGTGGCGGAGGCAGAGGCAGCCCGGCTGCTCTGCTCCTGCCGGTGTGTAGTGGCAGAGGCAGAGGCAGCCCGCTGCTCTGCTCCTGCCGGTGTAGGTGGCGGAGGCAGAGGCAGCCCGCTGCTCTGCTCCTGCCGATGGAGGTGGGAGCAGCGTGTAGTCTCCCCTTTCCAGGGGACTGTTGCTGCTCTGCCTCTCTTTGCAGGGGAACTGGTGCGGCCCGCCTTTGACAGGGAAACCAGCAGGCATTCTCCCTCTGATGGTGGAGGTGGAACCAGCAGGCATTCCCCTCTGCTGGCAGCTTGGGTCCTGGGGCTGTGGAAGCCCCGACTTCCCCTCTCTTCGGGCTGTGGACGCACCGACTCTCCCTTTTGGGCTGTGGACGACCGACTCTCCCTTTTGGGCTGTGGACGCACTCCCCCTCTTGGGCTGTGGACGTTCGGCCCCCCCGCCAGGCGTAGGGACAT
Organism: Huso huso; assembly: GCA_036884735.1. Taxonomy (NCBI): domain Eukaryota; kingdom Metazoa; phylum Chordata; class Actinopteri; order Acipenseriformes; family Acipenseridae; genus Huso; species Huso huso. The sequence goes on along the minus strand of CM072709.1, from coordinate 6,175,946 downwards.
TCGGGCCCTCCCGCCAGGCGTAGGGACGCCGGGCTCCTCCCGCCGGGCTGTGGACGCCAGGCTCCTCCCGCCGGGCTGTGGACGCCAGGCTCCTCCCCGCCGGGCTGTGGACGCCAGGCTCTCCCGCCGGGCTGTGGACGCCAGGCTCCTCCCGCCGGGCTGTGGACGCCAGGCTCCTCCCGCCGGGCTGTGGGCGCAAAACCAGCAGGCATTCTTCCTCTGCTGGTGGAGACGAGGACAGCAGGCATTCTTCCTCTGCTGGTGGACCTGCTACCTGGGCTGCTGTTCCACTTATAATTGCCTCCAGGTAGCTGAGGACCAACCCCACACTTTCCTCTCAGGTGCTTACGGTCTGTTCCTCTCGTAAGCCTCCCATCGTTCCCCTATCCATAAAGCGCAGGAACCGGACGACTACTGGTATAGACTGGGCCTCCAGCCCAGCATTTTCCAGCATCCAGTCCCGCACTTTGATGGCGCCTTCTGCCATTTTTTTTTTCTTCTTCTTTGGTTGGTGGGTTTTTTTTTTTTACCCCAAAAACTGCGGTTCCCGCTCTGGCCTGAGTCCTGGAGGCGCTGTAGATCCCACGCAGGACACCACGTGTCACAAAGACGGCCGGAGTGGGTGGTGTCAGACCAGATGCAGGAAATAAACAGAGAGATGTGGTTTGGTGAAGCTGGGCGCGTGATTGCGCTCAGCATTTAATAATTAAACAGAACAGAAAATAAAAGGTTTGAAACAACAAAAACACAGGACACGGCACTTGAGGCCAAAATAAATAGACGAACAAAACGGACCAGACAGACAAACAAACACGGTGAGCAGATACTTTCACTTTTACAATTCACAATTACCTCCGTCTCCAATCCCGTTCTCCACTCACCGAACACCCAACCCTGAGTGACAGAAATGTGCATCTATATATACTGTTGTGCTGGGATTCAATTACTAATTAATTACTCACTTGAATCCCAGCACGTGAATTAGTTGTACCCGTGACCACACATTACATTTTACCAGCACGTGAAGTGATTTGTGCCCTCCTCGTGCCTAAATACAAATCTACATTTTACACACACGTGAAACACAGACCCGCGTATATCCCGTGTACCAATCTCTATACACCAACATTAACACATGCAACATACAACATATAACACACAATTGCACACAGGGGGGGGGCACATTGCCACAAGCCTTTATGCTCCTGTGTGCTAGATAGTCATATTCAATAAAGCAAGACAGAACAAACGTTTGATCTTTTTTACATTTTATTTTGTAGAACAAACATACATTATATCTATATATTAGTTAGCAAAATGTACACTGCAAAATACATATTTTATACATAAATATACATTATATATATACATAAAATACTCAAGTTTCTTTTTTATGTAAACCATATACAAAATTATACATAAAAAAAGAATCAAACATTTTTCTAAAAGGTAAAATATACATATGTAATTTTTATAAACAAAAAATATATTTAAAGCTTGGAATTATTTATGTCTTTACCAGTTTAAGCATTTTGTGAGTGTGTTGTGAGCCCACAGTATAAACTTATTTCTTTATATTTACACGGTTTCCTTATTTTCCTATTAACAGTATTTCATGAGGTTGTTTTGCAATGAAGATGCTGTGCTGGCTCATTTTCCATGGTTTGTTCATGCTTATCAATGTACAAGTTTGAGGCTGAACAATAAATAAAATATGTTTTGATAAAGCTAATACTTATTGCTTTTATAGTTAATTCTAAAAGCATGGTAATCCAAGTGCTCTTTCCTTTGATGTGCATCCTGGAGCTGAAGAGGTTAAGCAGTGCAGGGGAGCGGTCTGACTTCACTGGGCTCCTCGATCACGTCTGATAACGGCACTGCCTGTGCTGGACTAGAAGACTTCTTGGACTTCCTGCTGTGACCTGTGCGTTTTTTATAGAGACACATACCGACACAGAGCCCTGCAATCACACAAAGAGCAAGAAGAACTGGAAGAAGAAGAGCTCCTGAAACCCACCAGACATGTCGTTGAGCCGGAACCACGACTACCTCAGTCAGGCCCGACCCGGGCAGTCTAGGAGTGTAAACAGAGCACTTGTATTCTCCAGCATCTTCCTCCCTGACTCTCCTCATCAGCAGTGAAGCGTTCCCGCACTGCAGCTCAGAATCAAACAGGCTGGTCCTGCTCACATACTGAGGGGACTGATCGGCAAGCTGGTCTATGTTGTTGCGGAACCTGTGAACAATGTGGTCCGATTCTGTTCTTCTCCAGATCACACCTGACTTCTCATCCCAGCCTCCAGCTGTGTAGTTGAAAGAGCAGCTCAGGATACAGTCCTGCCCCTCAGTACACTTCATTGAGCTCGGGACTTTCACAAACTCACTGTCGCTGCTCACACTGCCAGCAGCCAGTATGAGGATTGCCAATACCCCGGTAACAGCAGCAGCAGCAGGGCCAGTGAAGCACACTCTCCTCCTTAACTGGATCCTGGACTCAGTCCTTCTCTTCAAATAGAGCCTGAACAGGAGAAGAGCAAAAAGTTCAGAAAAAAACACCAGGGTTCAGAAACACAGAGACAGACAGACAGACAGACAGACAGACAGACAGACAGACAGAGCACCCCCCACCCCCCACCCACACACACACAGAGCACCAGGGTTATAACACACCCACACACACAGACAGATACCCCCCCCCCCCACACACACAGCCCAGGGACAGAGACCACCCACACAGGGAGCACCAGGGTTATAAACACACACACACACACACACACACACACAGACAGCCCCCTCCCCACACACACACACAAACAGCCCTACACACAGGGATAGAGACCCCCCACACACAGACAGACAGACAGACACAGACATAGACCACCCCACACACACAGTAGAAAAATGACACAGAACTGAAGACAAGAAGAGGAGAAAGTGACGCATCAAACTGTCGCAGGTGACGCTGAACTAGTTATTCCGTGTAGTAAAACACTGGACTCCTTTGCATGGAGGATCTCAGTAAGCTACAGTGCATGGTTCATCAACTGATTCAGATTCAGTTATGTTAAGTCTGCCAACTGATGATGTAGGGCAAGGCAACAACTGAGTGCCCAAAAATATGAATCACATAGAATATTGACCTCCTTTAGTATTCTGGATGGAAGGCATACCTTGCAAAATGACCCTGTGTGAACAAAAGGAAATATATAGAAATAATATGTACAGCTAAACGTGTTTCAAATATGGAATGTACTTTGATATAAAAATGAAGTGTTAGAGGTCTTTTTGAAGGAAGGATAAAGAGAGAGTATCCTTGTACCGCCAGTAGATGGCTCCCTTGCTCCATGACCTAGGTCAGTCCACTCGTTGTTTTGCAGAAAATTAATTAAGTATTTAGTAATCTGGGAATTTCTAATAAAATATGGAATAAACGATTTATTGCTTATATATCTTATCTTTAGAAAGCATGACGCTTGATAAAAATGCACAATTTTGGCTAAAAAAGTGGACATTAATCCCACCTATAAATTTATGTTTCCAAAAACAAGATTAGAAAGGATTATTTGCAACATATAAATCAACAATTAAAATTTAGCAGCCAAGGTCTTAAGAAAAAAACCTGTTTCGACTGGATTTTGTATGAACAAAGGACAGGGTCAAACCTAGTTCAGTCATTATAAAATATATACAAGTTGAATGTATAAATAACTGGCCTGTATTTCCATTTAAATCTTAGAGGGAATCACCAAAGAAATAAAGTGATATTATAAATTCTAGGAGCAACTGGGAGTAAATTAATTGTTAAAAGTTGATCTTATAATGCCACATTTATAGTTAAAAAAGTTTCAGTGCTAATTGACACTGTTTATAGTTTATTATGGTCAAAAAATAGAAATTAGACACAAAGGTATTGCAAATTAATAAAATAAATGATTAACCTTTTCTAGACAGAATGATATTTGAAACTAAAAATACCTATTGGATTTCATAGGATTAAGCATATGTTTTAAGTATTTGGTATAATGAGAAAGCATATTATTTAAACTGACGAGTGGTATTGCTTGTTCATGACTTTACTATAGTGATAAAAACATTAAAAGCCGGAGCAGTATTCAATTTAATTAAATGGGAAAGTGGTACAGTTTCTTTCTCCTTCTATTGATCAAAAAGACCTTTAGACATTATGATATCCATTGCATTACAGAATATAAAAGGTATTATGCTATGTTTGTGTGTTAGTTTGTAATAATATACTACAATGTACCTTGTTATTAATGCACTATACTATTGTCTAATGATGGTAGATGGAGTCATTATAATGTGATTCTTTGAAACTGCTGCCTAGTATTGAAAAAGGGGCCTCTCTCCTTATCAAGATGTACAGGCTGTAGAGAAAGGAGGGGTCTTCTTACATTCCACGCTAGCAAAGCTGCAAGTCTTATAGATTTGGAATTTAAGGTTTATGGAATTAGTGGTTTAGCACAGATTAGAATATATCTTGAAATAATATGCAATAATTATGGCATAACAGACATTGATAGGTCATATATCTAAAAAAGTGTTTGCATAGACTTTGGCCTTGAAAAAACAAGAGACACTGGAAATTGCTTGCAATAGCATATTCTCAGAGTCGGGTACAGGTTAGAGCCTGGTTAGTGCACCTTTTAAGGGATAAATAATTGTAATGAAAATTATTACCACTTAAACTTAGTGAAACTAATTGACTTGAATATTGTATGAGGCAATCTTTTGTCAAATACTCTGTTAGACAATAGTATATGGAATCAAAACTGACTCATTAAAAACATGATGAAACACAATATGAGGTTAAAAGAAACACATACCTTTAATTTTTAAAATATAATCAATTAGAGATGATGTCACATATTAAGAACATCTCTCATATATAACACATATATAAATAGTGTTTGCATGCACATATAACAGTAGTGTTTTTATATTATATTATAGACCAGGATCCTGGGAACCTTGGTTCACTTGACTTTTCAGATAAAGGAGGGGCTCGGAGGAAAACAAGGAATGAGATCATAGGTTTGGAGTTTGACAAATATGAAGTCTTGAATTTATTGGTACATGACTCCAATTAATTCTGAAAAGATGGCCCGGATCTTTTGAAAACTATTATTTGTAAAAAAAATAAAAAGAAAAGCTATGAACTGTCTCAACAGATTAACGACTGGACTTAATTGAGGCGTCCCATGTATTCCAATGAGACGAAAAACCTATATAACTCCAAATAATTACAATGGAGCACCACACTCACACCATGCAGGGTGAGGAGGTCCATTATCTGCAGACCTACACAATTGAGCTGATTGAACTCAGTTTCATTTGCCTGGTGAAGACAGTTATATTCTTTTACGATCTATATTAAAGGGTAAGCGTTAATCAATTATTACACCGTGTAACACATTTTTTTTTTTTGGTTCCTGGGTAGTAAGTGTTATTTCCTAATTGCTTATGCCTCAAAAGTATAGAAAATGGCTATTATTCCCCACAAACTTTGCTTTTGTGACCAGGACAGTGATATTTTGAAATTTACCTATTTTCCAGAACATTCCAGATAGATTCAGTGCTGAGTAAACTTCGAGTAACTTCTAGAACTTTCTAGAACTTTCCAGTAATATAAATAGTAGTATAAATACAGGGCCTTAAGCCCACCAGTTCAGTTTAGTTCCAGCTGCCTAAGTGGATACATATCTGCATTTTTCTGAGATGGCATCAAGGTCATAGGAGACTTCAAAATGGTGGCATTCCTGATGGGTCTCCAGCGCGGTTTTACCAAGTTGCCCAGCTATCTTTGCCTTTGGGACAGCAGGGACACCAAGGCGCACTACCACAGGCGGGACTGGCCACAGCGGACCGAGTTCTCTGTGGGGAGGAACAACGTCAAGTGGGAGCCACTGGTGGACCCCCGGAAGGTGCTGATGCCACCACTGCACATCAAATTGGGCCTTATGAAACAATTTGTCAGAGCTCTAGATAAGGAGTTGGCAGCCTTCAAGTACCTTCAAGACTTCTTCCCTAAGCTGTCTGAGGCAAAGGTCAAAGCCGGTGTCTTCGTCGGACCACAGATAAAGAAAATCCTGGAGTGCAATGAATTCCCCAAGAAGCTCACTAGTAAGGAGAAAGCGGCTTGGAACAGCTTTGTCACAGTGGTTCGGGGCTTCCTGGGCAATCACAAGGCCAAAAACTATGTGGAGCTGGTTGAGACTCTGGTGAAGAACTACGGCACAATGGGCTGTAGGATGTCCCTCAAAGTCCATATCCTTGATGCTCATCTTGATAAATTCAAGGAGAACATGGGAGCGTATTCGGAGGAGCAAGGCGAGTGCTTCCACCAGGATATACTGGACTTTGAACGCCGCTACCAAGGACAGTATAACGAGAACATGATGGGAGACTACATTTGGGGGCTGATTCGTGAAAGTGATTTACAGTATAATCGTAAATCTTGAAAAACTACTCACTTCTAAATCTTTTGTAGTCATTTTTGTATTACTTTAGTATAAATACATGTTAATTTGGATTCATATGTTGTTTTTTTCGGACTTTATGTGAACGAAAAGACACAAATTTGCCTGTTCTCTCATTGGAAATAGGTAAATTTCAAAATATCACTGTCCTGGTCACAAAAGCAAAGTCTGTGGGGAATAATAGCCATTTTCTATACTTTTGAGGCATAAGCAATTAGGAAATAACACTTACTACCCAGGAACAAAAATTGTGTTACATAGTGTTATTTTATCTCACATGTATTGAATGCATTGCTATAAGGGCTTCGCACTATGTTTTAGAATTAAGAGAGTATTCTGTTGTAGGGGTAGTCCTATAGCACATGCTGGTATATGGAGAGAGGTTTACAAATGAATAAGTAATAGAATCACTGTTCAGCATACAGCAGGTCACCAGAGGGGGAAGGAAGTAACAATAATTGGAAATAATCATGCTGATGAATTGGCATAAGAAGCAGTGCAAGGTTATTAAAATTTGACTTTTCTAGCATCAGCAGCAAGGCTGATTAGTTTGCTCACTGATAGCCAATTGTTGTCTGAATATCTGCTAAATGGAGACAGATACCAGCTGGAACCAGGGATCTTATACAAACTGTTAAAAACAAGCAGAAAGATAGTGCCTCCTGAAGCAAGCTGACAGCTCATATTACTGACAGCTCACTAAGGAGTAGATGCATTACACAGTGCACTCAGGGGAATCTTAAGTCAGTTACATGAATATAGGGCAGCAGTGTGGAGTAGTGGTTAGGGCTCTGGACTCTTGACCAGAGGGTTGTGGGTTCAATCCCCAGTGGGGGATACTGCTGTTGTACCCTTGAGCAAGGTACTTTACCTACATTGCTCCAGTAAAAACCCAACTGTATAAATGGGTAATTGTATGTAAAAATAAATAAATAATGTGATATCTGTATAATGTGAAATAATGTATAATGTGATATCTTGTAACAATTGTAAGTCGCCCTGGATAAGGGCGTCTGCTAAGAAATAAATAATAATAATAATTGGTGTCCTGAATTGTATGCTGAAACTGTGGAAGCTTGCAGAGAATGTTTGCCCTGCCTATAACAAATGGAAAACAATAGAAGGACAGTGGAACCCATGCTCAGCTTGAAAGGGAACAGCCCTTGGCAAAAAGTAATGATGGATTTTGTGGAACCACTCCTCAAAAGTAGGAGATACCAAAAACATAAAGAAACAGCTGACAACTACTGAGGTAATATGAGAACAGCAAATAGAGTGTGTTACTTTGCCAGTAATTTAGTGGTACATGCAGGCAGGCAGAGGTAAGAGAGAGAGAGACTTCTGTTTGATAAAGTCACTGTGCAAATGGAACAGATTAAAGAACTGTGCCTGGAAATATTATATTGAAAATATTTTCATGAATGAAATAACTGGTTTTAAGAATCAAAAATAAATATTTGGATTATAAATTGCATGAAAAATTAAAGACATATTTATTAATTTGGCTAAAATAATTTAGGAAAAGAAAGAATGCATTATACTATTTAACTAGAGTATAATTTAAATAAATGAAATTCTGTTAACAGTGAAAAAAAATTGTTATTGCAGTTTACTAGTAATTCTGTAAGGGTTGTAATTGAAGCACGACATGGTTTTATTGTATTAGATGAATTGAAAAAACAACAACTTTGAAATCAAAATTAGTAATAATACATTTGAATAGTAATGAAAGTAAAACCGTTTATACAATAAATGTAATTATTTTAATGGATCCATTTGGCTATTATTAAAATAAAACTGAAACTTTTATATTCTGCTTTCATAAAAGGAATGTAACAGAATTATTGTCTTGATAAGTAAAGCAAAACCATGCAAAGGAAAATAACAGAAATTTAAGAGAGCAATTTGGAAAGTACAAAAATGCTTATGACTGTTTATTGAGAAAGTGTGTTAATATACACTGTCCTCTGGAAATACAGCAAGCAGCTTCTGTATTGCAAAACTATTTTTAAAAAAAGAAAGAAAAGGTAAATCAATATTTTTCCTTTTAACACTCTTAAATTCAGTTTTGATGTATTCTGGGCATTTTGCCAAATGAAGGAGATAAGGAGATTAGTCTGTGCTTTAAATGTATATGTACTGGCCAGGACTGAAAAGAGGGAGTGAAACTTGCTTGGAAACCATAGCAACACTGATAAGCAAGCCAGCTGGAAGCCAGATTAACTCCTTAGGTAGAGGTACAGTGGAAGCAGCCAATAGGGTATGCTGCTGTAAGCAATGAAATATTATAAGTTTGAAATAAAAATAACTTCTTGGATAGTTGAGCCTGTCTTGGTTTTAGTAATTATATATACTTCATTAAGACCTATGGGTTTTTGTAACATCATTTTGAGAACATTTTAACATTAAGACACTTTGAATTTTATTAAAGTCTGGGAGATATATTAATATATCTGCTTGTAATAAGACAAAATAAAAACTTGCACTCATATTTCAATAAAGACCTTGCGAATAAATAACCGAAAGGTGAGACAGGTCGTTGATCGAGAAGCAAGTTTTTTTTTCTCTGTTACAAGCTGCTTTCCCAGATACTAATAATAATAATAATAATAATAATAATAATAATAATAGTAATACAAATACATTTAAAAATAAAATAAAATAATAAGATGAATAAACAAGGACCCATAGCATGAGCATTGAAATCTGCTGAAGATGTTCCTTATGTCCCAGTGATTTATGGGGATTCATTTATATAGGATGATCTTTAAATACCTTTCCAGCAGACCTGATGGTATAGAAATAAATATATTTGTGTAACTCCTGGATGTGGGGAATGATAAATATCCATTTCATAAAGCAGTAAGGATTTTGGAAACGTGTTAATATTTGAAAAATGTAAGTAAAATAATGAGGATTTTTATAACCCATGGGAATTTCTAATAAAATATGGAGGTGGTCCATTATCTACAGACCTACACAACTGAGTTGATTGAATTCAGTTTCATTTGCCTGGTGAAGACATTTATATTCTTTTACGATTCATATTAAAGGGTAAGCATTAATCAATTATTATTTTATCTCACATGTATTGAATGCATTGCTATAAGGGATTCACACTATGTTTTAGAATTAATAGAGTATTCTGTTGAATGTGCTGAAATATAGCATTAGGTGCTTTGGGTGATGTGTTCTTGGCCTGCCCGCAGGCCTTGCAAATACACATAAATGTATTAAAGTGTTAACGTTGATATCTGTTAAGACACTGGACTGCCCAGAGCGTCTATGAGCTGGGGATATGAAGTAGCCTGTAGCTACTCAATCCAATATTTAACCGTTAATAAACCGAATGAGTACCTGGATGAATAAACCTGAACCCTCAGAATTCATGACAAAACTCAGTGCAGAGAGCAGGACGAGAAGGGCACACATAGAAGCCAAGAGAAAAGAAACCCTGGAGTACAATACTGGATCGGGGGTCTTACTGGTTCCAGGGCAGCTCAGGTGAATTCAGGGACGCTTCTTCTGCAGAGTCCATCCTCTTTGCACGCTCCGTCTGCATCTATGTACCGACACACAAGAGAAATCTTAAATTCAAGATTCTGCAACCTTATCTTCTCTGGAAACTAGGCATTTTGTTCTGCAGTTCAACCGCACCTACGAAATGCCTTTTGTGCATGGTATTTTGTGCATGGTATTTTGTTCACTGTAATATGTCAGATACAAAATCCATCACAATCAATATAAACTGGAAAATATATTAATATAAACCCAACTCCAAAGACCCCTAGACAAGCAGGAATATACATGTGTTCAATAACATTTAAATCACCACTTTCATGTAAAGACTTGAAAAGTGAAAACACATCATTACAGTGTTAATGTAACAGTATCTATAAAAAAGCCTCTTACAGTGCATCCTTGGTAGAGTGGTCCGAGTGCAGATATCTTCTTAAATTCTGATGATCAACTTATCCTTTAGTAAGTGGTTTTAAAGCCATCTGTGTAGCAGTCTATTTAATAGATGTTGCCACCAGACCTGGCCTTGCTTCACAAATGTGAAAACCATCACATCGTTTTTAAACAAGCAGTCCCCAGCTGACTCATTTACAGGTGATGTTATAGACACATTCTGATTGGTGGATCTTACCAGTTCCTCGTCACACCACACTGTACTCCCATATATAGGCATGACTTCAGATCACAGGGTGTGGCAGGATATGCTCTAAAGCAGCTAAGTGTCTTCTGCAGCTAACAGTGAACAGTTCTCTCTCTCTCTCTCTCTCTCTCTCTCTCTCTCTCTCTCTCTCTCTCTCTCTCTCAAGTATTGCCAAAGTAATGATGAGTAATTTCCATCTTTACAAGTAACATTTAAAACATGTCTAAATAAAACAAAAACAACACGGTACTTCAAACACATCACAACAACAGTAATAATGAGAATAATGATATACATTTATATATTTATTATATATCATGTATTTATTTATGTATTTATTATCTTTTCCTCCCTGTGTGAGGAGCCTCAGTGTCACTCCCTGTCCCTCAGGCTGTGTGAGGAGCCTCAGTGTCGCTCCCTGTCCCTCAGGCTGTGTGAGGAGCCTCAGTGTCACTCCCTGTCCCTCAGGCTGTGTGAGGAGCCTCAGTGTCACTCCCTGTCCCTCAGGCTGTGTGAGGAGCCTCAGTGTCACTCCCTGTCCCTCAGGCTGTGTGAGGATCCTCAGTGTCACTCCCTGTCCCTCAGGCTGTGTGAGGAGCCTCAGTGTCGCTCCCTGTCCCTCAGGCTGTGTGAGGAGCCTCAGTGTCGCTCCCTGTCCCTCAGGCTGTGTGAGGATCCTCAGTGTCGCCCCCTGTCCCTCAGGCTGTGTGAGGAGCCTCAGTGTCACTCCCTGTCCCTCAGGCTGTGTGAGGAGCCTCAGTGTCACTCCCTGTCCCTCAGGCTGTGTGAGGAGCCTCAGTGTCACCCCTGTCCCTCAGGCTGTGTGAGGAGCCTCAGTGTCGCCTCCCTGTCCCTCAGGCTGTGTGAGGAGCCTCAGTGTCGCCTCCTTGTCCCTCAGGCTGTGTGAGGAGCCTCAGTGTCACTCCCTGTCCCTCAGGCTGTGTGAGGAGCCTCAGTGTCGCTCCCTGTCCCTCAGGCTGTGTGAGGAGCCTCAGTGTCGCTCCCTGTCCCTCAGACTGTGTGAGGAGCCTCAGTGTCACTCCCCTGTCCTCAGGCTGTGTGAGGAGCCTCAGTGTCGCCCCCCGTCCCTCAGGCTGTGTGAGGAGCCTCAGTGTCACCCCCCTGTCCCTCAGGCTGTGTGAGGAGCCTCAGTGTCGCTCCCTGTCCCTCAGGCTGTGTGAGGAGCCTCAGTGTCGCTCCCTGTCCCTCAGGCTGTGTGAGGAGCCTCAGTGTCTCCCTGTCCCTCAGGCTGTGTGGAGGATCCTCAGTGTCACCCCCTGTCCCTCAGGCTGTGTGAGGAGCCTCAGTGTCACTCCCTGTCCCTCAGGCTGTGTGAGGAGCCTCAGTGTCACTCCCTGTCCCTCAGGCTGTGTGAGGATCCTCAGTGTCGCTCCCTGTCCCTCAGGCTGTGTGAGGAGCCTCAGTGTCTCTCCCTGTCCCTCAGGCTGTGTGAGGAGCCTCAGTGTCACTCCCTGTCCCTCAGGCTGTGTGAGGAGCCTCAGTGTCACTCCCTGTCCCTCAGGCTGTGTGAGGAGCCTCAGTGTCACTCCCTGTCCCTCAGGCTGTGTGAGGATCCTCAGTGTCACTCCCTGTCCCTCAGGCTGTGTGAGGAGCCTCAGTGTCACTCCCTGTCCCTCAGGCTGTGTGAGGAGCCTCAGTGTCACTCCCCTGTTCCTCAGGCTGTGTGAGGATCCTCAGTGTCGCTCCCTGTCCCTCAGGCTGTGTGAGGATCCTCAGTGTCACTCCCTGTCCCTCAGGCTGTGTGAGGAGCCTCAGTGTCACTCCTTGTCCCTCAGGCTGTGTGAGGAGCCTCAGTGTCACTCCCTGTCCCTCAGGCTGTGTGAGGATCCTCAGTGTCGCTCCCTGTCCCTCAGGCTGTGGCAGGCGCTTGTGTCCTGGGCTGCCTCTTCTATACAGCTTGTCTGCTCTCCGAGGAGGATGGGGAGTTTTTCTGGGTCTGGCAAGTCTGAGAAATCTGTGCAGAGATTTTGTATTTTTGGGAAGAAGGCTTCCCTTGTAGTGGACGCTCTATATTGAGTGTATCTGGGTACAGATTAACACTCAAATAACCACCGATCAAGGTTACAAAATTAATAACTCCCAAATCAGCTGGAAATACCGACAGCAAAAAAAACACAAGGGACTTGTACCATGGTGTTTATGTTCCGTACCAGCAGATAACTCACCATGTACAATAAATACTGACACAGCATTGAAATGACAACATCCTGTTCACCCCTGATCCCAGCAATACAAAATAACCACATCAGCAAACAACCAAGTAAACAAATCAACAGATATAGCACATTGTGAACACAATACGAGTCAGCTGGAAGTATTTGAACAGGTATAGTTTCATTTGGTGCTTCCTCTGCCAGTAGGTATTAAAGCTAAAAACAGCCCAATGAAATTAAGCCATAGTGCTTTATAAACGCCATGCCTTCTGGGTACTGAAGTTCTTTAACACTGCTATAGGATAAAACTACATTTATACTTAAACTAAAAGACAACATTACTGGCATCAGTAATCGCTACACTCTTATATTCTTATATTTTGTGCACTGCAGTAAAAAGTGTATCTCTGTCTCGACCTGATTGAGCTGACAGTGATCACACAGCCTGTCCTCTTTGGGCAGCCATGTCTGCCTGTGTCGGCCCTTCTCGATGGCCAGGCTGTGCTCACTGAGCCTGTACTTTGTTAAGGTCTGTGTCTGTTTACTGTTTTTCACCCTGGTCAGGTGTTCAGCCAGGGTGTAGTGTCTTTCTAGGGCCTGATAGCAAAATGTGTGTCCCCCAATGAATAAGATATTCTTGCTTGTTTTGTGCTATAATTTGGTTGACTCTGATTGTATGTGTTAGAGTGGAGCTGTCCTGAAGCTGGTTGGTGTTAGTGTGTGTTAGTGCAGTGAGCTTCAGGACCAGCTTTTTTTTTCTCTTAATAGCATAAAATGCCCTGCGTGTTTTTTCTTTTAGTGCATTCACTTCCAGGTTGAAACTCCCTGACGCGCTGATTTCTAGGCTAGATAGGTGTAGTGTGTGACACTGTGTTCGGTACGTTAATGATACTGCAGAACAGCTTCCCCAGATTACTGCTCACACAGATGCCCGGTAGTTATTGGGGTCGAATTTGTCTCCATTTTTATATATGGGTGTAATTAATCCTTGATTCCAGATGTCAGGGAAATAACCCACCTTTAGAATGATATTGAGGAGTTTGAGCAGGGCCTCCTGCAGCTTGGGGCTGCTGTGTTTCAGCATCTCTTGGAGATGCTGTCTGCCCCGCTGGCTTTTCTATTCTGGAGGGCCTGCAGTTTCTCCTTTAGCTCCTGCTCAGTGATCGGGGAGTCCAGGGGGTTCTGATTGTCTTTAATTGACAATTCCATTTGTTTTAGTTTTTCATAAATATTGTTTTGGTCTAATATTTGTCCATTTTGTGGTATTGTTTTGTATAGTTATTCAAAATGTTCTTTCCATGTGTTTCCATTTTGGATCGCCAATTCGTCCGGTTTTGATTTATTCAGTTTGTTCCAATTTTCCCAGAATCGGTTTGAGTTAATGGACTCCTCGATTTCTGTCAGTTGTTTATTGATGGGGTTGTTCTTTTTCTTTTGGAGTGTGTGTTTGTAATTATTTAATGTCTCGCTGTAACTGAGGCGTAGATCTTGGTTGTCTGGTTGTCTTTGTTTTCTATTTGATAATTGTCGAATTTGTTTTCTTAAATTCTTACAATCTTCGTCAAACCAATTGTCTTCTTTCAATTTTTTTCTGTTTAGTGTTCCTATTTATTTTTAATTTAGATTTTAGAGCTGTCTGTTTATATTTATTATTCAGATTATCAACTCAGATTTACACCTTGTTTACTGGGTGGGTAAGGGGTGACCAGAAAGGTGTCTATTAATGATTGGATTTCTGGGTTTCCAGTTGCTTTCTGGTATTCTTCTGCTCTGTTTGGAGCCCCTCTGTATGAATGATTGAGGTTGTACAGCTTGCTGGGCTGGGTCTGCATGTTGCAGCTTTGCTCTGTTCTTTTAAGCAACACAGTGGTTTGACCCTGATCTGACAGAGGGGATTGAGGCCTGACAGTGAATGCACGAATACAGGAGGGGTCTAAGTCAGTAATGGTGTAATCTACTACACTGTTACCAAGAGCCGAGCTGTAGGTGTATCTTCCTAAAGAGTCCCCTGGGAACCTACCATTGACAATGTACAGGCCCAGACCTTGACAGAGCTGCAGTATCTTTCTCCCATTTTTATTTGTCTCCCGGTCATGACTGTTTCTGTGGGAGCTGATGGGTGTGCAGTATAGGGGTTTTTGACCAAGTATGTGGTTGTCTCTCTGTGTGCTGATACAGTCAGGCAGTGTGCCTGTCCTAGCGTTCAGATCTCTCTCTCTCTCTCTCAGTGGTCGTGGTGGGCGGGGTCTTGAGGGGTACTCGACCTATATAAATAATGCTGTGCTATTCCTCAGGTCTCAGGATGCATGACAGCGGGAGCTGTGGTTGGAAACTGTGTTCCAGACCCGACACAGCTTCTGAAGCGAGGAGGAGAGACAGACAGGCAAGACAGCCGTGGAAAAAGACCAGACGGGGTGGATTAGTTATCGGGGAAACCCTGGGCAGCCCCATAACGTATAGTTAAAAGAACAGCAGGGCGCAGGTTGTAGTTTGGTTGCTGTGTTTTAGTTTCCCTTTTTGCTTTAGCCTTTTGTTTGTATTATTATTTTGACGCACCTGCGTGTGCGTGTGTGTGCAGAAAGCATTGGCTCCTTATTTAGTGTCTGAGTTTCTAAAAGATATTGACAATGTCGACCCAGGGAAACAAGGACCAGGGGTCACAAATGGAGATTAGATAAAAGGGCATTCAGAACAGAAAATAGGAGGCACTTTTTTACACAGAGAATTGTGAGGGTCTGGAACCAACTCCCCAGTAATGTTGTTGAAGCTGACACCCTGGGATCCTTCAAGAAGCTGCTTGATGAGATTCTGGGATCAATAAGCTACTAACAACCAAACAAGCAAGATGGGCTGAATGGCCCCCTCTCGTTTGTAAACTTTCTTATGCTCTTATGTTTATCATTGTTAGTATCCAAGTTAGCCAGCAGCGCAGTGCCACCTTGTGGCCGAATTATTAAAGTACACCCCTGCGGGTGTTTAGTGAATTTCACCTCCCTCCCACAGCTCCTTATGAACCTTTTTTTTTTTTTTACATTTTATTCAATGAAAACCAAAACAAAACCAATAATACTGTAATAACACATACAATAAAAATAAACAGCTTGCATATGTTTTCACAGTGTGTTGTGTTAGAACCTGAAATCTTGTTATAGAAGATAAAAAATAAGGACATGTGGTTTCATCCCAACAGAATAATTAAAAAAAAAAAAAATCTCTCCTTCCCGACTTCAAAACACACATCATATTACTAACCCTGCCTCAGAGCATGAACACAAAGAGATCAGATTGAAACAAAAACAAAATAGAATAGACGGCAAACCTTGAGGTGATCTTTACTTTGAAGTGGTTAATGTCATGTTTAATAACTGCTGTATCTGTGTGTCAGTGTCTGAGTTAATGTCATGTTTAATAACTGCTGTATCTGTGTGCCAGTGTCTGAGTTAATGTCACGTTTAATAACTGCTGTATCTGTGTGCCAGTGTCTGAGTTAATGTCATGTTTAATAACTGCTGTATCTGTGTGCCAGTGTCTGTGTTAATGTCATGTTTAATAACTGCTGTATCTGTGTGCCAGTGTCTGTGTTAATGTCATGTTTAATAACTGCTGTATCTGTGTGCCAGTGTCTGAGTTAATGTCATGTTTAATAACTGCTGTATCTGTGTGCCAGTGTCTGAGTTAATGTCATGTTTAATAACTGCTGTTTCTGTGTGCCAGTGTCTGAGTTAATGTCATGTTTAATAACTGCTGTATCTGTGTGCCAGTGTCTGTGTTAATGTCATGTTTAATAACTGCTGTATCTGTGTGCCATTGTCTGAGTTAGTCATGTTTAATAACTGCTGTATCTGTGTGCCAGTGTCTGAGTTAATGTCATGTTTCATAACTGCTGTATCTGTGTGCCAGTGTCTGAGTTAATGTCATGTTTAATAACTGCTGTATCTGTGTGCCAGTGTCTGAGTTAATGTCATGTTTAATAACTGCTGTATCTGTGTGCCAGTGTCTGAGTTAATGTCATGTTTAATAACTGCTGTATCTGTGTGCCAGTGTCTGAGTTAATGTCATCCTTAATAACTGCTGTATCTGTGTGCCAGTGTCTGAGTTAATGTCATCCTTAATAACTGCTATATCTGTGTGCCAGTGTCTGAGTTAATGTCATGTTTAATAACTGCTGTATCTGTGTGCCAGTGTCTGGGTTAATGTCATGTTTAATAACTGCTGTATCTGTGTGCCAGTGTCTGAGTTAATGTCATGTTTAATAACTGCTGTATCTGTGTGCCAGTGTCTGAGTTAATGTCATCCTTAATAACTGCTATATCTGTGTGCCAGTGTCTGAGTTAATGTCATGTTTAATAACTGCTGTATTTGTGTGCCAGTGTCCGAATTAACCTCTTCAACTCCAGATTAAAAAATGAATGTGCACGCCAGGTACCAGATTTAGACATTATTGTAATTGATAATTTTACCGCTGAAATTGGTATGAAATAATATTTGGAAAAAAAAGTCAATGCATTTCTAACATTTTTATTAACCCTTTAGGCTCCTGTGTGCTGGATAGTCATATTCAATAAAGCAAGACAGAGAGAAACGCTATCTTTTTCCATTTTATTGTTGTATGAACAAAACATATTAGTTAGCAAAATGTATACAGTAAAATAAACGCTTTATATCAACAGAAATTCAAGATTTCTATGCACAGAAAGTAATCTTTTTTTTTTTGTAAAAGATAAAACACATATATAATGTTGTATTTCTATTGTGAAAGATTGTGACTCTAGAGGATAATAAACATGATTGTAATTACCGGATTGGAATTCTATTCCCAGCAGCAATAAGCCAGGTATAAAAAAGGTAAGTGATCCGAGTGCCAGATCCAAGCAATAAACGCTGTGAAAGTCACCATCATTACAATAAACATGCTTTGAGGTAAATCAACAAACACAGGATAGAAACATTGGGAAACAATAACAATAGCACAGCAATGGGAAAGACAAGGAGACAGAAGAAACAATTACAAGAATGAGAATTCAATTCACAATTGCCTTCAAATATAAACCACATCCAATAATCACAGATACACGAATCAGTTCAATTGAACCAACAAATACAAGACAGATCCATTTCAGTCCTTCATTGCCAAAGAGTCCAAAGTGTCCCCTGGACTAAACTACTTGTGTAAAACTACACAACAGAACAAGTGTATATCCACACAGAAATATATACACACAACAGAACAAGCGTCTATCCACACAGAAATATATACACACAACAGAACAAGCGTCTATCCACACAGAAATATATACACACAACAGAACAAGCGTCTATCCACACAGAAATATATACACACAACAGAACAAGCATCTATCCACACAGAAATATATATATACAAAAAAAGAACAAGCGTATGTACACAATCCAGGTGATTAAAGAAAAAAACACAGAAATATATATAAAAGCTTTAAAAAATGAATCCAGCACAAGAAAAATGAGTGAATTGTTTTGATCTCCCCCAGCATTCAGGAAGCGGTGCAGCCGCAGAACCACCTAGGTTTGGAAAAATCCTTCCAACAAAAAACATTTCCAAATGGAAAGGCAGCTCGGAGAAATGATCCTTCTCAATCCCAGGGTGAAGCAGGAACAGCTTGGTGAGACAGTGGCCAGGAATCCACAACCTGGATATAAAGACTTCAATAAATCTCTATTAATATTCACAAAGGTGAATTTCAAACTCCGCTAAAGAAGATGATTGTAGAATTGATTCTGATGTTTTATATAGATTTCTTTCCTGAGTTGTGTTTTGTTTTATTTTCCTCCCGAGCAGTAGATTGAAAATACTTTTTTTTTTTCTAACAAGCCCACACAGCAAACACAGCCTTCTCTCTCCTTCTCTACACAAAAACTGACTCTCTAAGAGTCAGGTGCCTGTAATAGAGAAATCTTCAAATGGGTTAATGAGGCAAAGATAAGCAATTAGATAGAACCAGGACTTTGCTATAAGGACACTTACACAATGAACTAGATAAACAGGAGAACTGATGCAGGGATAATTACTAATGTGTTGTTTCATCTCCAGGGCTGTGCATTGCAAGTACTGTAAAGCCAGAAATATCTGCAAGACTTTTATAATGCGGTTTTCAAATTCCACTTCGTATATTGCAACAGGCTGCCACATTTCTGCAGTAAAATAGGTTTTACGGGAGTGATTCACTGAATGTTTTGGTTTCAAGTATTTCGGCCTTCACAGTATTTTGTCCCAGCACTGTAAAAGATACTCCAAGTGCTGTCACTATAAAATAAAGGTAAACAAGCAAAACTGCAGAAATAATACAATGAAATACTCTCTATATACAGTGTAACCCGCTTAATATCCCCATTACCATACAGAGTTATTTGGGGATAATCCATATCTGTAGTCTTTTATTGCAATATTGTACTAATGTTACACTACTGTAACATCAAATAGGTTTTTCTAAAGAATGTTTAATTAAACAATAGCAGAAATTAATTATTTGTCTAGATAGCTCAAACAAACGTGAACAATTGCTGCATACTTTAATTTAGGTAGCTGACATGATATCAGTGCAGGGGGAAACCAGTCCACTAAAACACTTACCGCACCATAAGCTTAAGTTTACTGCTGTAACGTAACATAATTACTGTAACTAACAACTCAAACAACGCTATGTGTACAATCTAATAAAATCAGGAGCAACAAAGCCAGCTTCCGGTTTCGGTAGAGTTTCTTAAGAGTGGACTGATCAATTCCGAATTGTTTTACAATGTTTTGATGTGAAATCTTTGGTGTTCCTTCACAGAGACATACAGTTTCCTGTTTCTGAGTGTCTGTCAGATCTTTTCTTTTTCGAGCAGGTGTTTTTGTTTGTAGTCAGCTACGTACAGTACATCAGGCTAGTTATGTAGCCAAAGTCAGTTTAACCAACATTTTGAAGGTGTGTGACTTTCTGAAGTAACGTCCTTCCAGTACCTCTTTTGATAGGGTTTACACAACGTTTATTAATCTAGGGATAGTATCATTGGTTAAATAATTTATTTAAAACAGTACTCCTCATCTGCACAGCTTTGGTAGACGACTCAAAAAGGGGATAATAAGAGTGATTCCTAGCGATATTAAAAGAGTTAATTTAACATAGAAACCTATGGTGAGTGGCAAATGGTTTTAAAAAAAACATGATAATAAGCGGGTTGGGATATTAACCGAGGGGACATTAACGGGGTTACACTGTATTTTGTTTTGGGAGCTTGTATTAAACTGGGTACATTGAGCAGTGCAGGGGAGTGGTCTGACTTCACTGGGCTCCTCGATCACGTCTGATAACGGCACTGCCTGTGCTGGACTTGCATGTCTTTTATAGAGTCACAAACCAACACAGACTTGCAATCACACAAAGAGCAAGAAGAGGAAGAAGTGCTCCTAGACCCCTCCAGTCAGAGCTCGGGACTGTCACATGATCTGGTGCTGTTGTGGGTGGAGCCGGAACCACGACTACCTCAGTCAGGTCCGACCCAAACAGTCTAGGAGCGAAAACAGAGCAGTCGTATTCTCCAGCATCTTCCTCCCTGACTCTCCTCAGCAGCAGTGAAGCGTTCCCGAGCTGCAGCTCAGAATCAAACAGGCTGGTCCTGCTCACATACTGAGGGAACTGATCGGCAAGCTGGTCCCACTTATTGTTACTGTGAACGATGTGGTACGTTTCTGCTCTTCTCCAGATCACAGCTGACTTCTCATCCCAGCCTCCAGCTGTGTAGTAGAAGGTGCAGCTCAGGATACAGTCCTGCCCCTCAGTACACTTCACTGAGCTCGGGACTTTCACAAACTCACTGTCGCTGCTCACACTGCCAGCAGCCAGTATGAGGATTGCCAATACCCCGGTAATAGCAGCAGCAGCAGGGCCAGTGAAGCACACTCTCCTCCTTAACTGGATCCTGGACTCGGTCCTTCTCTTCAAATAGAGCCTGAACAGGAGAAGAGCAGAAAGTTCAGAAACAGCGAGTGAAAGAGAAAGTGACGCATCAAACTCAGCGCAGAGCAGGGGGCGAAGGGCACACATTGAAGCCAAGAGAAAAGAAACCCTGAGTACAATACTGGATCGGGGTCTTACTGGTTCCAGGGCAGCTCAGGTGAATTCAGGGACGCTTCTTCTCCTGCAGAGTCCATCCTCTTTACGCTCCCGCCTGCATCTCTGTACCGACACACAAGAGAAATCTTAAATTCATACCACGTTACACACTGGAGTCACTAAATATTCAAAGACTCGCCTGTCTGTTTATCATTATTATTACACATCACAGCCTAGTTATAGACTATATACTCCAGGAAAGTTTCATGAAATTAACCCCACAAGGAAAGGGCCATTATGAACGCCTAGAGATTCACAACCAGGAAAAACTACACTTCCCATGAGCCTCTCTTGCAGGTTCACTTCAGCTACAGAAGGCACAGGGTCTCCCTCCCATTTCTCCATAAGGACCCAGAGCCTAAAATAGTGTATAGCAACACCATTAAAGTGTAGTTTATGACTATTACACGTGGAGTTTGTACAATATATATATATATATATATATATATATATATATATATATATATATATATATATTCACTTACCTAAAAAAGGTTTGAATACTGTAAGTAACTTAAACATAACTACTTTGAGAGAGTAAACTATTCTGCTGCAGATTTTAATTGAGACATTGAAACCTGAGACAGTCCATTATCAATACACTGTATCGGTTGAAACGATCTTCCTCAGACACTGCTAACATTGCAAATATCACAGCTTGGTTTAGAAGCTTGGTTTAGACTACAGGGAAAGCCGCATGAATTTCCAGAAGACAGTCAGAGTGCAGATTCACACTGTGAGGTTGCTGCTTGTGAGGGATTTTTCCTTTAACAAATAAATAAATAAATACATTAAATAAATAAATAAATAACGTGACTCGGGTCGTCTCACTCTGCTTCGCGTTTAATTGGGACAGCCGCTTATTCAGAGCGTTCATTTCCATTATCCCACCTCAAAATTGCCGATGTTTAGACATTAGAAAAAGAAACGTATACTGCAGATATGTAAGTTAACATAGGCCATGTAAACTCATTGTTAGACTTCGTTTGCATTTTAATTCCAAACACAATCTGTATTTACAAAAATAGTCCGGCTTCACCTTAGGACATTAGGATACAAACACACAGCCTTCATATTTGATGTTCTTTATATAAGTAACACGTACTTTAATATCGGTATACCTTGCATACGTAACAGTCTGTTCCGAAAAGGTATCTATTTTAAACACAATATTTAATAAACTAGTATTTACATCTCTCTCTCTCTCCAAGCTGCATGCAGCTCACAGCACAGCTGCATATCCAGGCTTTGTTTTCCGCGCTGTCGAAAAAAAGTTGTTCTTGTGTTGCAGATAATACACATTTATACAAGTTGAATCTTTACAGTTTTTAGATTTTATTTAATTATTTATAATAATAATAATAATAATAATAATAATGCAGCCGCGAAGGTGTCGGGTTTAAACTCTCAGTGAAATGTGCTGCTGCATCTGTGTGTACTGCAGACCGCGCTGTGTGCAATTCTGCAACCTTATCTTCTCTGGAAACTAGGCATTTAGTTCTGCAGTTCAACCGCACCTACGAAATGCCTTTTCCATGTTGAATATAATTCTAACTCTTCACTTGTGCATGGTAGTTTGTTCACTGTAGTATGTCAGATACAAAATCCATCACAATCAATATAAACTGGAAAATAATATATTAATATAAACCCAACTCCAAAGACCCCTAGACAAGCAAGAATAAACATGTGTTCAATAACATTTAAATCACCACTTTCATGTAAAGACTTGAAAAGTGAAAACACATCATTACAGTGATAATGTAACAGTATTTTTAAAAGCCTTACAGCGTCCTTGGTAGCGTGGTCCGAGTGCAGTTATCTTCTTTAAATTCCTATGATCAACTTGTCCTCTAGTAAGTTGTTTTAAAGCCAGCTGTGTAGCACTCTCTTTAGGAGATGTGGCCACCAGACCTTGCCTTGCTTCACAAATGTGAAACACATCACATCGTTTTTAAACGATGCATCCATGTTACCCGTGTAAAGTCGCTCCTTTTCCGAGAAATCACGTGATCCGAGTTGCGGCCGCTAGAGGGGGCGCGTCGCCTTTTTTTTTTCCCTCCCCTCCCCCAAGTAGTTTTAACCCCTTGCAGACAGCATATAATATTATAACGAATATTATAAAAAAAAAAAAAAAGATACATTTGATTTTTGTTATTATCCTTTCTTTTATTTTATAAATTCATCAATATCTGTATTAAAGCTATACACACACACACACACACATATATATATATATATATATATGTGTGTGTGTGTGTGTGTGTGTATGTATATATGTGGCATTGTAGACCTGGACAATCTACCCCCCAATAATATACTTAAATGCTACAGAATTCTGGATGTTGGTTGCTTACTCTCTGTGGTAAAATTAATGTCCATTGAAATACATTGGGCGATCAATACTAACTCCGGCCAGTAGGTGGTGTCGAGTGTGCAAGCAGCAGAGTAATAAAAGGTGAAGCTGCATTGCACACGCAGTGCCTCGTTGTTTATGCTGTAAACAAGGCCAATGGTTCATGTATGATCGGCCAGTGTAAAAATAAGATATTTTTTGCTTTTTCAGTGTGCTTGGAAATAAAGACCATTAACCAGAGAACACAGTTTCCGTCCATTGTTACTCAAACTTGCAACATACATATATATATATATATATATATATATATATAAAACTCTAACCCCCTCTCCTCTCCCCTCTCTCCTCTCCATGTTTAATAACTGCTGTATCTGTGTGCCAGTGTCTGAGTTAATGTCATGTTTAATAACTGCTGTATCTGTGTGCCAGTGTCTGAGTTAATGTCATGTTTAATAACTGCTGTATCTGTGTGCCAGTGTCTGAGTTAATGTCATGTTTAATAACTGCTGTATCTCTGTGCCAGTGTCTGAGTTAATGTCATGTTTAATAACTGCTGTATCTGTGAGCCAGTGTCTGAGTTAATGTCATGTTTAATAACTGCTGTATCTGTGTGCCAGTGTCCCAGTTAATGTCATGTTTCATAACTGCTGTATCTGTGTGCCAGTGTCTGAGTTTAGGCTCCTGTGTGCTCGATAGTCATATTCAATAAAGCAAGACAGACATTTAGAAAATTAAGTAATATTTTTTTAATCTCCTGAACTAAACTACACATCACAACAAGCACATGTACAAAATCCAGGTGATTAAGGAAAAAAAGAAAAACACAGCCTGGATATAAAGACTTCAATAAATCTCTATTAATATTCACAAAGGTGAATTTCAAACTATGCTAAAGAAGATGATTGTAGAATTGATTCAGATTTCATTATGCGGGTTTCACAATCCATGTACGCTGCCATATATTTTTTTGCAATCAAATACTAATACAAAATAAAGGTAGACAAGCAAAACTGCAGAA
The DNA here is from genome assembly GCA_036884735.1 of Huso huso. Lineage (NCBI taxonomy): Eukaryota > Metazoa > Chordata > Actinopteri > Acipenseriformes > Acipenseridae > Huso > Huso huso. The sequence continues at coordinate 6,151,610 of CM072709.1, read as the reverse complement.
ATAATACAATGAAATACTCTGTATATACTTGAGATCGTTGATCGTCTCCAGCTCTTGTCAATGTCTTCACAGATAGAGAGGGATTTGTGCACGGAACACAACTGGATAATAAAGTCACCTGATGATTTCCATCTCTCCTACCCGACTTCAAAACACACACACTAACCCTGCCTCAGAGCATGAATACAAAGAGATCAGATTGAAAATAAAAACCCCAGAGAACAGACGGCAAACCTTGAAGTGCGCAGGCAGGGCGTGGTACTGCAAGTGCTCTTTCCTTTGATGTGCATCCTGGAGCTGAAGAGGTTAATGTCATGTTGAATAAACTACTGGATCTCTTTGCTGGATTGTTCTGATATCGTGCAAAGACAACGAGAGTACAGATTATAGTGCAATTGTCTCGGGAAACAATGTGATGTTTAAAATTTCTCTTCAACACTGATCACGTTTCCTAATTCAAAGAGACTTTCGTTTTTGGAGCTTGTATTAAACTGGGTGAATTAAGCAGTGCAGGGGAGCGGTCAGACTTCACTGGTCTTCTCGATCTGATAACAGCACTGTCTGTGCTGGGGTAGAAGCCTTGTTGGACTTCCAGCTGTAACCTGTGTTTTTCTTTATAGGGGCAAGGACCGAAACAGAGCCGTGCAATCACACAAAGAGCAAGAAGGGGAAAAAGAACTGCTACTAAAACCCACCAGGTGTGTCGTTCAGCCGGAACCACGACTACCTCAGTCAGGCCCGACCCGGACAGTCTAGGAGTGGAAACAGAGCACTTGTATTCTCCAGCATCTTCCTCCCTGACTCTCCTCAGCAGCAGTGAAGTGTTCCCGCGCTGCAGCTCAGAATCAAACAGGCTGGTCCTGCTCACATACTGAGGGAACTGACGGGCAAGCTGGTTCGCGTTGTCATGGTAATTGTGAACGATGCGCCCCGTTTCTGCTCTTCTCCAGATCACACCTGACTTCTCATCCCAGCCTCCAGCTGTGTAGTAGAAGGAGCAGCTCAGGATACAGTCCTGCCCCGCAGTACACTTCACTGAGCTTGGGACTGTCACATGAGCTGGTGCTGTTGTGGGTTGAGCCGGAACCACGACTACCTCAGTCAGGCCCGACCCATACAGTCTAGGAGTGGAAACGAAGCACCCGTATTCTCCAGCATCTTCCTCCCTGACTCTCCTCAGCAGCAGTGAAGCGTTCCCACGCTGCAGCTCAGAATCAAACAGCCTGGTCCTGTTCACATACTGAGGGGACTGATCAGCAAGCTGGTCTGTGTTGTTGCGGATCCTGTGAACGATGTGGTCCATTTCTGTTCTTCTCCAGATCACACCTGACTTCTCATCCCAGCCTCCAGCTGTGTAGTAGAAGGTGCAGCTCAGGATACAGTCCTGCCCCGCAGTACACTTCACTGAGCGCGGGACTTGCACTAAATCACTGCTGCTGACCCTGCCAGCAGCCAGTATGAGGATTGCCAATACCCCGGTAACAGCAGCAGCAGCAGGGTCAGTGAAGCACACTCTCCTCCCTAACTGGATCCTGGACTCGGTCCTTCTCTTCAAATAGAGCCTGAACCGGAGAAGAGCAAAAAGTTCAGAAACACACACAGACAGAGAGAGAGAGAGAGAGAGAGAGACACACACACAGACAGACACACAGGGTTATAAACACACACACACACAGAGGGTTATAAACACACACACACAGGGTTATAAACACACACACACACAGAGGGTTATAAACACACACACACAGGGTTATAAACACACACACACAGGGTTATAAACACACACACACACACACAGGGTTATAAACACACACACACAGGGTTATAAACACACACACAGGGTTATAACACACACACACACAGGGTTATAAACACACACACAGGGTTCAGCACATTTATGATTCGGACACTCACTGGGACAGTTTGCTCCCAGGCTGCCTGATGTGATCCGATGCCAAAGAAACAAGTTCAATAGCGAACAGAAACTTGAAACAGAACAGAAGACAAGAAGAGGAGAAAGTGACGCATCAAACTCAGCGCAGAGAGCAGGACGAGAAGGGCACACATTGAAGCCAAGAGAAAAGAAACCCTGGAGTACAATACTGGATCGGGGGTCTTACTGGTTCCAGGGCAGCTCAGGTGAATTCAGGGGCTTCTTCTCCCTGCAGAGTCCATCCTCTTTGCACGCTCGCCTGCATCTCTGTACCGACACACAAGAGAAATCTTAAATTCATACCACGTTACACACACTGGAGTCACAAAATATTCAAAGACTCGCTGTCTGTTTATCATTATTATTACACATCGCTCTTAGTTATAGACTATATACTCCAGGAAAGTTTCATAAAATTAAACCAACAAGGAAAGTGCCATTGTGAACGCCTACAAGATTCACAACCAGAAAAACTACACTTCCCATGAGCCTCTCTTGCAGGTTCATTTCAGCTACAGGATGCACAGGGTTTCACTCCCATTTCTTCAGAGGACCCAGAGCCTACAGCAAACATGCCAACTTTGAACCCTTGTAAATACATGCCAACACTACTTATTATAAACTAACCTGGCTACACACACTCCGCCTAATTGGGATTGCTGCTGAAATGGGATACAACTTTGGGAGACAGTTCTTCCCAATGCTATTGACGTTGTTTAATTGGGACGTCACTTTGTTCAAGACAGGTGGTGCAGCGCTGTGCAGGGAGTGTGTGATTACACTGTGACTTGAGTACATTGAGTAAAGCACGCTGAGCTCCTGAAGGAGGAGGAGGAGGAGGAGGAGGAGTCTCCTGTGGTTTCTCAGGCTGCTCTTGTAAAGAAAGTTGGCGCATCAACATCGCAGGTGCGATTCACTTTGTTCAGGAATAATAAAAACATTGTTTCAATGATGTATTTAACATCTAATCATAATGTGATGTGATTTCATTTGCTTTCTTTTCATTAAGAGTCAAAAAGTGTGACTCGGGTCGTCTCAACTGCCTCTCGTTTAATTGGGCCAGCCGCTTATTCGGAGCGTTCATTTACGTGTTGCAGCTCCTCTCTTCTGTTCACTGTAGTGGCACTGAAGGGGAACAAGGAAAAAATAAAATAAACTATAAACCCTTGATGGAAGCTTTTACGTATTTTGTTTTTAGCAACGCTAAATATTTAGCTAAATATCTAACTGGCCAGCTAAATCTGGAGTGTATATGCAAATTAGCTCCACCCTCTTTGTGCTTTCACGTGATTTGATTGGTTCTTGGAATGCAGAAATATGCATATTTCTCAATTAGCATTACAAGAGCCAATCAAATTGAGCTGCACCTTCTACTACACAGATGGAGGCTGGGATGAGAAGTCAGGTGTGATCTGGAGAAGAGCAGAAACAGGGCGCATCGTTCACAGTAACCATGACGACACAGACCAGCTTGCCCATCGGCTCCCTCAGTATGTGCAGGACCAGCCTGTTTGATTCTGAGCTGCAGCGCGGGAACGCTTCACTGCTGCTGAGGAGAGTCAGGGAGGAAGCTTCGCCAATTCCACAAAGTTGCCAGAGAAACCTCACAAAGTCGCTAGATGTCGCTGTTTAGACATTCTGAAGTCGACAAAAATGTCGCTAGACAATTTACCACTCCTCTCGGAATCGCTTAACCAGAGTAAACACCCATATAAACAATATTAAATGTGTTAATGATGGCGGATCATTTTAAATGTGTTATATATGTCTGGATTATCTGCCAACACTGAGTCAGTTTAATGAACTTGATTAACATTCTGCATCACTTATCATGGATTTAGTACATTATGTTTGTTTAAATAATTGATGTTGTTTGCTTCCGTTAACAAGGGGGCAGCTGTAGTTATTTGCATTACGATTAGCAGCTCACTCGTGATCTCTGTGGTTCACAGCCACAGCCAGTCTCCCGCAGTAACTTTTCAAAGCTGCGCTGGGCTGCGCAGGATCTGCACAGATTTCTGTGGGTGGAGTTGAGTGACGTCACGCAGCAGCCCTCGCAGAACTGCGGAAATCAGCCGCACAAGAACGCGACCCCTGATCCTGCAGTGTTGTGTAATAATATACAGATAGAGACTTTAGAAGCTGGGGGGTGGGGTCCCGCAAGAAGGCTTTTTTTTTTTTTTTTTTTTTTTACTCATATCGTAAATTACCAGAACTCCACACACACACACAAATGCCTCCTTGCCCAACTGACACGGGGCTTAACATTATAATTATGATTTTACACAGTAAAAAATATATATATCGCAGTTCTGAGACACAGAGTTTGCATCGATTTGATTCGCAAGTGTCATTTCATTTGCAAATTATTTTCAATTAAGTAGTGAGGCACTACCAACATGTATTTGTATTTCCCAACGAAAAAAAAATACAACACAGGACAGGCTCTGTTTGATAAACTGTAACTTTAGTCAAACTCGTTCGAATTTCACAGCCAACAATCAACTAATGCGTCAGTCAGTGGGCAGCATCAACGCCATTGGCTAATCATCAGCCAATGGAGTTGCTGATACCGCCCACTGACTGTGATTGACAGTAGTAGTTTCAGCACAGTGAAATGTAAAAAGAACAGCAGCTCGCGTCACATCGAAATGAAAACGAAGCAGAAAAGGAAACGGACAGTGAAATGAAAAGTGACAAAAGAGAAATAAATAAATGAATAAATAAATAAAAAGGGAAATAAATACATGAATGAATAAATAAATGCCCATGTATTTATTTTAATTAATTAATGTATTTATTTATTCCTGTATTTATTTATTTTGAATTTTGGCATGGAATATCCTCCATACTGTGGGTTCTCAAACGTTTCTATGTTAGGACCCAAAACAGTAACTCACTGCCTTCTCGAGACCCAGTTCATATTTGGAAATGAAAATAAAAATGTGGATTTATTTATTTATTTTTATTTTTCCTATAATAGAAATTAAGTAAAAATTCAAGTCAAAGAGAGTAATAACGGGTCTTAATGGGAGCAGCGAGTCAACTTCCCTGAGTTTCGCTTCGTGTTTATTACTCGGCCACTTCAATGTTTTTCTAAAAGAGCCGTTTCTACAGAAAACTACAATGCCCACAATTCCGTGCGGTACTGCGCTTCTGTAATGTGTTGAAGTGCTGGGTCGTAGTTTAATAAAACTTTGACCCAACCACTAATAGCAAACTACAAACCTGTATTTGATAGAGATTATATTTATGAATGGAAGAAAGAAGCATCGGACAAAATCTAAAACCGCCACTGAGTACAGGGTTGTAGTTTGCTATTCGTTTTAATCCGGTGCTATGTTTAAAACTGCAGAGCTTTCAATGCCATCACAGCATTTTAAATAAAATAATACAATGACATCTGAACTTACTTTTCCACTATCGAAGCACTGCTTTCTGAAGCTGGCCACTCGAATCTTGAAAAACTCAAGAGCTATCCCGTCATACTGTGAATGCTTTTCCAAATGTCGTGTCAGTTTGTTAACGCTTCTATTTGAAAACACAATCGCCACAAAGCATACGCTGCAGACGCTCCCACTGCAGGGTCAGAACAACTCAACACATCAAAACATAAAGAAACACACATTGTTATTGGAGACCCACTGAAAACCAATACAAATACAAAAAGGTGTTAGGGACCCACTTTGGATCGCGACCCATAGTTTAAGAACCCATGCTCCATAGTAACGGGCCAAAATGAAATTAGATATGCGTCACACTCGTTAAATCTGCACTGAAGTGAAAACTGTACAGGTCCGGATATGCGAGTGTGACTGCATTAGCAAGACTGTCCACAGAGGGCGCTCGTGATACAATTCCAATAACTGCAGGCTCGGATACGTCATCGCAAAATCGAAACTAAGATAAGATCGTTGTTTTCCTGTTTTGTACAGTGATAGCTTCGTGTTTAATTATGTTGCTTTTGCCAACTACAGTACATGTTAAAAAAAAATGTAATCGAATCAGGCTCAACAAAACCTATTTATCTTTTATAAATAATGTATTTAAAACACAGATTGTACAGTCGAAGGGTATTTTACCACGAGCATTACCCCGTCTTCAAACTCAAAGCCAGACTAAAGAATAAAAGGCAGGATAAATAAACACATACATTAATAAATATAACGAGACAAAGCATTCCCTTTGCAAACAATAAAAACACAACTTTCAAACACTTTACCTTAAACGCTTGTCCGCAGTGTTCACTCAGCCGACTTTCTGTGAGTCTGGTATCACTCCGCCTGCGGTATTTGAGTCAAGTAAAGAACGGATAACCCATTGGCTCTCTCGGGCTGCCAGGAGGAGGAGACTCGTCTAAAGCAGAGGGAGCGACACCAGACACACCCACAGAGGACAGGTTTAATGTACGTGATTATTCATTTATTTATTAATGTACGTGTTTATTCATTTATTTCTGTCTTTATCCTGCCCTTGTTTTCTTGCGGCGGTCTGGCTTTGAAGACGGGGTAATGCTCGTGCTCAATACCCTTCGATTGTAAAATCTGTAGATTTAAACTTACATTTTTATTTGTTTTGGTATTTATAAACGAGCATATTTAAAGTTAGATTTGTATTTGTTTGTTTCTATAATAACCTCTAGCACTGTCCGTATATTAAATTAAACCAATATCGTTGAAATTCTAAAACGTTAAAAAGGGCGATTTTTGTGAAATGCACGTTCGCTGTTTTTGTAATTGCGGGGGTAAGGCTAAGCAAATTGCATTTGAGATTAAGTGAATTCCATAACAGTCGGTTCTGCTGTTGATTCTCATACCGCTACAAAATACTGAGCATAACCCTTCATAAAGAAGATTGAACGTTGACTTCAGCGAGCAGATCATTGCATTGGATACCGATAGCTTACATGTAGGTTACAATCAGTGCAGTCTAGCTGTCTTCCAGGCAGGTGTCAGTGCAGTCTAGCTGTCTTCCAGGCAGGTGTCAGTGCAGTCTAGCTGCCTTCCAGGCAGGTGTCAGTGCAGTCTAGCTGTCTTCCAGGCAGGTGTCAGTGCAGTCTAGCTGTCTTCCAGGCAGGTGTCAGTGCAGTCTAGCTGTCTTCCAGGCAGGTGTCAGTGCAGTCTAGCTGTCTTCCAGGCAGGTGTCAGTGCAGTCTAGCTGTCTTCCAGGCAGGTGTCAGTGCAGTCTAGCTGTCTTCCAGGCAGGAGTCAGTGCAGTCTCGCTGTCTTCCAGGCAGGTGTCAGTGCAGTCTAGCTGTCTTCCAGGCAGGTGTCAGTGCAGTCTAGCTGTCTTCCAGGCAGGTGTCAGTGCAGTCTAGCTGTCTTCCAGGCAGGTGTCAGTGCAGTCTAGCTGCCTTCCAGGCAGGTGTCAGTGCAGTCTAGCTGTCTTCCAGGCAGGTGTCAGTGCAGTCTAGCTGCCTTCCAGGCAGGTGTCGGTGCAGTCTAGCTGTCTTCCAGGCAGGTGTCAGTGTAGTCTAGCTGTCTTCCAGGCAGGTGTCAGTGCAGTCTAGCTGTCTTCCAGGCAGGTGTCAGTGCAGTCTAGCTGCCTTCCAGGCAGGTGTCAGTGCAGTCTAGCTGCCTTCCAGGCAGGTGTCAGTGCAGTCTAGCTGCCTTCCAGGCAGGTGTCAGTGCAGTCTAGCTGCCTTCCAGGCAGGTGTCAGTGCAGTCTAGCTGCCTTCCAGGCAGGTGTCAGTGCAGTCTAGCTGTCTTCCAGGCAGGTGTCAGTGCAGTCTAGCTGTCTTCCAGGCAGGTGTCAGTGCAGTCTAGCTGTCTTCCAGGCAGGTGTCAGTGCAGTCTAGCTGTCTTCCAGGCGGGTGTCAGTGCAGTCTAGCTGTCTTCCAGGCAGGTGTCAGTGCAGTCTAGTTGTCTTCCAGGCAGGTGTCAGTGCAGTCTAGCTGCCTTCCAGGCAGGTGTCAGTGCAGTCTAGCTGTCTTCCTGGCAGGTGTGCAGTCTAGCTGCCTTCCAGGCAGGTGTCAGTGCAGTCTAGCTGTCTTTCTGGCAGGTGTGTGCAGTCTAGCTGCCTTCCAGGCAGGTGTCAGTGCAGTCTAGCTGCCTTCCAGGCAGGTGTCAGTGCAGTCTAGCTGTCTTCCAGGCAGGTGTCGGTGCAGTCTAGCTGTCTTCCAGGCAGGTGTCAGTGCAGTCTAGCTGCCTTCCAGGCAGGTGTCAGTGCAGTCTAGCTGTCTTCCAGGCAGGTGTCAGTGCAGTCTAGCTGTCTTCCAGGCAGGTGTCAGTGCAGTCTAGCTGCCTTCCAGGCAGGTGTCAGTGCAGTCTAGCTGCCTTCCAGGCAGGTGTCAGTGCAGTCTAACTGTCTTCCAGGCAGGTGTCAGTGCAGTCTAGCTGTCTTCCAGGCAGGTGTCAGTGCAGTCTAGCTGTCTTCCAGGCAGGTGTCAGTGCAGTCTAGCTGTCTTCCAGGCAGGTGTCAGTGCAGTCTAGCTGTCTTCCAGGCAGGTGTCAGTGCAGTCTAGCTGTCTTCCAGGCAGGTGTCAGTGCAGTCTAGCTGTCTTCCAGGCAGGTGTCAGTGCAGTCTAGCTGTCTTCCAGGCAGGTGTCAGTGCAGTCTAGCTGTCTTCCAGGCAGGTGTCAGTGCAGTCTAGCTGCCTTCCAGGCAGGTGTCAGTGCAGTCTAGCTGCCTTCCAGGCAGGTGTCAGTGCAGTCTAGCTGTCTTCCAGGCAGGTGTCAGTGCAGTCTAGCTGTCTTCCAGGCAGGTGTCAGTGCAGTCTAGCTGTCTTCCAGGCAGGTGTCAGTGCAGTCTAGCTGCCTTCCAGGCAGGTGTCAGTGCAGTCTAGCTGTCTTCCAGGCAGGTGTCAGTGCAGTCTAGCTGCCTTCCAGGCAGGTGTCAGTGCAGTCTAGCTGTCTTCCAGGCAGGTGTCAGTGCAGTCTAGCTGCCTTCCAGGCAGGTGTCAGTGCAGTCTAGCTGTCTTCCAGGCAGGTGTCAGTGTAGTCTAGCTGTCTTCCAGGCAGGTGTCAGTGCAGTCTAGCTGTCTTCCAGGCAGGTGTCAGTGCAGTCTAGCTGCCTTCCAGGCAGGTGTCAGTGCAGTCTAGCTGTCTTCCAGGCAGGTGTCAGTGCAGTCTAGCTGTCTTCCAGGCAGGTGTCAGTGCAGTCTAGCTGTCTTCCAGGCAGGTGTCGGTGCAGTCTAGCTGTCTTCCAGGCAGGTGTCGGTGCAGTCTAGCTGCCTTCCAGGCAGGTGTCGGTTGCAGTCTAGCTGCCTTCCAGACAGGTGTCGGCAGTCTAGTCTTCCAGGCAGGTGTCTTCCAGGCTTCCAGGCGGGTGTCGGGTGCAGTCTAGCTGTCTTCCAGGCAGGTGTCGGTGCAGTCTAACTGTCTTCCAGGCAGGTGTCGGTGCAGTCTAGCTGTCTTCCAGGCAGGTGTCGGTGCAGTCTAGCTGTCTTCCAGGCAGGTGTCAGTGCAGTCTAGCTGTCTTCCAGGCAGGTGTCAGTGCAGTCTAGCTGTCTTCCAGGCAGGTGTCAGTGCAGTCTAGCTGTCTTCCAGGCAGGTGTCAGTGCAGTCTAGCTGTCTTCCAGGCGGGTGTCAGTGCAGTCTAGCTGTCTTCCAGGCAGGTGTCAGTGCAGTCTAGCTGCCTTCCAGGCAGGTGTCAGTGCAGTCTAGCTGCCTTCCAGGCAGGTGTCAGTGCAGTCTAGCTGTCTTCCAGGCAGGTGTCAGTGCAGTCCCAGCTGTCTTCCAGGCAGGTGTCAGTGCAGTCTAGCTGTCTTCCAGGCAGGTGTCAGTGCAGTCTAGCTGCCTTCCAGGCAGGTGTCAGTGCAGTCTAGCTGTCTTCCAGGCAGGTGTCAGTGCAGTCTAGCTGCCTTCCAGGCAGGTGTCAGTGCAGTCTGGCTGTCTTCCAGGCAGGTGTCAGTGCAGTCTAGCTGCCTTCCAGGCAGGTGTCAGTGCAGTCTAGCTGTCTTCCAGGCAGGTGTCAGTGCAGTCTAGCTGCCTTCCAGGCAGGTCTTCCAGGCAGGTGTCTTCCAGGCAGGTGTCAGTAGTCTAGCTGTCTTCCAGGCAGGTGTCAGTGCAGTCTAGCTGTCTTCCAGGCAGGTGTCAGTGCAGTCTAGCTGCCTTCCAGGCAGGTGTCAGTGCAGTCTAGCTGTCTTCCAGGCGGGTGTCAGTGCAGTCTGGCTGTCTTCCAGGCAGGTGTCAGTGCAGTCTAGCTGTCTTCCAGGCAGGTGTCAGTGCAGTCTGGCTGTCTTCCAGGCAGGTGTCAGTGCAGTCTAGCTGTCTTCCAGGCAGGTGTCAGTGCAGTCTAGCTGTCTTCCAGGCAGGTGTCAGTGCAGTCTAGCTGTCTTCCAGGCAGGTGTCAGTGCAGTCTAGCTGTCTTCCAGGCAGGTGTCAGTGCAGTCCCAGCTGTCTTCCAGGCAGGTGTCAGTGCAGTCTAGCTGTCTTCCAGGCAGGTGTCAGTGCAGTCTAGCTGCCTTCCAGGCAGGTGTCAGTGCAGTCTAGCTGTCTTCCAAGCAGGTGTCAGTGCAGTCTAGCTGTCTTCCAGGCAGGTGTCAGTGCAGTCTAGCTGTCTTCCAGGCAGGTGTCAGTGCAGTCTAGCTGTCTTCCAGGCAGGTGTCAGTGCAGTCTAGCTGTCTTCCAGGCAGGTGTCAGTGCAGTCTAGGTGTCTTCCAGGCAGGTGTCAGTGCAGTCTAGCTGTCTTCCAGGCAGGTGTCAGTGCAGTCTAGCTGTCTTCCAGGCAGGTGTCAGTGCAGTCTAGCTGTCTTCCAGGCAGGTGTCAGTGCAGTCTAGCTGTCTTCCAGGCAGGTGTCAGTGCAGTCTAGCTATCCAGCAGGCTTTCAACTCCAATACAGAGAGGAAAGGGCGTAACTGTAGGAATGGGAGGGCGGGCTTAGATCTGTGACATCATCCAACTTGAATGACGCCACGCCTCCAAGTTTCGAGTCCGACTCAATACTACAGACTATTCAACAATTGTACATGCCCTGATAAATTATAATAAGAATAAGACCCCAATAAATAAATATGTGAAACAAATAATAATAATTTTAATAATAATAACCTTTTCTCTACGTGTATGTCGTTTCTATTCTAATTATGTTAGAGACTATTTTTAATTCCCTTTACTTGGAATGAATCCAGACTGTGCAGCGGAAGGTTACCTCGGTGATCTGTCAAAGAGCTCACTAGTATAAGAACGCTTATTGAGTGAGTCTGTTTAACATACAAGGAAGCTGCATGTTTGTGGATCGTGTGCTCATCAGCGGTGAAGGTTACCTCCCCAAGAGCTCGCTATAAGAACGCTTATCGAGTGAGTCTGTTTAACATACAAGGAAGCTGCATGTTTGTGGATCGTGCTCATCAGCGGTGAAGGTTACCTCCCAAGAGCTCGCTATAAGAACGCTTATCGAGTGAGTCTGTTTAACATACAAGGAAGCTGCATGTTTGTGGATCGTGTGCTCATCAGCGGTGAAGGTTACCTCCCCAAGAGCTCGCTATAATAAGAACGCTTATCGAGTGAGTCGGTCTGGTATAACTGGAAGCTGCACGTTTGTGGATCGTGTCCTCTGAAGTGTAGAAGGTAAAGTGTTTTAAAGTGTATTTGTTTATTTGTAATGTTTGCAAAGTGAATACTGTGCGTCTCGCTGTATTTATTAATTCATTTAGTCCTTTAACACAGAGAGGGAATAATAACGGAGCTATATTCGGGAAAGACGTTCTGTAGTCTGCCCGTTAATCGCAAATAAATCAATAATAATCATAATACATATTTATCGTGTTGTCAGTAGTCTTTGTAAATAAATGTGGATTTGATTTTGTATTGACCTCTTGATGGACTTTTGCAAGTTGTGTTTTTTTGCTCGGGGGCACAGAAAATCGATGCAATTTGAAGTTATTTTTATGGTGGGGGAGGCACTTCATATAGTATTTTATTGACCTGCGTTCACCCTCGAGTCTAACCCTGGGTAAATTGTCTAGCAACGTTTTTGGCGACTTCAGAATGTCTAAACAGCGACAGGTAGATACTTTGTGAGGTTTCTCTGGTAACTGTGGTTTACAACGCTTCCCCCCTGACTCTCCTCAGCAGCAGTGAAGCGTTCCCGTGCTGCAGCTCAGAATCAAACAGGCTGGTAGCGCTGCGGCCAATCGTGAAAAGGCTGCTAGTATTTGAGATACCCCTCCCACGGTAGAACAAGCCACAACCTAATTTTTTAAAGATTTATATGTAAGAAGTTTGAAACGGATGGTTGCGGTGAGCTGAAACGGTGGCAGAACAGTTTTTTTTTCACACATTTTCAGGATGACGCCCCTTTTGAAAAAGAGCGCTCAGAGACCAAATTCCAATCATGTGTAATCTTGTGTACAGGGCAAGTTACATTTGACAGAATGAGCTAACAGTTACACCACATTATATACATAAATATGTGGATATGTATATACATACATATATCAATTAAAGATCACAGGGTAGTTTATGGTATAGTTTATTTTATATAGAGCCCATTTGTATGTGTTTTTTTTTTTTTTACATTTTACATTTTAGTCCTACTAATAAACCCTAAGAAATTATGCCCCTTTTTAAAATTAAATTCAGTGTTAAAATTATATATATATATATATATATAGTCCTCATTTTATGCTTATTTTTTTAAACATTTCATTTACACTTTAAACAAACTATATATTAACTAAAGCATCTCACACATCAATTTATTCCTGCATAAACTACTCTTCAAAGAGTGATAACATCAATTTGATAATAAAAAAAACACTTTAGTGTATTAACTCCTTGTTGTAGCTGCCTGCACATTCCTAATCTTCGTCACTTTCAATATCAATTACTTTGGTGTCATTGTGAGGGTTGAAACAGGCCTTGCAAGCACACAACTCTATACATGACAAGCCTGCTGCATGGCATGAACATTTGCTGTTCAGTGTGCAGTCATGGTCTGTGCAATACTGTGGCAGTCTGGCTCGCAGTGGTGAGGTTGGTGACGTCACGGACCAGGAAGTAACTCAAACCAAAACAGTGGATGGGCGGGTGAAGCTGAATGCAGTTGCATTCAGCGTATTTAATAAACAAACAAATGATTTTAACAAAAAACAAAACAAAAGGGCACGAGGGCCAAACGAATAAACAAACAAACAAGTGTCGTGCTGGATTATCCAGCACGTTTAGTAATTGTTTTTAAATGTTGCCGCTCTCTCCGCTCCCGTACTCTCCTCTCTACACTCCACCCGAAAGAGAGAGCTGCAGGAAACATATACTCTGGCCGAGGGATTAACTAGTTGTTAATTATCTTATTACTCCTCGCCAGAGTCTGCATCGCGTTTGGTAAGGATGCGGACTGTCAGCTAGTTAAATAATCAGTAGCTGATCAGCCATGCATCCTCAATGGGTTTTTAAATATAATAATAAAAGACCTTGGCGCTTTTATCCGCCGCGCAAACAAAAATACAAATAATAATACATAGGGTCGGGACACTCCGCCACAAATACAGATGTGTAATTTCCCTCACTTTAATGGGAGCAGGTTCTCCTTCGAACATCTTTGGCTGCAGATGTCCCTTTTGATCTAATTCCCAACCGTGTCCAACAGGATCTGTAATGTCAAAGTTAGGTTTATGACTGTGACACCAGATCGCAGTCTGGTACTGAGCCCGAAGAACATGTTGCTTAAATGCTTTTTCAGTTGGTGGTAGCTGAGCAGCAGATATGTCAGTAGTGATTGACATGCTGTACCTGAGCTCATCAAGTGTGGTGCATTGTTTGCTATTTTGACCATACAGCATTAGTATACACTGTCGGGCTGTGGAGAAAACATCATCACGTGAACAATTGGCAAACTCTTATAGTGCTTTAAGGGTATCTGCATTTTTACACAACTTTGTGAAAGCTGTGTGCTTCCCAATTTTGAAGAGAGCACTGGTGGTGTCACAACCTGTTGGAGCATGAACTGCAGGTAGGCATTTTGACACCACATTACCGAGGCTTGCTGCAATAGTGTGAATAGGAATAAACCTCTCCCGTGTTAAAATTTTTCCAGAATGTCCAGCATGCATATATACCTCTTGTGCGAGCAGACCTTGACAGAAATAATAGATCAGGATGACCAAAACATCTGTGTCATCACACTGCACAATAACCCTGTAGTGGTCTTTGCTCAGGCTAATGGCATGTAGCACCATTCTGGTGTCGGCCTCCTCTTGTGTAGAAAACATATTCTCCAGAGCAGCTCCACCGAAATATGTCAGGTGCATCACACGTTTTCCATCAGCAAATCCACCAGCAATCACAATGGATTTACCTTCTGGAAGATGTGCAGGAGCCTGGGAAGCAAGATCCTTGCTTACAAACTCAGCAAGTGCAGCTTTGTTGGCAGAGCACTTCAGGAACAACTTGTAGTTAGGCACAATTCTTGCCCCGAAGATTTGGTGGCTAGGTGTTGTCTCACCAGCTCCCCCCGGCGCGTTCCATTCTTTTTATTGAATTCTCCTGGTCATACCTATCAAACACAACAGTGACAACATCACAGAAGTAATTTGCTGTGTCAAGGATCTGTAGTAGCCTGTTCAGGACTTTCTTTCCAATGTCATCAAATGTTTTGATGTAAGCCTCATTCATGGACTGCAATACTGCCATTCCGTCAATGATATATGCACTAGAGCTGGTCTTATCCGTTGACATTGAAGGTAGCTGATGCAACTCCTCCCAGACTGATTCAAGCTCTTTGGCCATATCCAATTTAGTTGTCTTTCTCATTGGACCATCATCATTGAACAGTGATGGAGGTACTGCAGCAAGCTCATATGACAGCACTGAATTCAAATTAATATTCCTTTGTTTGGACACTGTAAACAGATGACGAAAAAGCACTTCAGAGTTTATCAGAAGCTTTTTCTGTTTGTCTGCAGGTAATGTTTTCTTCATGTCACTGAATGTTTTCATCTTTAATCGGGGCAGAATATCCCAGAAGCTTGTCGTTTTGCTGTCTTTTGTTAATCTTTTTTAAATGAAGGTCTCCATTTGACGCTTTCCTTCTGCCAGTGAGGTTAGCAGACTTTTTTCAACTTCCTTTGTTGCAACCTGTCCTGTTACAATGTTGATTAGCTCAATGGGCACTGTATCCAGGTCAAATGGGTTTTGATACTGGCTCTGTATGGTGGTAATAATTTTTGCAACATCAGACTGATCTCTTGCCTTCCTAGAGCTATCAGGGCCCATTTTACTTCTGTAGAGGTGCTACACATTGATTTAATTGCCTCTGCATATTCTCCTGTTATGTGTCTTGTAAGCAACCATCGTGTAAGTGCTCCTTTTCTTAAGGTGAAGCCAATCACTCCTCCCTGACTTTTTAGCCTCACGATTGATTGTTTGCTCTAGTGCTTGGTCAGTAGCAACACAGTTGAAGTTTCGCTTTTCAGATCGGCGAACAACAAAACCACCTGATTTCATCTGCTTGTAGACATTTGGCTGTTTAGCCTCTAGTTGTTTCATCTCTGATACATACCGTTTGTATATTTTGCATAGTTGTTTCTTCCTCCTGCAAAGAAGAATGGTATTGTTTCAACAACGGCATTGAGATGTAGGTCAAAGTCTGCCTCTCGTTCTGCTCTTAGCAATCTCAACATGATGTGAGCTGCTTCTATGAAGTTGTCCCAGAAAGCAAATGTAGATGACTGAGCTCTTCCTGCTGCTTGAAACTTCCCGATTGTATCAGCAACACCTGCAACTTTCACAGCATTGACAGCATTCTTGTTATGAAGGGTGTCCTGCAAGTCTTTAATCTTTGTTCCGTATCAGAATCAAGCCAGTCAAGGCCATGTGCTTCAGACCATAACTTTGCTGAGGACAGATATAACTGAGAGAGTGCATCAAGTACCAATATGATTCCCCTCACTGACCTAGACAGTTGTTTGCCTTGAAGCATAAAGATGTGCTGTTGACTCGCATAGGTATCTGTTGCAGTAAGGTGCCAGAGACCTCCATCTCAAACAGTTTGCCAATGCTTGCAATGAATGCCATCAATAGGTGCATCCCTCCAAGTCTAAGTGGTTTACCTTTCCATCAAGCATCTCTGGTTTGCTCCACAGTACCTGTTGTGCTTTACTGTATATCGCCAAGTCTGCTGTTACTAGGATGTGGGGTTGTCCTAGCTTCTCTGCCATGGCCACCAATTTCAGCAGGGTTGTATAGATGGTATTGATGTCTGTTGGTTGTGCATGGAGGAATGGTAGATATCTGATTGTTGTCGGAGGTTGATTTATAACTGATGTGGCAGTGTTGAAACTATTCCATACAGGGATGGCTTGGTTGTCTTTGTGTGAGCCGTGCAAGCTTCCAAACCAAATCATTTGTTATTGCTTTCAGATAGGATTTGTTATCTCTATCCACAGCAACAATGGAGCTGTTAGCTATTGCAGTTGGCTCTGGTTTTTTGTTTGGTTTAGTGTGTATTTCTAATTCATCTTGATCATATGCTGCTCCTTCAAGTGACTTTTTGCTTGATCGTGGGATGTGGTTAATATCATCAGGAATGCCACATCTTTGATACAGTACCATGGCCATGCAATGTGTGGTAGACTTTCCATCCAGAGTATATTCATTTTGGTCAAAGTTGTCTATGGCTGCATCAGTGTAGGTACTCGAGTCATCAGCAGTGACCTTTTGTATTCCACAAGGTACATATATGTCTTCGTTCTTTGAGACCTGATCTTCTGCAATGGACGTCACAAATCGTCTAACCTCATCATAGGACACAGAATATCCAAAGCTGTGTAGCACATCAATGAGACGTCTGCTACCAAAATCATGATGCATTTGTACCCCAAGGCCGAGTATTAAGGTTGTTCTTACTTTCTGTCCTAAGGCAATAATGTTGTGACATATAGCCAGCACAGGAAGACTTGATTGTGTTTTTTCATCCTCACTGTGGGAAACATTGTGGTAGTCTTTTTCACTAGTCATCCACAAAATAGTCGTACATAAGATGTGGTACAACCTCTCTGCACTTTTTAATATCAATATCTCCACTTGATATATACTCTTCTGAATTCCTAATTAGTTGCATGGTCTGCCTTAATATACCAGCAGCCCTATGCAAGACCAGAGCTTCATCCAAATTATCTTTCATTTGCCCAAGTTCTTCAATGTCAGATGCATTTTCCTTACTCAACTGCTCTTGCAATTGTGCTGCCTTCTTCAGTGCATCGCCAAGTCTAACTTCACTGCAACACAACAGATCAGAAAGACCTGGCTGCTCAACAAAGCATAGACTGTCTTGAAAATGGTTCTTCAGTTTTTGTTTTAGTTTCCAGGAGGAATAGGCCTCTGCTTCTAAAGTTGAAACTCCCATTTCCAGCAAGATACCAATTAACCTTAAGCGCTGGTATGAGAGGGTAGTGACTTTGTTTTGTGCAGAAAATAAATTTTGCTTGATCTCACTCACAAGTGTATTAAATGCCCTATCATGAACAAAGGATGTATCCATACATTTCATATGTGAGGCCTTGATATTCCTTTCTGAAACGTAGTGGGAGAGGCAGGATCGGTGGTACTTGGCATCACTTGCAAATAAATCTGGGCAGGAGAACATTCTTAATTGCACAGCTTCATCATGCCTCTTCTCTGCAGCCTCCAGGACTTTAGAATGTGTTGTTTGACCAGTACCAGTGCTGATTGGAGTAAGACTCTCTCTACGCTTATCAGGAAGTCGCTTTTCAGAAGTACCATAAATGAAACAATGTTCACGTATGTTAAAGTTAGAGGTGCAGCATCTGCTAAGCCTTTGTGGTTGAAAGAAAGAGGTTTCTTCTGTGACTGGTATGGGAGACCTGTGATGCTGAAGATTACTTCTTGATGTGCATGCTGCCCTACATGTTTTATGATAGGAAATTTTGCATTTCTGATTAAGAATATCTTCTCTTACTAACAGTGTTTGTTTATATACATCATCCTGCCTCACTTCAGCTGCATCTAATAATGACTTCAGGCCCTCTTGTGTTGCAGTCTTTATAGCCGGAGCTCTTTTTGAATTTCCTTCCAATTGCTCTGAGCATATTATACATTGTTTTGTATCAATTATTTTTTTTAAAATTTTTTTGGTGGCTCCTCATAGAGATCCATATTTGCAACCTCACTTATCACTGTTCTACTGCAAAACAAAAGAGAACTACTGCTAACTTGGTACATACAGTTATAAGTAGGGTTGCCTGTTGTAATTTGTCCTTTTAGTGTAAACACATAATTAGGGCTACCTGTTATCAACATTTTAGCATTAAGGGGTGTTTTTTTTTTTAATGACAAGAAACCTTTTAAAAGCATTGGTAGAAATATATAAACATACAAATCAGGCAACCCAAATTATGAGGTAAATTATTCAGCTAAATAAAATAGCACACAATGACTGTCTATTGTAATCGAAAATAACACATAATACTTATATTAATATATAAAAGTTAACATATATTATATTAATATATAAAAGTTAACATTATATATATATATATATATATATATATATATATATATATATATATATATATATATATATATATATATATATATATAAATATGTACAGTTAAAAGATGTTATTTACAGGATCCGCATAATTTTCTTAGAACTTTAAATAACTCAATAACAAGGTAATATAGCGTAATATTCTTAAGTATTGTATATCATCACAATTACTGGTATCGAATCAATATTTATTTATCCATTCATTCAGTGTTTAATTAAGGTTGACTTATTTATAAAACATATTAATTCATGTGCTTAATTCATATGCATATGATAAATCACTAACAACGATATAATATATAGCATAGTCTAACAGAGTTACATACTTTTAACACGATGTTTTCTCGTGTATTCTCCCTGTCAGAATTACAGCTGATTCTGTGACAGGGAGAATAAACACACAGACGTGCAACAGCGGGAATGTTGTTTTTTTTTTTTCGTCAAAACCACTCCCCTCAACAGAACAAGCCAACCAATACATTGTCGCCGTAGCCAGGAAGTAATCCAAAACAAGTAGACTCGGTTTATGAACACAAATGAGCACACATTTAAAAACGTAAGTCAGCATGACGGTGAAACTTAAAACATCAACTGAGAAAGTATGAAATTTGCTGTGTCACGCTCTCATAAAGGTAGGATTTTAAGTTGTACATATTAAATATATAACGTTAACATGGAAAACTACATTTTGTGGTTTTGAACCGCAAAACAGCGCGGCGTATAATTATTATTTTCTTCTTTGAGCGTTCTTTTTCAAAAGGGGAGTCATCCTGAAAATGTGTGAAAAAAAAACTTTTCTGCCACCGTTTCAGCTCACCGCAACCATCCGTTTCAAACTTCTTACATATAAATCTTAAAAAAAAAAATTAGGTTGTGCGGTCATTTCCATAAAGTGGTCGGGTACCCCTCCCCACGGTATTATGCGGTTAATAATCGCCCTGACCTTTTTACATTTTTGTATGTAAATATAAAAAAAAAAAAAAATACAGTCTGCGTCGCCTTATCGGGACTCCCAGAGTTGTATCCCATTTCCAGGGCTGCCAACTTTTAGGAAACTGAGTGAGACTTTTGAACAAGTACAATTTTAGCGCGCGGTGAAGTGCTGTGAGTGACTTAGTTGCAAAACAAATAGACATTTTTTTTTTAAAAAAAATGGAAAATCATTACCTTAGGTGCATTCTGAGCCAGCATTTGAAGCTGCTGCATGTTCACGGTTGTAGCTGGAAGCAGCTGACTTGGAGGCCTTGATTACTTCTGCTGGGGGCTCATACTTGAAGCAGTTGGGCTCCATACCGGACATCTTTATTGTCATTATAGAAGACAGTGTGCCTTCCAAGGCCACAGCATTCCGTGTGTCAGTCTTGTTTAGTCCAATCATTGAAAAAACTCTTTCTGCATCAGCATTAGAGTGTGGCAGGGTTAGAATCAGTTGTGCCACCTTGCTCAGCATGGGTAGCTTAGGCATTCCTGTTACTGGACTCTTGATTGTGGCCATGTGTGCCCACACCTTATCCATCCTGTGGTACACCTCCTGCTCACTGACTCTGCTCACCACCTGCTCCCAAATGCTTCTGGGAATGTCCTTTTCCTCCATAAGTTGATAGTCCAGGAACTCATCACTCAACTTGTCCTGTTCTTTGGGATCTCCATATGGAAGCAGATGACTAAACCTGAAATATTTAGATTGAAAGACATTATATAATTAAAAACCCTTTACTTTTCTGTTTCTTTCACGTTTTATCATTTTTTTTTAAAACATTGTATCTGTTTCCTGTGTTGCTATCTTTAGTAAATACATTACCATGAATCTAAGATGCATACCTGTACACAAAGTATAAGGCATCATTCACATCACAGTCCATCTTCTGTTGAAAGTCAATGAACTGTGAATGTTCAAGGACTGGCTCCTTGAAGGGCAGCTTCTTAAAGGCATAGTCAACAGCTGCAACAAAGAATGCCCTCACAGCCTTGTGGAAGTTGTCTACCTGGTACTGACTGATCTCACCAGCTTCATGCAGACGGTTGAGGGTTGTTCTTGTTGTCCAGCCAACATTAAGCTTGTGATCTAGTTAATAACAAAACTTAGAATAAATATATTGTTCCCTTTAGTGTTTATTGCTTTATGCAAGTTTTTATTTTGTTATAGTCAGATTCAGTTTGACATTGTTTTACAAAGTTTAGGACTACCCAAAAGAGTAATTAACATCAACAGTAAACATTCCTAGAAATTAATCTTTTCAAATATTTTTAATACGTGCCTTTGAATTCCACATGTTTAAAATTATTTTCACATAGATTTCTATTTTTAGCACATACCTGCCACCTGGTTCTGTTTGTCTTTATACTCAACTTCACACACATCGGCATTTTTTATTGCATTTGTGGTAAAAAACTTGGACATGAGTTTCTTAACATAAGACCTCATCTGAAAAAAAAATCACAAATTATATTAATAATAATACAATGGTAAAATGTTCAAAACAAATCATTATTTAATTATACAACTTTAATTATAATGTTGTGGAAAGAAGTGAAGAATATTATATATTTACCTGTCCATGGAGAAGATACACAGATGGCTCTTGGCACTGAAAGAGTAAATTAAACTCTGTGAAGACAGGCAGTGTGGCCTGGTAGAATAAGAGGTGTACATCTGTCATTGGATCCTCAAAATGCTTCCTAAGCCTCTTAAAGTGGGCTTGTTTCTCAACTGTAAATGACAGAGACAAAGATATATCAAGCATTATAGCAAGATGCAACTGGCATTTTAAATATCTAGGTGGATGAGCTAGGGTTGTCACCTGCCACCAGAGTCATTTTGTACAAAAAAAAAGTATATTTTTAAGTATATTTAATATTTAATGTCCCGGGAAGTCTTAGAGATTTCCCGGGACAGCAGCCTTAAAAATAGAACAATCTAGGCAAAACCAGAACGGGTGGAAAGCCTAATTAGTACTCACTGTTAGACTTGAAGTAGCTGACAAGTGCTCGATACAGCCGTAGAATGCGGACTACTGCCTTCTCCAGACTCGGCCACCGTGTCGAAACATGGTCTATGACAGCCATGTACTCAGTATCACAAAACACACAGAATTCTGAAAAAAAAAAAAATTAAAATGCTGTGATAGTGGCATTTTATACAACTAGGAAAAAACTTTTTTCTATTGCCTGAAACTGTGTGCTGGTATAGACTGGCTTTTCATGATTTATTGTTATCATTTCAAAAAGGCTTATTATATTATGAAAAACTCTTACCATCCAGTCTACATTTTCTCTTTGTGCTCGCTTTGAACCAGTATCCAATATCTACAACCACATCCTCCACATCAAAGTCTGACAACTGAAATAGGAAATTTAATTTCAACATTTATAATTTAAGCCAAAGTTTTCTATCTACATATCTTTTTAAATTATTGTTTTTTCTTGTGCATAATTATTTTTGTTTTATCAGAAAATTATCACTCTATAATTATCAGGTTCTAACTAGATTGTTTACACTGATTTGAATCCTCTAAATGATACAGTGAAACTTGAAGGAATTGAAACTTAATGCATATCATCAGTATAAAGTGTCGGTACAAACCTCAATATAATGAGTCCCAGCAGCTCTGGCATTGTTGTGAACTATGTGGCAAGGACAACCATGGACATAAACAGTCAGGTTTATGCTTAAGATCCTTGATTTGATAGAGTTACAGACACCCATGTTCACATTGGCATTGTCCACTGACAGACCTACACAGTTTTGCCATGGGATGTTATCCTTCTTGAGGACACTGTCCATTTTTTTCAAAAATGGTCTCTGCTGTGGCAGCATCAGTGCCAGTTGTGATGCACATATCTAGGAACATGTGTTCCACCCTGTCTACATCAAACAGCTTCACAGTCAATGGGTTCATCTTTTCCCTTCCTAAAAAAAATAAACTGTGGATAAATACAAACATCACAGTTATTGTGCTTCAGTTAATCAAAAACTAGGATTAATGAAAATCATTAAAAGTCCTTCTTTTTTCTAAAATGAGATGTACCTGTATCATTTGATCCATCAGTTGACAAGGTGTATGGCCTGTTTCTCATCTTTTGACCAGCTCTCATCATGAAGGTATGGTGCTATCGCCCTGTTGATAATACAAGTAGTATTGGTCCTTGCAGCACCATATCTCTGTGCCACATCTGTATCCTTAAAACACTCTTTCATCAGTGGGCTGAAGTGGTCAGCAACTGCAAGGGGGACATTGTGATTTACCATCGTAACAGCAACTTTGATCTCAGCTCGTCGTGCCTGAAAACAAAGTATAAAAAAAGAATACTTTTACAGTCAGAACAAAAAGCTGTTTCTGTGGTTAGTCTTCCAGTGTAACAAATGGGAAAAGTACCAGTCAAATGTGTTTGCCAATATCTTCTGTCCAAGAAGAAAATAATTTTGGAAAAACAAAATGTTAAAGAAGTTATTCATTCATACCTTCGCCTCAAGTTGTGTCATGTTATCCACCTTTGGAGCTGTGTTCACTGTAAATTTGGTAATGTGATGCTCCACATCTGCATGGCCCATATGGTAACAAGCATTCTCAGTTCTGCAAGTCTCGCACCAAAAATGATGCTGCGTGAGTCCCTTCTTAATAAAGGGCCATTCTGTTGTCCACCCGGGCTTGAATTTGGATTTATAAGTGGCTGCCCCACATTTGGTTCTTGATTTTCCAGAAGAATTTGACTTCTTGGCTGGCACAGACTTTTTTGTAGAGTCATCTGGTTCTGTCCCATCAGCTGAATCTTCCCCTACACACTCTATCCTGGCTGCCTTTTCAGCAGGTACATCAGCATGACCAGGTTCTGGTGACAGTGGTGTGTCAAGCCTTCCTAGGCCAAAGAAGGCTGTCAGTTTTTGGCTCTCTGGTACTTTTCGCTTTGATCCTGGTGGACACACTTTGGGTTGTTGCTGTCTTCTAGAGCCCTTTGCATGGTTTGGCTTGTTTGATTTACTTATCTGTAAAAAAAAAACAACACTTTTTTTGTATCGGTGTCTAGTGCTCAGTATTTATAAATCATTCAACATCGAGCTCTAGAATGCTTTTATATATATATTTATATATAACAGTTTATCTGTCAAATAACTCAAAGCAGACAGACCATCATCAAAGCAATTTGAACTTAACCACAAATAATATAAATAAACTATAATAAAGTTTTTTGTTAATTACAATTGATGTCGTTAATCTGATTTTATAATAGCAGCGAAGGATACTAGCTATATCTATGAACTTCAAAGCAACGCATAATTATTAGCATCATAAATAATCACGGATGATCAGATAAGCACAAATCTTAAGAAGATTAAAAAAAAAAAATTGTGTGTAACCGTTTTCCTACCTCTCAAGCTGTACTGGGGTTTGTAACTGCACCTCTCACTGCTGTCTCTGTCGCATTTCCCGCTCGCCGCTGCTTAAGCTCGCGGAGGACTTGTGATGGACTGTTACAATTCTTCCCGTGAACCCCTGACTGGTTAGCAAGGTGGTTCATTCCGGCAGATGAAGTGCGACAGTCTGACTTTTCAGCAGTAATAAATAAAAACATTACACGTGCAGCCATTCAGTTACAGTGTCTTCCAAGAAGAGTGTTAGAAACTGACCCCAAAAATTGCGTGACACTTTTTTACCAATGCGTATGAGCGTGAGAATATGCTCAAATGTGTGAGTCTCACGGCCAGTGCGTGTGTGTTGGCAGCCCTGCATTTCAGCAGCAATCCCAATTAGGGCGGTGTGTGTGTGTGTGTGTGTGTGTGTGTGTGTGTGTGTGTGTGCGTGTGTGCAGCCAGGTTAGTTTGTAATAAGCAGTGTTGGCGTGTATTCACAAGGGTTCACAGCTGGCATGTTTGCTGCAGGCTCTGTCTGGGTCCATCTGGAGAAATGGGAGGGAGATCCTGTGCACCCTGTAGCTGAAGTGAACCTGCAGGAGAGGCTCATGGGAAGTGTACTTTTTCTGGTTGTGAATCTGTAGGCGTTCACAATGGCCCTTTCCTTGTGGGTTTAATTTCATGAAACTTTCCTGGAGTATATAGTCTATAACTAAGAGCACTGTGATGTGTAATAATAATGATAAACAGACAGACGAGTCTTTGAATATTTAGTGACTCCAGTGTGTAACGTGGTATGAATTTAAGATTTCTCTTGTGTGTCGGTACAGACATGCAGACGGAGCGTGCAAAGAGGATGGACTCTGCAGGAGAAGAAACATCCCTGAATTCACCTGAGCTGCCCTGGAACCAGTAAGACCCCCGATCCAGTATTGTACTCCAGGGTTTCTTTTCTCTTGACTTCAATGTGTGCCCTTCTCGTCCTGCTCTCTGCGCTGAGTTTGATGCGTCACTTTCTCCTCTTCTTGTCTTCTGTTCTGTTTCAAGTTTCTGCTCGCTATTGAACTTGTTTCATTGGCACCGGATCACATCAGGCAGCCTGGGAGCAAACTGTCCCAGTGAGTGTCCGAGTCATAAATGTGCGGAACCCTGTGTGTGTGTGTTTATAACCCTGTGTGTGTTTATTACCCTGTGTGTGTGTCTGTCTGTATTTCTGAACCCTGTGTGTGTTTATAAACCTGTGTTGTTTAGAACCCTGGTGCTCTGTGTGTGTGTGTGTGTCTCTCTCTCTCTCTCTCTCTGTTTCTGAATTTTTTGCTCTTCTCCTGTTCAGGCTCTATTTGAAGAGAAGGACCAAGTCCAGGATCCAGTTAAGGAGGAGAGTGTGCTTCACTGGCCCTGCTGCTGCTGCTGTTACCGGGGTATTGGCAATCCTCATACTGGCTGCTGACAGTGTGAGCAGCGACAGTGAGTTTGTGACAGTCCCGAGCTCAGTGAAGTGTACTGAGGGGCAGGACTGTATCCTGAGCTGCTCTTTCGACTATACAGCTGGAGGCTGGGATGAGAAGTCAGGTGTGATCTGGAGACAAGCAGAAACACTCTTCACTGTTCACAGATACTATAACAACAGGGAGCAGCTTGCCGATCAGTTCCCTCAGTATGTGAGCAGGACCAGCCTGTTTGATTCTGAGCTGCAGCGGCTGGCGCTTCACTGCTGCTGAGGAGAGTCAGGCAGGAAAGACGCTGGGAAATACACATGCTCTGTTAAGGGTACTAGACGGTTTGGGTCAGGCCTGACTGAGGTAGTCGTGGTTCCGGCTCTACTCACAGCAGCACCAGCTCCTGTGACAGTCCCGAGCTCTGACTGGAGGGGTTTAGGAGCACTTCTTCCTCTTCTTGCTCTTTGTGTGATTGCAAGTCTTTGTGTTGGTCTGTGACTCTATAAAAGACATGCAAGTCCAGCACAGGCAGTGCCGTTATCAGACGTGATCGAGGAGCCCAGTGAAGTCAGACCGCTTCCCTGCACTGCTCAATTTACCCAGTTTAATACAAGCTCCCAAAACTAAATAGTCACTTTGAATTAGCAAACGTGATCAGTGTTGAAGAGAAATTTTAAAAATCACATTGTTTCCGAGACAATTGAACTATAATCTGTACTCTTGTTGTCTTTGCACGATATCAGAACAATCCATCAAAGAGATACAGTAGTTTATTCAACATGACATTAAACTCTTTAGCTCCAGGATGCACATCAAAGGAAAGAGCACTTGCATTACCATGCTTTTAAAATTAACTATAAAAGCAATAATTATTAGCTTTATCCAAAACATATTTTATTCATTGTTCAGCCTGAAACTTGTACAT
This sequence comes from Huso huso, assembly GCA_036884735.1. Taxonomy (NCBI): domain Eukaryota; kingdom Metazoa; phylum Chordata; class Actinopteri; order Acipenseriformes; family Acipenseridae; genus Huso; species Huso huso. The sequence continues at coordinate 6,125,514 of CM072709.1, read as the reverse complement.
TGATAAGCATGAACAAACCATGGAAAATGAACCAGCAGAGCATCTTTATTGCAAAACAACCTCATGAAATACTGTTAATAGGAAAATAAGGAAACTGTGTAAATATGAAGAAATAAGTTTATACTGTGGGCTCACAACACACTCACAATGCTTAAACTGGTAAAGACATAAATATTTCCAAGCCTTAAAAAATGTGCAACAATATTCACAGTATAACTCTATGTAACAGTTTTTTGTTAATAAAAATTACATTGGTCTATTTTGTAGCATCAGCTACACCTGTGCAGCATAAGAGCTGGCTGCCTGCTGCACTTCCTTGTGTGGCAGGAAACCTGGCTCGGTTATTATCAAGTCTAATACAAATTCTTAAGCTGTTAAATATAATGGAATCAAATGCAATGGTTTCAAGGGTTTCGCGGTCAATGCTGAAAATTCAAAGTAATTATTCAATCCAGTGTTTTCTACTCAACACCATGTTTAGCTATTTTCTTGCAGCAGTTCTTAGTTACCTGGAGTCAGTTTTTGTGGAGAGAGAAGGGTGTGGCGTTTGTTAGAAACCTATTCTAATCGACTGTGTTTTGAAGAAGAAAGAGAACACTCAGGAAAGAAAGAGTATCTAGACTTTAATCCCGATTTATAATTAACTTCTTGAGCTGAGTTTTGTTTGGCATTCATTTTTTTCTGCCATGGGCAAGGACAGTTTCAATGAGGACATTATTTCTTTCTCTTTTTGGACCTTTGCATTGGTTTTGGGTGAATTCTGCCCTGTGGAGACGGCCTCCAATTGGACTATTTGTTTTTCATATCGATTGCACATATTTATTTTATTTGTGAATGTATTTTTTTTTAATTTGTTTTCTTTGGCAGACTCACACCCAATATTTCTATTTGTTTTGTTGTTCTCCACACCTCAAAACAGGTGTTTAGGAGCACTTCTTCCTCTTCTTGCTCTTTGTGTGATTGGAAGTCTCTGTGTTGGTCTGTGGCTCTATAAAACACACACAGGTCACAGGTGGAAGTCCAACAAGGCTTCTAGTCCAGCACAGGCAGTGTCGTTATCAGATGTGATCGTGAAGCCCAGTGAAGTCTGACCGCTCCCCTGCACTGCTCAGTATACCCAGTTTAATACAAGCTCCCAAAACAAAATAGTCACTTTCAATTAGGAAACGTGATCAGTGTTGAAGAGAAATTTTAAAAATCACATTGTTTCCGAGACAATTGCACTATAATCTGTACTCTCGTTGTCTTTGCACGATATCAGAACAATCCAGCAAAGAGATACAGTAGTTTATTCAACATGACATTAACCTCTTCAGCTCCAGGATGCACATCAAAGGAAAGAGCACTTGCATTACCATGCTTTTAAAATGAACTATAAAAGCAATAAGTATTAGCTTTATCAAAACATATTTTATTTATTGTTCAGCCTCAAACTTGTACATTGATAAGCATGAACAAACCATGGAAAATGAACCAGCAAAGCATCTTCATTGCAAAACAACCTCATGAAATACTGTTAATAGGAAAATAAGGAATCCGTGTAAATATGAAGAAATAAGTTTATACTGTGGGCTCACAACACACTCACAATGCTTAAACTGGTAAAGACATAAATATTTCCAAGCCTTAAAAAATGTGCAACAATATTTCACAGTATAACTCTATGTAACAGTTTTTTGTTAATAAAAATTACATTGGTCTATTTTGTAGCATCAGCTACACCTGTGCAGCATAAGGAGCTGGCTGCCTGCTGCACTTCATTGTGTGTCAGGAAACCTGGCTCGGTTATTATCAAGTCTAATACAAATTCTTAAGCTGTTAAATATAATGGAATCAAATGCAATGGTTTCAAGGGTTTCGCGGTAAATGCTGAAAATTCAAAGTAATTATTCAATCCAGTGTTTTCTAGTCAACACCATGTTTAGCTATTTTCTTGCAGCAGTTCTTAGTTACCTGGAGTCAGTTTTTGTGGAGAGAGAAGGGTGTGGCGTTTGTTAGAAACCTATTCTAATCGACTGTGTTTTGAAGAAGAAAGAGAACACTCAGGAAAGAAAGAGTATCTAAGACTTTAATCCCGATTATAATTAACTTCTTGAGCTGAGTTTATTTTTTTCTGCCCTGGGCAAGGACAGTTTCAATGAGGACATTATTTCTTTTTCTTTTTGGACCTTTGCATTGGTATTGGGTGAATTCTGCCCTGTGGAGACGGCCTCCAATTGGACTATTTGTTCTTCATATCGATTGCACATATTTATTTTAATTGTGAATGTATTTTTCTTTATTTGTTTTCTTTGGCAGACTCACACCCAGTATTTCTATTTCTATTTTGTTGTTCTCCACACCTCAAAACACATTTATCACAGTGATTCCTGTCTTACTCTGCATTTTTGTATTGGTTTCTGGCACTCAGCTCACCTGCCTTTTAATTGTTTGTATTTATAGGTAGGAATACAATTTCTATCAACTAGTTAAAATAATTGATTTTCCGCCAGAGTTGAGATTGTTTACAATTTTACTTTTTACAAAAAAAAAGTTTTTTGATTCTTTTTTATGCTTAATTTTGTATGTGGTGTACATAAAAAATATAAAAAAAATCTTGAATATTTTATGTATACAGAATATTTATTTTACAGTATACATTTTGCTAACTTTATATATATATAAAAATTTCTGCTCTTGCTTCTTTGTCTGATCTTATCAGCTGATCATCTAAACTGGGAAATCTGCGCAATTAAATCATCCTTCAAATCCAGAGTCGATTTTCATGTGCATGTAAACCCAGCCAATGTTGCGGCTGCTAAAAAAGAACAACAGAAAAAAAAAAAAAACACATGTTTCCTGGGACTCGGAACTTCAGGCATTACGATTTGACTGGCCAAAGATAAGGTTTGTTTATTGAAGTTTACAAAAACGTGTTTGCTTGTTCCAATAACCTTTATCTTGCTTTTTGGTTTAATTATTAAGCTTTTTTGCTGCATTACTCCCCTTCATTCAAATCATTTTCTTGATTTCAGAGCATTTTGTTAATGGCACGACGTCTGCAACACACAAACCTGAAGTGTATTATTTTATTTTTATTTTTGGGTGCATATGTATAGCTATTGTGTACTCTATATATATTACTCTATAAAGACTAATTCTCAAACTGAACGCAGTAGGGATTCAAGGAAATGCATGCACATGGATTAGGGAGTGGTTAACATTTAGAAAACAGACTAATTAGAGGAGAAACCTCAAATTGGAGCGAGGTAACCAGTGGTGTACCAGAGGGATTAGTATTAGGTCCTCTGCTATTCCTAATCTACATTAATGATTTAGATTCTGGTATAGTAAGTAAACTTGTTAAATTTGCAGACGACACAAAAATAGGAGGAGTTGCAAACACTGTTGCAACAGCAAAGGTCATTCAAAATGATCTAGACAGCATTCAGAACTGGGCAGACACATAGCAAATGACATTTAATAGAGAAAAGTGTAAGGTACTGCACACAGGCAATAAAAATGTGCATTATAAATATCATAAGGGAGATACTGAAATTGAAGAAGGGAACTATGAAAAAGACCTAGGAGTTTATGTTGACTCAGAAATGTCTTCCTCTAGACAATGTGGGGAAGCTGTATAAAAGGCCAACAAGATGCTCGGATATATTGTGAGAAGTGTTGAATTTAAATCAAGGGAAGTAATGTTAAAACTCTACAATGCATTAGTAAGACCTCACCTAGAATATTGTGTTTACTTCTGGTCACCTCGTTACAAAAAGGATATTGCTGCTCTAGAAAGAGTGCAAAGAAGAGCAACCAGAATTATCCCGGGTTTAAAAGGCATGTCGTATGCAGACAGGTTAAAAGAATTGAATCTATTCAGTCTTGAACAAAGAAGACTACGCGGCAATCTGATTCAAACATTCAAAACCATAAAAGGTGTAGACAGTGTCGACCTAGGGGACTTTTTTGACCTGAAAAAAGAAACAAGGACCAGAGGTCACAAATGGAGGGGTAGTCAGAACAGAAAATAGGAGGCACTTTTTTACACAGAGAATTGTGAGGGTCTGGAACCAACTCCCCAGTAATGTTGTTGAAGCTGACACCCTGGGATCCTTCAAGAAGCTGCTTGATGAGATTCTGGGATCAATAAGCTACTAACAACCAAACGAGCAAAATGGGATGAATGGCCTCCTCTCGTTTGTAAACTTTCTTATGTTCTATGTTCTTCTGTTCTTCTGTTCTTATGTTCTATGTTCTTACCTTACAGTACAATAATACGACACAAAAAAATAGACTATGATAATACCGAAAATAATCTTAATTGTTTTTAATAAAAGTAGCGGCGCCAAATATAGTGTTAGCGGTGGACCGCCGATCTTATTTAATATCCTGTAATATTAATAATATGAATAATCTTGGAGAACGAATACCCCCTCCCCCTTGTCTTTGCGAAGTGTGATTTTTCTAAAGTCGAACCATAAGGTATGAAAATGGTATCTCAAATTGAGTATTGTTTGAAAAAATAAACTACTAATGACGATTATTAGCCATAGAGATGGGAGAGCTTCACGCTGTGCAAAACAGGCGACAGCAGCAACACGCGAAGCTTCACTTTCTGTAGAAACTTACTGTCGACACCTACTGTTCAGATTCGGCTATTAAAACTGCTGTGCACACTTAACCTTTTAAAATCTCTGCATGTTAAATATTCTTGAATCTTCCCGTGTTCCTGATATATTTTGCTATACATCCAATAATACCTTTTCTATTTTTCTTCCGTCACCTATACCATTAAAAAAATGCAACTATTGCAATCCCTTAATTGTTTCCACATATCTTCTCTCCCCTCCAATAATCAAACACATTCAGTCATCAGATGCTGTTTCCTTTACACAACATTCCACCCTTAACCCATTCTCATGCATTCCAATTCTATACAGGTGTTCCTTTAATGTTGAATGTTCTAATAATTCTAGAATATTCATTTAAACCATCCTGCACATCCATACCCACTTCCTCTTTCTTCACTCCTATTTTAGCTAACGTATCCACCCTCTCATTCCCATCTAGTCCAATGTGAGCCGGAATCCATGCTAAAACTACATATAACCCTAAAACAGCAGCATTCTGAAATGTATTTATTTCCTTCACTAAATCTCTTCTATCACCCGCCCCTCTATTTTTAAACCGCATGTGATCCCGATAAGGAATCTGAAACGATGACTGCTCTGTTCACCTTGACATCACAATCCATTGCAATGCCAATATAATCTATCAATTCTGCTGTCATAATTGGCACAGCGTCTGTAATATGAAAATGCTTTCCCACCTCAAATTCCGCTATATAAGAAGCTGTGCAACCCTGCCCATACCTGTATTTTAAACAACTTGCAATAATTTTCCAAATCATTTACCCATCTCAATTCACCTCTGTCCTTCACCTGCTCTTTCAACAAGAATAAATCAATCCGAGGAGTTCTGAGACCCCCACGGACTCATATTAGAACATACTCTTTATAATCTCAATCACAGCAAGCACATGACAGTATCTCATCCTGATCCTCATATCTTTTTGAATTCTCACACCAATAGTTTTATTACACTGTGACGGAAATATAACGGGTTATGGTTGTAAATCTCCCTCTCAACACGTGAGGGCGCTAAGTAGCGAAAGGGAGAAAGGCTTTGGACAGGTTGGCCTGACAGTTCATTCCCTGGGTCGGGAAGTCAGTCAGCCTGGAAAAAGGCGAGACTCCGGTGGGGGAATGTATTGACCTGGAAGGTAAACGAGGTAGCAGCTGCAGGCAATAGAGTCAGCTGCAATCGTTTACCAAGGGCTCATGCATAATCACATAAAATGGGCTGGAGAATTGTAAATCTTTTCCTTGTATTAAGAGTATCGTGAGTGTTTGTTTGTTTGTCTTGTGTATAATTGTTACTTGTGTGTTTATAGACGGCTAACACATTCCGGAGCTGTCTCTAAGAGCCAGCACTGAACCCGGAACAGCACTGCACGATTTGTCACTCTTTAAACTGTATCACCCACCACGAGCACTACAGCACGCACCCAGGACTGGGGACCGTGGTTGTATATTGTGGGAGAGATACTGTGTTTATTGTTTAGAGCTGCAATCCCTGTGTATAACCGGAGTTTATTATTTGGTCACCAGACCTGGATTATAACAATAATAAAATAACTATTTTCCAGACCGGATTACAAATCTCTGTGTGTTTATTCCTGCACTGCATCACCTCTGCACCTGTTCATAATCACAACCACTTTGCCACAGGAGCCCATAAGGGTTAATCATGTTTGCATGAAAGACAAAATAAATTCTCAGTTCTTGTGCATTATATTTTGTTATTAAACTTTCATGGATTGACGTTGTTCTGGAAAAATGTGTTACATTTACTAAAATAAAAAAAAATAATAAAAATGCTTTTTAAGAAGACCAAATTCCTATGGAGCCAGTTTTTTTTTAGATTCTATAGATTTTTTTAAAATTTTTACTGTGTCGGACAGCCGCTATAATTACCTTTATTAAAAATGTGCACGGATTAACCTATCAATTAATCAACTAATGCCCATAAATTAACCAATCAAATTTGTATCGAGCGACAGCCCTCATTTTCATATATTATCCATTATCCAAGTAAGATAACGGATAATATATCTGTTGATGAAAATGTGTTCAAACTGGACATATAATAAAATATTGGTGCGCTGCGACACGACAGCGTCCGGTCAGGAATAAGACTCTGAATCAGGAAAGCTGCAGTGAAAACTCTGCTTGCACTTTCATTAAACACAGAACAAACACACACACACTATTTACACACGCAGGGCTTCTGTAATGTTCAGTCCAGCGCTGGAGAATGCAGAACCCAGACATGTCTGCCACACCTGACAGGGGGACATTTGGTATTGAGGTGTAAGGGTTTTTTTGTTGCTAAATGTGCTGTAGAAAGTAAGGATTAGTATTTAATAGAACCTGAAGAAGAGATCTGGTAAGGCCCGCCTCATGTCGTTCTGTCCCGCCTCTTCTCGTTCTGTCTCGCCTCGTGTCGTTCTGGCCCGCCTCGTGTCGTTCTGTCCTGCCTCGCGTCGTTCTGTCCTGCCTCGCGTCGTTCTGTCCTGCCTCGTGTCGTTCTGTCCTGCCTCGCGTCGTTCTGTCCTGCCTCGCGTCGTTCTGTCCAGCCTCGTGTCGTTCTGAAGCCCCTTTGACTCTGGCATGCTCAATTTGGCCCCATCACTTCTCACCAGGGATGCTAGAAATCTGTGGGCTGATTGGAGGGTTTTCTTTCTTGAAGGATATTTCTGTTTTTTCTGTTTTGTGTGGAGAGTCTGTTGAAGAAGTGAACGCCTCTTTCTGCAGGGTACATGACGGCACACACACCCTTTTCAACAGCGCTGCCAGATGATGTTTGCAACGCCCCACCAAACTGAACCAGCCAAGAAGGAGCCAAGTTGTGTTTTCTAAACCAGCCAAGAACAGACTTGCATTTACGACTTAATAAATACTACATATTAAAAAAAAAACAGGCATGCAATGTTGTAAACATTTTTTTTTTATTCCTGTGACAGGGTAGCGTCGCGGCCCAGGATGTTATCAGCAGGGAGAGACTCAGACACAGGAAGCTGCAGTTTCAAGAACGTTCATTACAAACAAACAAAACACTAAACAAACAAAAACCACATTAACAAAATAAACAACACAAGGGCCAAAACAAAAGGTCTACAAAAACTGACGGACATAAAGACAACACAGCAACACAAACCTCCACCTCTGTCACCAGCATTCATTCTAAATTAACACCCCTGATCAGCCTTTTTATACACCTGTGGCTGGAGCCTGATTAATCATTAATCATTAATCGAATCACGGCTCCAGCCACATTCCCACGTGCTTTGACAGGGAGGAATTTATGTCTGTAAAGTTGGACTGTTGAACACCTTTACAGATTCTCTAGCTGCTGAAAGCTATGTCACTATATCAGCACTGAAACCAATCCTTCATCATCTGACCAACAATCTGCTCACAGAAGAGACTGATGACAGTGAGTTGGCCAAGACATGAAGGCTGCTATAATCGGATTGCAAGGTACTCAACAGACAACATCAACAAACTCATTGATATTGCTGGTTTCCTGGACCCCAGATTCAAGGACAGCTTCTCTGAAAATGTAGAGGACATAACTGCCATCACACCAAATGAGGCAGTAGTCACTGCTGGGGCTAAGGGGGAACGCAACTGGATAATAAAGTCGCCTGATGATTTCCATCTCTCCTCCCCGACTTCAAAACACACACACTAACCCTGCCTCAGAGCATGAATACAAAGAGATCAGATTGAAAATAAAAACCCCAGAGAACAGACGGCACACCTTGACGTGCGCAGGCAGGGCGTGGTACTGCAAGTGCTCTTTCTTTGACGTACATCCTGGAGTTGAAGAGGTTAATGTCATGTTGAATAAACTACTGTATCTGGACTGAAGTTCCGATACTACTGTTGCTGGATTGTTCTGATATCGTGCAAAAACAACGAGAGTACAGATTATAGTTCAATTGTCTCAGAAACAATGTGATTTTTAAAATTTGTCTTCAACACTGATCATGTTTCCTAATTCAAAAGTGACTATTTCGTTTTGGTCTGATAATGGCACTGCCTGTTCTGGACTAGAAGTCAAGTTGGATCTCCATCTGGGACCTGGCCGTTTTTTATAGATCCAAAGATGGGCATAGCGCCCTGCAATCACAGAAAGAGCAAGAAGAGGAAGAGAAGAAGAACTACTCCTAAACCGCTCCAGTCAGAGCTCGGGACTGTCACATGAGCTGGTGCTGTTGTGGGTTGAGCCGGAACCACGACTACCTCAGTCAGGTCCGACCCGTACAATCTAGGAGTGGAAACGAAGCACCTGTATTCTCCAGCATCTTCCTCCCTGACTCTCCTCAGCAGCAGTGAAGCGTTCCCGTGCTGCAGCTCAGAATCAAACAGGCTGGTACTGTTCACATACTGAGGGAGCTGATGGGCAAGATGGTCTGTGTTGTCATGGTAACTGTGAACGATGCGCCCCGTTTCTGCTCTTCTCCAGATCACACCTGACTTCTCATCCCAGCCTCCACATGTGTCACTGAAAGAGCAGCTCAGGATACAGTCCTGCCCCTCAGTACACTTCACTGAGCGCGAGACTTTCACAAACTCACAGTCGCTGCTCACACTGTCAGCAGCCAGTATGAGGATTGCCAATACCCCGGTAACAGCAGCAGCAGCAGGGCCAGTGAAGCACACTCTCCTCCTTAACTGGATCCTCTTCAAATAGAGCCTGAACAGGAGAAGAGCAGAAAGTTGAAACAGTGAGAGAGAGAGAGAGACACACACACAGGGTTCAGAAACACAGACAGACACGCACACACACAGAGCACAAGGGTTATAAACACACACACACACACACACGCAGGGTTATAAACACACACACAGTGTTATAAACACACACACACAGGGTTATAAACACACACACACAGGGTTATAAACACACACACACAGGGTTATAAACACACACACAGGGTTCAGTACATTTATGACTCGGACATTCACTGGGACAGTTTGCTCCCAGGCTGCCTGATGTGATCCGATGCCAATGAAACAAGTTCAATAGCGAGCAGAAACTTGAAACAGAACAGAAGACAAGAAGAGGAGAAAGTGACGCATCAAACTCAGCGCAGAGAGCAGGACGAGAAGGGCACACATTGAAGCCAAGAGAAAAGAAACCCTGGAGTACAATACTGGATCGGGGGTCTTACTGTATCCAGGGCAGCTCAGGTGAATTCAGGGACGCTTCTTCTCCTGCTGAGTCCATCCTCTTTGCACGCTCCGTCTGCATCTCTGTACTGATACACAAGAGAAATCTTAAATTCATACCATGTTACACACTGGAGTCACTAAATATTCAAAGACTCGTCTGTCTGTTTATCATTATTATTACACATCACAGCACTCTTAGTTATAGACTATATACTCCAGGAAAGTTTCATGAAATTAAACCCACAAGGAAAGGGCCATTGTGAACACCTACAGATTCACAACCAGAAAAACTACACTTCCCATGAGCCTCTCTTGCAGGTTCACTTCAGCAACAGGGTGCACAGGGTCTCCCTCCCATTTCTCCAGAAGGACCCAGAGCCTGCAGCAAACATGCAGCAAACATCCCAACTTTGAACCCTTGTGAATACACTCCAACACTGCTTATTATAAACTAACCTGGCTGCACACACACACACACACACACACCGCCTAATTGGGATTGCTGCTGAAATGGGATACAACTCTGGGAGAAAGTTCTTCCCAATGCTGTTGACGTTGTTTAATTGGGACGTCACTTTGTTTAATTGGGATGCAGTATTTTCAAATGATGAATGGAGATCGCTTTTCAGAGCAAGACAGGTGGTGCAGCTGTGCAGGGGAGTGTGTGATTACACTGTGACTTGAGTACAGGCTCACAGCTGTACAGCTCTTCCCTTTAACCAGCCTCACAAGCCAGTAGCCCTCCCCTGGTTTCTCAGGTATGCTCTTCTCATGAGGGTGTGTGGAGACCCCCAGGACCCAGTAGCCCTTCTCCCCCACCTCCACCTCCCAGTAGCGCCTCCTGAGGTGAACCCTTCTCTGCACAGCACACTGGGCCACTCTGCTGATCTCTCCCCTGTGAACCTCACTCGTGAGCCGTCTTCAGAGACTGTGAGGCTGGGGCTGGCTTTGTCGGGGTCTAGAGTCACATTGACTAGGGTAAAGGAATGAGAAGAGTGTGTTATTGAGAATCACAGGAAAAGCAGAGAACTTGATTATTGATGCTTTCTCTCTCTCACGATGATGAACAACAACACTTTCATTCTATGATCATAACAACTGTATTTAGACAGATTTTAAGGCTATTGTAACTGGAAACACAGAAACATTTAATGTATTTTTTTCTTCTATATATTAAATTATAAATTGCAAGTGATGCTACATTTAAAATATTTTTAAAACACATATTTAATAAAAACCAAACCCCCTAATTGTGTTCAATGAGAATTTTGAAAAAATGATTTATTCAATGCAAACTTACCACAAGCTTCAGTTACTGGTTTCCATTCTGAAATAAATGAATAGAAAAAGGAATCAAGTGTAAGAGAATGAATCTGTGGATTCTGATTACTGTAAGTGTATTAATGCAGATTAAAATGTTATACCTCTGCCAAGGGCATAGCCACATGTGTCTGTTTGAGAGAAGAGAAAATATTTAAGGGAGGGAGGAAATTGCCACTAGAAATTACAATTAATGTCCAAACACACCCTTAATGGGACTCTAATCTAAATGAGGTCATCCCATGCAGAGAACACAATTCTGAAAAACACTTCTGTTTCATAGTAGTTCGAGAGCTACCTTTACTTTTGTAATTGTAATACATGTGCTTACTGGTATTCCTTCGAAGTTCTTCAAAATCTAGGAATGAAACACAGAAACCATTTCATTAAGTGGAGGCGCATTCCCTCATTTCAGTTTTAAATTTAATGAAACCACAACAGAGATTTGAACTATTTAATATTCTCCCTACAATTGGTTTTCAGTGTTACTTTATTAAAATAATAACGTATTTCTGATCAATTGCATTTGAAATTGTTCAGACTGCCTTTATATGGATTATAATGATCTTACCTGCTTCAAGCGCCTCTTTCTCCTGTTTTAAAGTCTCTAAATGATAGAAAATGAAAAGTTGAGTTTGTATTTCGGCTCATGAACTCATGTGATTCAATACAACGGTTTAATTTAATACAAAGAATAATGAGATGAATGTATTAAACTTGCCATTTTGATCCAGAAGACACTCATTTTCTAAAAAGACACAAACAAAGACAGCTTGGTTAGTTTTACTAGTTTGGAACAGTTGAGATTCATCATTAAGGGTGATATGACTAGATTTCATTGCATTAGTTACATTATTAATATACTTAGAAGACCAAATATGGGCGTTGCCCAATGCATTATTTTGTCGTAATTTCATTAGAGATACAGCATTCCATCATTTTTGTTACACTATCTTTCTTCAAATGATTTATTTATACACTTACCTTTTCCCAGTCTCCCGTTCTCTCTTTTTAAACTGTCAGAATCAGAAAAGAGTGAAAAGTTTAGCTTGTGTTCTGGTTCATTAACTCATGCAATTCAACACACACAGAGAACCAGCGATGCTATTATTCATAATGAGAAAATAATACAAACAGGAATCCAATGGTTCATATTATTATACTCCTAGGTACTACTGTCTCTTCAATGTGGAGAACTGAGGAAAGAAAGATGAGATTATTAAAAATTAAAATTAATATTCTTACTCCGGTCCTGTTGAAGTTCTTCGCAATCTAGGAATGAAACACAGAAATCATTTCATTAGCGGTACAGCATTCCCTCATTTCAGTTTTAAATGTAGTTCAATCACAACAGAGACGTGTGTTTGTAACTCTTTAATATTCTCCAAACAAACTGTAGAGCATTTAGAATTAGAACTGCTAGGGTTTCTGATAAAGGGAGATTGAAATGGAAACTTTCTGTCTGCAGATTATTTAAACACTTACCTGTTCTCTGTCTCTTGGGCTCTCGGGCTAAAACAGAAAACAAGGACAGGTTTGTGTTCCGGTGTTCACTCAATTGTTGCTTCTCCTCAGTTTTTGCTTCTTTTTAAACGATGAGTCATATATCATTCGTTTGTGCCGGTTTGTGCCGTTGAAACAAACGTTTGTGCTGCTATAGTTTTTAAGATATTAACGATTCTTTTTTTAGGGTAGTGACGTCACTCAGCCCCCCTACAATGTCGGAATTGAACCAAACTTGTCTCATTCGTTTGTGCTACGTTTGTGCTGATCACTGCTGCAAAATGAATGTTAGTGCTGTTTTCCTTCAATATTTATTCACGTTTCTTTTAGAGCGAGTGAGGTCACAGTCTCCCTATAATAACGGGTTTAAATCAAATGTGGGTTATTCGTTTGTGCTGCGTTAGTGCTGCAAAATGAACGTTACTGCTGCTTTCCTTCAATATGTATTGACACTTCTTCGATAAGAATATGTCACTTGGTAAGCGACGCTGCTTACACAAGTGAATACTAACAAAATAAATATGAATAGCAACGGAAGAAAGTCCAGTCTTTCTTTTATCACTGGCATAGCTTTATTCCGGTCAGAGCGAGATCCTAACACCATTTTACAAGTGTACACTGAGGATGCATAGCCAATGTTGCAATATTTTTGCTTTTTTGTGCATCTCAAAATTTTCAAGTTCTACTTATTACACCGTGTAACAATTTTGAACGCCGCTACCAAGGACAGTATAACGAGAACATGACGGGAGACTACATTTGGGGGCTGATTCGTGAAAGTGATTTACAGTATAATCGTAAATCTCGAAAAACTACTCACTTCTAAATCTTTTGTAGTCATTTTTGTATTACTTTAGTATAAATACATGTTAATTTGGATTCATATGTTGTTTTTTTCTGACTTTATGTGAACGAAAAGACACAAATTCGCCCGTTTTCTCATTGGAAATAGGTAAATTTCAAAATATCACTGTCCTGGTCACAAAACAAAGTTTGTGGGGAATAATAGCCATTTTCTATACTTTTGAGGCATAAGCAATTAGGAAATAACACTTACTACCCAGGAACAAAAATTGTGTTACATAGTGTTATTATTCAGTCCTCTTGCCTTAAGTGTATGTACATTATGAACACTGATATTCCGTGAAAAACCCCAATATGTACAATTACTTCCCTAGTGCTGTTTACACCCCCCTTCTTAAAGGTATACTCTGGAAACACATCACTAACCACCTGACCTAGCACTAACGAATGGTCTTCTTCTTATTATTATTAACAGTATGTACAAAACAATAAGGCATCTTATAACAATAGTAGTATTACACTATGGCGTCTAGGGATTTTACTGTGTAGCTATGGGTTTTTTTTTAAAAAAAAAAAAATCAGTTCAAGTAAAAGTCTAGAAATTAAGAAAATATTCAAAGTTTTTCAGCACATATTGATTTACATATTTTTCAATGCGCTGATATATAGAGGTAAGTCACTAAAAAAAAAAAGGTAAATATACAGGTGGGACGATTCTGTTATTGTAAAGGCGCTGTGACATTGCCTCGACTGCCTCGACGTTTTGCACAGGTGTTTAAATGCTTGACTGAAACATCTGCCCGTTCCAGGAATTCCTTCTTTATTGCATCTATAATAGTATAAAGGTAGCCGATTAATGGAACCATGTCACATTGAAAATGAAATGCCAATTGAAAATATTATTGAACAGTGCGTAATACAAAAGGAATGTGTATAGCATATAGCAGAAAATACATCGTATTTATTGAAAAGGGACATGTTTATAAAATGCAAAGGAAATAGATCAAAACTGAAAATACAAAGATAAGAGTATTTAGATTGGCAAAAATAAACAATTGCCTGTGGCTGAGAGTTATGTGCAAAACGTTTTTATTCAAATACTTATGTTTTCAATAATAATAATAATAATAATAATAATAATAATAATAATAATAATAATAACATATTTTCCGCGATGATGACGATATCAATTCTATTTATAAATAAATAAATAAACGTTTGGCAGCGACACACTGGTTTGACTCTTTTTTCCTGTTGTAATCGCAGTCATTACCAATGACTTCATTTTTATAAACTTTATGCTCGTACAGTTGCGTGGTTTCCTGCAACTAAATAAATCATCACAGTGCCGTTCTTTCAATTATTTGTCCATAAAGTTCTTTATTAGCAGCAGCAGAGCAAAAGCAATAGTTGATTTGACTTTTTAACACAACTGCAAACTAAAAGTCAGGTAAAACGAGAGAGGCTAGATGGAATGCGGTAGTGAAATACTTATCACATTCTGACGTGTTTCCAAATTAGCGATTCATTTTACATTTCGGCACACCAAAGCTCGCTTTGTTGCATTTTGGGATAATTCTGCATTATGAAATGCATCAACTAGCCTATTCTGTTTTGCGGTGGTATACCAACATCTGTACAAACAAACACATACATGCATAAGTATTTCTCGTGTGTTGTTAATTACTCATTTAAAAAAATGACAACATAACTCCCCAACAAAATAATCGTTAATATCTTAAAAACACAGCTGCACTAACGTTAGCTTCAACTGCACAAACGAAGTTTGCTTCAGTTCCGACATTGTAGGGGGGCTGAGTTACGTCACTGCCCTAAAAAAAAGAATCGTTAATATCTTAAAAACTAACGTTTGTTTCAACGGCACAAACCGGCACAAACGAATGATATATGAATCATCGTTTGTGCTGTTTGTAGGGGGGCCAACTTCACGGAGCTGAAGCAGCAGCAGCGTCATCAGGGTGCTGTTTGGTATGGGATAATAAACACCGCTGACAGGACAGGAATTAAGAGCAGAACTCGACTTGAGCGGAGAGACGCGCCCGAGAAACACAGCAGCCGTTTAAGGTAAAGTGTTTGAAAGTTGTTTTTATTGTTTGCAAAGGCAATGCGTTGGCTCGTTATATTTATTAATGTATGTGTTTATTTATTCATTTATTTCTGTCTTTATCATGCCATTGTTTTCTTGCGGCGGTCTGGTTTTGAAGACGGGGTAATGCTCGTGGTAAATACCCTTTGATTGTAAAATCTGTATTTTAAATAAAAGCAAAATATGTTTTGTTGAGCTTGATTCGATTACTTTTTTTTTGAACATGTACTGTAGTTGGCAAAAGCAACATAATTAAACACGAAGCTATCACTGTACAAAACAGGAAACAACTACCTTGTTTTAGTTTCGATTTCAGCGTGTTCCTGGTGTCTGAGTTCGACTTGTCACGTGACTTATTCAGTGATGACGTATCCGAGCCTGCAGTTATTGGAATTGTAGTCAGCACTCGCATATCGACCCTGTACAATTTTGATTTCCCTTCAGGTTTAACGTGTGTGAAGCATATCTGATTATTTCATTGCGGCCCGTTCCTATGGAGGATATTACATGCCAAAATTGAAAATAAATAAATTATTTAGAAGACGCCATTATCCAGGCGACTTACAATTGTTACAAGATATTACGCTATTTTTTACATACAATTCCCCATTTATACAGTTGGGTTTTTACTGGAGCAATCTCTGTAAAGTACCTTGCTCAAGGGTACAACAGCAGTGTCCCCCACCGGGGATTGAACCCACGACCCTCCTGTCAAGAGTCCGGAGCCCTGACCACTACGCTACAATGCTGCCTTAGGAATAAATTCATTATTCATTTATTCATTTCTCTTTTGCCACTTTTCATTTCACTGTCCATTTCCTTTTCTGCTTCGTTTTCATTTCGATGTGACGCGAGCTGCTGTTCTTTTTACATTTCACTGTGCTGAAACTACTACTGTCAATCACAGCCAGTGGGCGGTATCAACAACTCCATTGGCTGACGATTAGCCAATGGCGTTGATGCTGCCCACTGGCAAACACATCAATTGATTGTTGGCTGTGAAATTCGAACGAGTTTGACTAAAGTTACAGTTTATCAAACAGAGCCTGTCCTGTGTTGTATTTTTTTTGTTGGGAAATACACATACATGTTGGTAGTGTCTCACTACTTAATTTAAAATAATTTGCAAATGAAATGGTCATTCTACGAAAATGGTGACTTTCCTGTCCCGGCCTTAACCACCAGGAAAAACACTTAAAAGTGTCAGATAATGACACAAAATATATGTTTTTTGTTTTAATTGAAGTGTTTTATTGTAGAACACGGTCAGTACCATGAAATTGGCTTGTCCCTCGGGTCAGGAGTTGTGGTTTAGTGACATATTTTGAGTTAAAATATATATATTTCTCCCCCTTTAAATGTCATAATACAAAGGAAAGTATTATAGTTATTTTGTGGACTACTTAAAAACTAAAATATCAACTAAATATTATAAATAATTTACAGGGAATAGCTGTCCCTCAATTTCATGTCACTGGTGTTAAAATTTATAAAAACCACCACTATGAAAAAATGCAACATCCTTGCCAACTTCTTCCTGGGTCAAAGGTTCATTGGCAGCGGGGCTGTTTTGAAAAGGACATGGTGAGTGTGCACTCTCTCTTCATATGTTAGCAATTTGATGATTAATTTGGTAATTTCATGCGAGGACTTAAGATGTGTCACTGGTGTTATACAGTTTATAGTAAGGGGAAAGGAAATTTGATTAAAATAATTGATCAAATCGCATGATTAAGTGATTTATTTACAATATAAGAAGTGGGGTTTGGGCTAATGTGGTCGTCATCTTAGATATGCCATCTTGTCTGCAGATTTGTCACTGGTGTTATCGTCATTGGTGTTACTTTTCCTGCTGGTAACACCAGTGACAATCAATAACTTTTACCACTAACTTTTTTCTCAGCGTGGGTTTTATAAAAGCCTCAACAATTATATTAATGAAGACTTATTAGCATTTTATCACTGTTTCAATATTGTAACCACATAATATGGCTTTCCTTTTTTTATATATGGCGAAATTAAGTGCTGCTGAAAAGCAAAGACTCTACAGACAGAGCAGGGATGCTGACCCAGACCATGAGCAGCCTACCTAAAACAGAAACACCAGACTTAAAAAAAAGACAAAAAAAAGAAGAGAGTGAAGGATCTCACAGAAAGGGAAAAAAGACGGGAGTGAAGGAAAAGGCGGGTCAGACAGGCAAAACACAGAGAGAGATTGAGAGCAAGAAAGACAGTGTTGACCCCCCCATCCACTCCAGACAGTGAACCCAGTACTGCAAGGTCAGAATTTAAGACAATGTGTTTGTAGGAAGACATAAGTACTTATCTACAGAGTTACTTAAAGAGATAGTTCACCCAAATTACAAAATTACATATTGGTTTCCTTATCATGTATGCAGTCTATGGACAAGGTATGACAGCAAGCCATGATTTTGTTTACCTGGCCACTGTTTCAAATGCTAACCATTAAGCATTTGTGGCACAAAACCAAAGCATGGATTGCTGTCATACCTTGTCCATAGACAATTCAAAGACATGCGCCTATGGTGAATGCCAAGAATGTGAACACTCCACTGTACCACCGGCCAGACAGAAATCCAACGAAGAGGTGTAAACACCCAGTGGTGTCTGGAGAAGATAGAGCACAACAGAGCAAATGAAGAACAAGAGAAAAGTAAGCAATCACTGTGAAGAAGGATATAGCCATAACAGAGGAAGAGCTGGTGACCCAATTCCAAGATAGGCTCTTTAAATTCAGGAGACATCTGTTCAACATCAAATGGTAGTACAGCATCTACCGGACCCTGAGGGAAAACCTGACCAATGATTGCCTGATCCATATAGACTTTAGTGAGAACTTCACTTGCAAGTACGCTTCAGAGATTCAGTCGGTTCACTTCGGGGGGGTCACACAAGCATGTGACGCTCCACACTGGTGTCCTCTATGTGGCAGAGGAGCCCCCCATCTCCATTTTATTGTTCATATTAAAGCAACACATCTTATGAAATCTGAAATTATTTGTAATGAAAAATATTACTAATAAATTGATAAAATTTGATAAAATTTGTTTGAAACTCCTCTGTTTTTAGCCTGGGACACTATCACCCTTCATTTAAATGTGCTTTATTTGCTCTTATCTGCCTCCTATTTTACTGCATTTAATCCTGTACTTCAGAATACTGTAATCTGCCAAGTGTTTAACCTGGAGTATTTTGTATTTAATCATATCCTGATGTAACTATCACTATTATCTGCTGTATTATTGAATTGTTTTTTGTCACACTTGTACTTTGCTTGAACAAAAGTTATTGTATTTATCTTGCTCATATTGTATTACTTGTATTGTAACACTTGAAATGTATTTGCTTACGATTGTAAGT
Organism: Huso huso; assembly: GCA_036884735.1. Taxonomy (NCBI): domain Eukaryota; kingdom Metazoa; phylum Chordata; class Actinopteri; order Acipenseriformes; family Acipenseridae; genus Huso; species Huso huso. The sequence continues at coordinate 6,106,611 of CM072709.1, read as the reverse complement.
CGCCCTGGATAAGGGTGTCTGCTAAGAAATAAATAATAATAATAAATAAATAATCTTATGTTATGTCGTTGTTTTCACATTGTTTCACTGGTGTTCCTGCATGGCATATTGGTGTTCTGGCATCAGAGTTGCCCAATTTCATAGAATATGGTTTTTGGATCTACCTACCTGTTACTGCATTCATTAGTAAGCATTTTAAGGATATGATCATTCAATTCTGATGACTCAATTATTTCTAATGTTACAACAAAAAACACAATGGTCACACAATAAAACTTTACACATACCTGTTTGAAGTAAATTATTACTAATCAAAACAATGTATTAATATTATCATTAACCTTTTCTGTCTTTGATTATATATGCAAATTAAATAGTCAAATTACATCCTGGAAAGCCTGAATTGTCATCTAAAATATAGGTAACAACAGTGACAAAAAGGCAGCACAAGCGTTTTTTAACGTAATGTAGTAAAAATATCAAAATATATTAAGCTGTCATTTATGTTGATTTATAATGTTAAGGGGTTAACTATTATCTGACTATAAGTTTTGGTGTAAAAAAAAGAATTACATTTTTTAAAAGTTGGCTGTTCAAAAAGCCACCATTTTCGTAGAACTGTGTCAGAACTGCGATATATATATACTTTATATAAAAAAATTCAGAACCACCTTTCATTAATTAGAAATAAAAAAATGAATGAACCAATAGTACAGCACTTCACCAGTCAGGGACATGACATAAATGATGTAAAGTTTGTAGTATTAGAACAGCTCAAATTAGACAATGCGACATATAGAAGAATAAAAGAAAGTAAATGGATAAATAGACTGAACACGATTATGCCAGCGGGACTCAACAGAAAAGAATGAACTAATTAACTTTAATAAATATATAACATTTAAATAAATAAACAAAATTCATTTCAAAAGTTGTGCATGCTGATGCGCTGGGGAGGCCAAACCTAGACTGATCCTCAGAGCCAGCATTGCATGATATAATAAAAATATAAGTTTATATAAAGTAGTGTTAATGCGAATTAATACAGATTCAAAGATAGAAGTAAAAATGATGTCACAATATACAGAACACCATTACATCATGTAAGAATAAATCATGGATTTGAATGTAAACAATAACAAGAGGTTGTCATGCCGTCAAAACCTATAAATACCTCCAATGTTTTGATTCAAACACAGGCTCCCTTGAGAAAGATATGTAAACATATCGAAACGTTGAGCAGCTGGATCTTTGAGCTAATATATATATATATATATATATATATATATACAGTACTGTGCAAAAGTTTTAGGCAGGTATGAAAAAAAAATGCTGTAAAGTAAGAATGCTTTCAAAATATAGACATGTTAATAGTTTATATTTATCAATTAACAAAATGCAAAGTGAGTGAACAGAAGAAAAATCTACATCAACTCAATATTTGGTGTGACCACCCTTTACCTTCAAAACAGCATCAATTCTTCTAGGTACACTTGCACACAGTTTTGAAGGAACTCAGCAGGTAGGTTGGCCCAAACATCTTGGAGAACTAACCACAGTTCTTCTGTGGATTTAGGCAGCCTCAGTTGCTTCTCTCTTCTTCATGTAATACCAGACAGACTCGATGATGTTGAGATCAGGGCTCTGTGGGGCCCATACCATCACTTCCAGGACTCCTTGTTCTTCTTTACGCTGAAGATAGTTCTTAATGACTTTAAGCTGTATGTTTGGGGTCGTTGTCATGCTGCAGAATAAATTTGGGGCCAATCAGATGCCTCCCTGATGGTATTGCATGATGGATAAGTATCTGCCTGTACTTCTCAGCATTGAGGAGACCATTAATTCTGACCAAATCCCCAACTCCATTTGCAGAAATGCAGCCCCAAACTTGCAAGGAACATCCACCATGCTTCACTGTTGCCTGCAGACACTCATTCGTGTGCAGCTCTCAGCCCTTGGCGAACAAACTGCCTTCTGCTACAGCCAAATATTTCAAATTTTGACTCATCAGTCCAGAGCACCTGCTGCCATTTTCTGCACCCAGTTCCTGTGTTATCGTGCATAGTTGAGTCGCAGCCTTGTTTCCCGTGTCGGAGGTATGGATTTTTTTGGCGCAAGTCTTCCATGAAGGCCACTTCTGACCAACTTCTCCGGACAGTAGATGGGTGTACCAGGGTCCCACTGTTTTCTGCCAATTCTGAGCTGATGGCACTGCTGGACATCTTCCGATTGCGAAGGAAGTAAGCATGATGTGTCTTTCATCTGCTGCAGTAAGTTTCCTTGGCCGACCACTGCGTCTCGGTCCTCAACATTGCCCGTTTCTTTGTGCTTCTTCAAAAGAGCTTGGACAGCACATCTGAAACCCCTGTCTGCCTTGAAATTTCTGCCTGGCAGAGACCTTGCTGATGCAGTATAACTACCTTGTGTCTTGTTGCTGTGCTCAGTCTTGCCATGGTGTATGACTTTTTTGACAGTAAACTGTCTTCAACAACCTCACCTTGTTAGCTGAGTTTTGGCTGTTCCTCACCCAGTTGTATTCCTCCTACACAGCTGTTTCTGTTTCAGTTAATGATTGTGTTTCAACCTACATATTGAATTGATGATCATTAGCACCTGTTTACTGCATTTAATCCTGTACTTCAGAATCCTGTACTTCAGAATACTGTAATCTGCCAAGTGTTTAACCTGTAGTACTTTGTATTTAATCACATCCTGATGTAACTATCACTATTTAATCATATCCTGATGTAACTATCACTATTATCTGCTGTATTATTGAATTGTGGTTTGTCACACTTGTACTTTGCTTGAACAAAAGTTATTGTATTTCTTGCTCTTATTGTATTACTTGTATTGTAACACTTGAAATGTATTTGCTTACGATTGTAAGTCGCCCTGGATAAGGGCGTCTGCTAAGAAATAAATAATAATAATAATAATAATAATAATTGTTTAATCAAACACCTGACTATATGCCTACAAAATCCCTGACTTTGTGCAAGTGTACCTAGAAGAACTGATGCTGTTTTGAAGGCAAAGGGTGGTCACACCAAATATGGATTTGATTTAGATTTTTCTTCTGTTCACTCACTTTGCATTTAGTTAATTGATAAATATAATCTATTAACATGTCTATTTTTGAAAGCATTCTTACTTTACAGCATTTTTTCACACCTGCCTAAAATTTTTGCACAGTACTGTATATATATATATATATATATATATATATATATATATATATATATATATATATATATATTTACATGTAAAATCATAATCATAATGTTAAGCAAGGGGAGTTTGTGTGTGTGTATCGAGTTCTGGTAATTTACAATACGAGTAAAAAAAAAAAAAAAAAAGAAAAAAAAAACCTTCTTGCGGGACCCCCCCCCCCCAGCTTCTAAAGTGTCTATCTGTATATTATTACACAACACTGCAGGATCAGGGGTCGCGTTCTTGTGCGGCTGATTTCCGCAGTTCTGCGAGGGCTGCTGCGTGACGTCACTCAACTCCACCCACAGAAATCTGTGCAGATCCTGCGCAGCCCAGCGCAGCTTTGAAAAGTTACTGCGGGAGACTGGCTGTGGCTGTGAACCACAGAGATCACGAGTGACCTGCTAATCGTAATGCAAATAACTACAGCTGCCCCCTTGTTAACGGAAGCAAACAACATCAATTATTTAAACAAACATAATGTACTAAATCCATGATAAGTGATGCAGAATGTTAATCAAGTTCATTAAACTGACTCTGTGTTGGCAGATAATCCAGACAAATATAACACATTTAAAATGATCAGCCATCATTAACACATTTAATATTGTTTATATGGGTGTTTACTCTGGTTAAGCGATTCCGAGAGGAGTGGTAAATTGTCTAGTGACATTTTGTTGACTTCAGAATGTCTAAACAGCGACATCTAGCGACTTTGTGAGGTTTCTCTGGCAACTTTGTGGAATTGGCGAAGCTTCCTCCCTGACTCTCCTCAGCAGCAGTGAAGCGTTCCCGCGCTGCAGCTCAGAATCAAACAGGCTGGTCCTGCTCACATATTGAGGGAGCCGATGGTCAAGCTGGTCCATGTTGTCATGGTAACTGTGAACGATGTGATCCGTTTCTGCTCTTCTCCAGATCACAGCTGACTTCTCATCCCAGCTTCCAGCTGTTATTATTATTATTATTATTTATTTTTTAGCAGACGCCCTTATCCAGGGCGACTTACAATCGTACGCAAATACATTTCAAGTGTTGCAGTACAAGTAATAATACAATAAGAGCAAGATAAATACAATGACTTTGGTTCAAGCTGTGTTGTCGAAAAGAGCAGCTCAGGATACAGTCCTGCCCCTCAGTACACTTCACTGAGCTCGGGACTTGCTGAAGAGGTTAATATCATGTACAGGAGGCTGTGTGGTCCAGTGGTTGAAGAAAAGCGCTTGTAACCAGGAGGTCCCGGTTCAAATCCCACCTCAGCCACTGACTCATTGTGACCCTGAGCAAGTCACTTCACCTCCTTGTGCTCCGTCTTTCGGGTGAGACGTAGTTGTAGTGACTCTGCAGCTGATGCATAGTTCACACACCCTAGTCTCTGTAAGTCGCCTTGGATAAAGACGTCTGCTAAATAAACAAATAATAATGTTGAATAACTGCTGTATTTCTTTGCTGGATTGTTCTGATATCGTGCAAAGACAACGAGAGTACAGATTATAGTTCAATTGTACAGGAAACAATGTGATTTTAAAAATGTCACGCAATTTGATTGGCTCTTGTAATGCTAATTGAGAAATATGCATATTTCTGCATTCCAAGAGCCCATCAAATCATTAAACACAGAAGGTGGAGCTCATTTGCATACAAACTCCAGATTTAGCTGGCCAGTTAGATATTTAGCTAAATATTTAGCGTTGCTAAAAACAAAATACGTAAAAGCTTCCATCAAGGGTTTATGTTTTATTTTATTTTTTCCTTGTTCCCCTTCAGTGCCACTACAGTGAACAGAAGTGAGGTGCTCCAACACGTAAATGAACGCTCCGAATAAGCGGCTGTCCCAATTAAACGAGAGGCAGTTGAGACGACCCGAGTCACATTTTTTTTGATTCTTAATGAAAAAAAAAACGAATGAAATCACATCACATTATGATAAAATGATAAATTCATAATTTAAAATACGAGTCAATGTTTTATTATTCCTGAACAAAATGAATCGCACCTGCGATGTTGACACGCCAACTTTCTTTACAAGAGCAGCCTGAGAAACCACAGGAGACTCCTCCTCCTCCTCCTCCTTCAGGAGCTCAGCGTACTTTACTCAATGTACTCAAGTCACAGTGTAATCACACACTCCCTGCACAGCGCTGCACCACCTGTCTTGCTCTGAAAAGCTATCTCCATTCATCATTTGAAAATACTGCATCCCCAATTAAACAACGTCAACAGCATTGGGAAGAACCGTCTCCCAGAGTTGTATCCCATTTCAGCAGGCGCGCGCGCGCGCGTGTGTGTGTGTGTGTGCAGCCAGGTTAATTTATAATAAGCAGTGTTGGCGTGTATTCACAAGGGTTCAAAGCTGGCATGTTTGCTGTAGGCTCTGGGTCCTTCTGGAGAAATGGGAGGGAGACCCTGTGCATCCTGTAGCTGAAGTGAACCTGCAAGAGAGTCTCATGGGAAGTGTAGTTTTTCTGGTTGTGAATCTGTAGGCGTTCACAATGGCCCTTTCCTTGTGGGTTTAATTTCATGAAACTTTCCTGGAGTATATAGTTTATAACTAAGAGCGCTGTGATGTGTAATAATAATGATAAACAGACAGACGAGTCTTTGAATATTTAGTGACTCCAGTGTGTAACATGGTATGAATTTAAGATTTCTCTTGTGTGTCGGTACAGAGATGCAGGCGGGCGTGCAAAGGATGGACTCTGCAGGAGAAAAGCGTCCCTGAATTCACCTGAGCTGCCCTGGAACCAGTAAGACCCCGATCCAGTATTGTACTCCAGGGTTTCTTTTCTCTTGGCTTCAATGTGTGCCCTTCTCGTCCTGCTCTCTGCGCTGAGTTTGATGCGTCACTTTCTCCTCTTCTTGTCTTCTGTTCTGTGTCATTTTTTTACTGTGTGTGTGTGTGTGTGTGGGGGGGTGGTCTCTGTCACTGTGTGTAGGGCTGTTTGTGTGTGTGTGTAGGGGTGTGTGTGTGTGGGTGGGGTGTCTGTCTATCTGTCTGTCTGTGTGTGTCTGTGTGTGTGTGTTTCTGAACTTTTTGCTCTTCTCCTGTTCAGGCTCTATTTGAAGAGAAGGACCGAGTCCAGGATCCTGTTAAGGAGGAGAGTGTGCTTCACTGGCCCGGCTGCTGCTGCTGTTGCAGGGTACTGGCAATCCTCATACTGGCTGCTGGCAGTGTGAGCAGCGACAGTGAGTTTGTGACAGTCCCGAGCTCAGTGAATTGTTCTGAGGGGCAGGACTGTATCCTGAGCTGCACCTTCAACTACACAGCTGGAGGCTGGGATGAGAAGTCAGGTGTGATCTGGAGAAGAGCAGAATCAGACCACATCGTTCACAGGCTCCGCAACAACACAGATCAGCTTGCCGATCAGCTCCCTCAGTATGTGAGCAGGACCAGCCTGTTTGATTCTGAGCTGCAGCGCGGGAACGCTTCACTGCTGCTGAGGAGAGTCAGGGAGGGAGATGCTGGAAAATACAAGTGCTCTGTTAACGCTCCCAGACTGTACGGGTCGGGCCTGACTGAGGTAGTCGTGGTTCCGGCTCAACGACACCACTGGTGGGGTTTAGGAGCTCTTCTTCTTCCAGTTCTTCTTGCTCTTTGTGTGATTGCCGGGCTCTGTGTCGGTCTGTGGCTCTATAAAAAATGCACAGGTCACAGGTGGCAGTCCAACATGGCTTCTAGTCCAGCACAGACAGTGCCGTTATCAGACGTGATCGAGGAGCCCAGTGAAGTATGACCGGAACCCTGCACTGCTCAATTTACCCAGTTTAATACAAGCTCCCAAAACGAAATAGTCACTTTGAATTAAAAAATGTGACCAGTGTTGAAGAGAAACTTTAAAAATCACATTGTCTCCGAGACAATTGCCTATAAACTGTACTCTCGTTGTCTTTGCACGATATCAGAGCAATCCAGCAAAGAGATACAGTAGTTTATTCAACATGACATTAACCTCTTCAGCTCAGGATGCACATCAAAGGAAAGAGCACTTGCAGTACCACGCCCTGCCTCGCCGTCAAGGTTTGCCGTCTGTTCTCTGGGGTTTTGTTTTCAATCTGATCTCTTTGTATTCATGCTCTGAGGCAGGGTTAGTGTGTGTGTTTTGAAGTCGGGGAGGAGAGATGGAAATCATCAGGTGACTTTATTATCCAGTTGTGTTCCGTGCACAAATCCCTCTCTATCTGTGAAGACATTGACAAGAGCTGGAGACGATCAACGATCTCAAGTATATACAGAGTATTTCATTGTATTATTTCTGCAGTTTTGCTTGTCTACCTTTATTTTATATTCGTATTTGATTGCAAAAAAAAATATATGCAGCGTACATGGATTGTGAGAAGAGGGCTGAAGAGTTTGAGCGTGTTCGGAGGATTTCTGAAAGCAGCGACAGCACTTGGAGTATCTTTTACAGTGCTGGGACAAAATACTGTGAAGCCAGAAATACTTGCAACCAAAACATTCAGTGAATCACTCGCATAAAACCTATTTTAGTCCAGAAATGTGGCAGCCTGTTGCAATATACAAAGTATGTATTGTCAGTGAAATTTGATTTAGTGCCAATTTTTTTTTTCATATGTGAAACCCGCATAATGAAATTTGAATCAATTCTACAATCATCTTCTTTAGCATAGTTTGAAATTCACCTTTGTGAATATTAATAGAGATTTATTGAAGTCTTTATATCCAGGCTGTGTTTTCCTTAATCACCTGGATTTTGTACATGTGCTTGTTGTGATGTGTAGTTTAGTCCAGGAGATTAAAAAAATATTACTTAATTTTCTAAATGCATTACATTAAAACGAGAATATTTGTTATGTATATAAAACAAATAAAATCGGGGGGAAAAATATGAAACGTTTGTGTCTGTCTTGCTTTATTGAATATGACTATCGAGCACACAGGAGCCTAAACTCAGACACTGGCACACAGATACAGCAGTTATTAAACATGACATTAACTCAGACACTGGCACACAGATACAGCAGTTATGAAACATGACATTAACTCAGACACTGGCACACAGATACAGCAGTTATTAAACATGACATTAACTCAGACACTGGCACACAGATACAGCAGTTATGAAACATGACATTAACTCAGACACTGGCACACAGATACAGCAGTTATTAAACATGACATTAACTCAGACACTGGCACACAGATACAGCAGTTATTAAACATGACATTAACTCAGACACTGGCACACAGATACAGCAGTTATTAAACATGACATTAACTCAGACACTGGCACACAGATACAGCAGTTATTAAACATGACATTAACTCAGACACTGGCACACAGATACAGCAGTTATTAAACGTGACATTAACTCAGACACTGACACACAGATACAGCAGTTATTACACATGACATTAACTCAGACACTGGCACACAGATACAGCAGTTATTAAACATGACATTAACTCAGACACTGGCACACAGATACAGCAGTTATGAAACATGACATTAACTGAGACACTGGCACACAGACACAGCAGTTATTAAACATGACATTAACTCAGACACTGGCACACAGATACAGCAGTTATTACACATGACATTAACTCAGACACTGGCACACAGGTACAGCAGTTATTAAACATGACATTAACTCAGACACTGACACACAGATACAGCAGTTATTAAACATGACATTAACTCAGACACGGGCACACAGATACAGCAGTTATTAAACGTGACATTAACTCAGACACTGACACACAGATACAGCAGTTATTACACATGACATTAACTCAGACACTGGCACACAGATACAGCAGTTATGAAACATGACATTAACTCAGACACTGGCACACAGACACAGCAGTTATTAAACATGACATTAACTCAGACACTGGCACACAGACACAGCAGTTATTAAACATGACATTAACTCAGACACTGGCACACAGACACAGCAGTTATTACACATGACATTAACTCAGACACTGGCACACAGATACAGCAGTTATTAAACATGACATTAACTCAGACACTGGCACACAGATACAGCAGTTATTACACATGACATTAACTCAGACACTGGCACACAGGTACAGCAGTTATTAAACATGACATTAACTCAGACACTGGCACACAGATACAGCAGTTATTAAACATGACATTAACTCAGACACTGGCACACAGATACAGCAGTTATTACACATGACATTAACTCAGACACTGGCACACAGGTACAGCAGTTATTAAACATGACATTAACTCAGACACTGGCACACAGGTACAGCAGTTATTAAACATGACATTAACTCAGACACTGGCACACAGATACAGCAGTTATGAAACATGACATTAGCTCAGACACTGGCACACAGATACAGCAGTTATTACACATGACATTAACTCAGACACTGGCACACAGATACAGCAGTTATTAAACATGACATTAGCTCAGACACTGGCACACAGATACAGCAGTTATTACACATGACATTAACTCAGACACTGGCACACAGATACAGCAGTTATTAAACATGGAGAGGAGAGAGGGGAGGGGGAGAGAGGGGAGGGGAGAGGAGAGAGAGGAGAGGGTTAGAGTTTTATATATATATATGTATGTTGCAACTTTGAGTAACAATGGACGGAAACTGTGTTCTCCGGTTAATGGTCTTTATTTCCAAGCACACTGAAAAAGCAAAAAATATCTTATTCTTACACTGGCCGATCATACATGAACCATTGGCCTTGTTTACAGCATAAACAACGAGGCACTGCGTGTGCAATGCAGCTTCACCTTTTATTACTCTGCTGCTTGCACACTCGACTCCACCTACTGGCCGGAGTTAGTATTGATCGCCCAATGTACTTCAATGGACATTAATTTTACCACAGAGAGTAAGCAACCAACATCCAGAATTCTGTAGCATTTAAGTATATTATTGGGGGGTAGATTGTCCAGGTCTACAATGCCACATATATATATATATATATATATATATATATATAGAGAGAGAGAGAGAGAGAGAGAGAGAGAGAGAGAGAGAGAGAGAGAGAGAGAGAGAGAGAGAGAGAGACAATTATTGATGAATTCATAAAATAAAAGGAAGGATAATAACAAAAATCAAATGTATCTATTTTTTTTTTTATATATAATATTCGTTATAATATTATATGCTGTCTGCAAGGGGTTAAAACTACTGGGGGGAGGGGGAGGAAAAAAAAGGCGACGCGCCCCCTCTAGCGGCCGCAACTCGGATCACGTGATTTCTCGGAAAAGGAGCGACTTTACACGGGTAACATGGATGCATCGTTTAAAAACAATGTGATGTGTTTCACATTTGTGAAGCAAGGCAAGGTCTGGTAGCCACATATGGCTTTAAAACAACTTACTAGAGGACAAGTTGATCATAGGAATTTAAGAAGATAACTGCACTCGGACCACTCTACCAAGGACGCACTGTAAGAGGCTTTTTAAAAATACTGTTACATTATCACTGTAATGATGTGTTTTCACTTTTCAAATCTTTACATGAAAGTGGTGATTTAAATGTTATTGAACACATGTATATTATTGCTTGTCTAGGGGTCTTTGGAGTTGGGTTTATATTAATATATTATTTTCCAGTTTATATTGATTGTGATGGATTTTGTATTTGACATATTACAGTGAACAAACTACCATGCACAAGTGAAGAGTTAGAATTATATTCAACATGGAAAAGGCATTTCGTAGGTGCGGTTGAACTGCAGAACAAAATGCCTAGTTTCCAGAGGAGATATTGTTGCAGAATCGCACACAGCGCGGTCTACAGTACACACAGATGCAGCAGCACATTTCACTGAGAGTTTAAACACGACACCTTCGCTGCTGCATTATTATTATTTTTTATTATAAATAATTAAATAAAATCTAAAAACTGTAAAGATTCAACTTTTATAAATGTGTATTATCTGCAACACAAGAACAATTTTTTTTCGACATCGCATCGACAGCGCGTAAAACAAAGCCTGGATCTGCAGCTGTGCTGTGAGCTGCATGCAGCTTGGAGAGAGAGAGATGTAAATACTAGATTATTAAATATTGTATTTAAAATAGATAAACAAAGTCTAACAATGAGTTTACATGGCCTATGTTAACTTACATATCTGCAGTATACGTTTCTTTTTCTAATGTCTAAACATCGGCAATTTTGACGTGGGATAATGTAAATGAACGCTCCGAATAAGCGGCTGTCCCAATTAAACGAGAGGCAGTTGAGACGACCCGAGTCACGTTATTTATTTATTTATTTGTTAAATGAAAAACCCTCACAGTGGAGGTATGACACAGGCCAGATTTTTGGGATGGAACCGCGTAACAGTCTCGCGTTTTGATTGGTCCATGTCTGTCACATGAAGATGTCGTCACACGAGTGGAAAAGCGTGCAGGCATTGTTAACATTGTGATCAGATAGAGAGAGAGATCTGCTTTCCACAACCTTACCATTAAAATATAATGTGGTATTACGCTGTACTGATATAACAAACTATGGGTGATTACTTTATATGAATTATCATGTTATCCACGAATGTAAGAATTGGCTTTCTGTGGTGGTGTACTTTTTTCTTTCAAGTAGCATATATCTATAATCGTTTTTGCGATATATTTTAATATAAAATGTATACACTATTGCAGTTTTGTTAGAGGATACATTAGTTTATCTGTAATGTAATCACAGTTTTACATATAGACTGCCCCTGTTTTCATTTACGTCCCAAATTCTGGGCCGCTTTGCATTTTCAAATTCAGCTCAGTTTTGGGAACTCGGCTAACATCCGAGTTTACCATAAACTGGGTCGTGAATTCATTTGAGAGTAACCCTTAGTACATGAATCAAAGTTAATGTATGTTTTACTCTCCCCAGAAATCTTTTTTTTTTTATGAAAAAACAGAAATAAAATGTAAATGTTAAAAAAAACGTATTTCTTATTACATGAAGAAACTACATTGCACTGAAATAGATACATGAAAATTAATTAAAGCAGTCGTTTAACTTTATTAAAGACTAATGTGAAAATAAATGATTGTAGTAATTTTTCTTTTACTCTACCCTTCCCAGTCTTTTCCCCGTCCCTCTGCACTCCAATTCCCCTCCACACACGTGTACCACCATGCAACCCCTGCACGCACACACCACCATGCAACCCTGCGCACACACCACCATGCAACCCCTGCACGCACACCACCATGCAACCCCTGCACACACACCACCATGCAATCCCCTGCACGCACCCACCATGCAACCCCCCACTTAAGACACCACCATGCAACCCCCAAGCACACACCACCATGTAACCCCTGCACACACACACCACCATGCAACCCCTGCGCACACACCACCATGCAACCCCCTACATGCACACACCATCATGCAACCCCCATGCACACACTCCATGCAACCCCGGCACGCATTACACCTCCATGCAACCCCTGCGCACACGCCACCATGCAACCCCGCACGCACACGCCACCATGCAACCCCGGCACGCCACATGCAACCCCGCACGCACACACCACATGCAAACCCCGCACGCACACACCACCATGCAACCCCTGCACGCACACACCACCATGCAACCCCTGCACGCACACATACCATGCAACCCCCGCACGCACACACCACCATGCAACCCCCCCACGCACACACCACCATGCAACCCTGCACGCACACACCACCATGCAACCCCTGCACGCACACACCACCATGCAACCCCTGCACGCACACACCACCATGCAACCCTGCACGCACACCACCATGCAACCCCTGCACGCACACACCACCATGCAACCCCTGCACGCACACCACCATGCAACCCTGCACGCACACACACCACCATGCAACCCCTGCACGCACACCACCATGCAACCCCGGCACGCACACACCACCATGCAACCCCGCACGCGCACACACCACCATGCAACCCCGCACGCACACACCACCATGCAACCCCGCACGCACACCACCATGCAACCCCGCACGCACACACCACCATGCAACCCCACGCACACACCACCATGCAACCCCGGCACGCACACCACCATGCAACCCCCGCACGCACACACCACCATGCAACCCGGCACGCACACACCACCATGCAACCCCTACATGCACACACCACCATGCAACCCCGCACGCACACACCACCATGCAACCCCTGCACACACCACCATGCAACCCCTGCACGCATTAATACACCACCATGCAACCCCTGCACCATTACCACCATGCAACCCCGCACGCACACACCACCATGCAACCCCCGCACGCACACACCACCATGCAACCCCACGCACACACCACCATGCAACCCCTGCACGCGCACACACCACCATGCAACCCTGCACGCACACACCACCATGCAAACCCCGGCACGCACACACCACCATGCAACCCCTACACGCACACACCACCATGCAACCCCATGCACACACCCACCATGCAACCCCGCACACACCGCACACCACCCCTGCAACCGCACGCACACCCACCATGCAACCCCATGCACACCACCATGCAACCCCGGCACGCACACACCACCATGCAACCCCGGCACGCACACACCACCATGCAACCCCGGCACGCACACACCACCATGCAACCCCTACATGCACACACCACCATGCAACCCCTACATGCACACACCACCATGCAATCCCTGCACACACACCCCACCATGCAACCCCTACATGTATACACCACCATGCAACCCCTGCACACACACCACCATGCAACCCCACATGCACACACCACCATGCAACCCCTGCAGGGACACACCACCATGCAACCCCTGCACGCGCACACCCACCGTAGCAATTCTTTGCAAAATATATTTTTTCGGTTATTCAACGCATTCATGTCTATGGCAGTGTTAAAAACACATTTTCAGTCATATCTCTCGAACCAGAGCACCTACAACCACCGTTCGAAGGGTTCTAGACCAGCCTGAATGTAACATGCCCAGTTTCGTAGCAATTATTTGCAAAAATATTTTCAGGCGTTCAGCCTCATTCATGTCTATGGCAGGGGTTGAAAAACACATTTCAGGCATATCTCTCGAACCCGAACACGTGGGAACCACCATTCAAAGTGATATAGACTCAGGAGCACCCCAAACTACCCCCTAAAACGGTGTGGTGGTTCACCCAAAAACTCATGTCATGACGAAAAATTCACTTTGCCAAGCCGTCCTGGCATCTGAACCATGAAAATGGTGACTCCTTGTCACGGGGGCCCCATGGGGCCCCACCAAAAAAAAAAATCAAGTTCCTAACCCCCACAGAACCCGCGATACGCCGTGTCAAAAATGTCCAAAAACTACCCTTTTGAGGGTCATATCTCCATGACCCTGGGGCCTAGAAACCGGGTTGAACTTCCTAGGGTAATGTCTGGGGGCCCTCTTTCACAGGGAGCCATCCGTTTTCAAATGGTACATTTTCAACAAATTTACACATTTTCAGCATGATGGCATGTCAAGGTTGCATTTCCAAAAGCTTTTGAGCAGCAGCTTGGCAAAAAAAAGTCTAAACTGGTGTCTTTTCTAGCTGGGGACACGTCGCTTGGAGGTGGACCTCCGTACCGATTTTCAAGTCTCGGGGACCCCCGGAACCCGAGATATAGCACCCTGAAAAATGTCTATTGGAAATCCCATAATAAAACCCCTTTGGGGCAACGCCCACCATCTGGCGGTGGGGTGGCGTATGAACCCGTGGCCAATGTCTTTGTTTAGCTAAGACTCTTGTGCCGCAAAAAAGTGCCCTTCTGAGTTCGTTGGCCCAGGGTCATGGAGATACAGGTGCGATAAAAACCACCACCTTCCCTATGGCAAATCCCATTATAAAAACACCATTGGGGTAAGGCTCGGCCAATGGCGGTTAGGTGGGTCGTCTGAACTCGAAGGAACCCATTTTCTTTAGCTAAGACTGTTGTGCATCTAAAGAGAGTACTAGCGAGTTTGTTGGCCCAGGATTTGTGGACTCATGGGGTACGACAGGAGACCCCCACGATTTCCCATATCAAAATACATACAAAAATGTCCATTATATATAAGACCTGAAATGTGCACATTTTGTAGTGTATTTATGCAACAAAGCACCCATTTAAGTCCATTCCAAGTGTTTTGTGATCACAGTATCAGCTTGAGTGTATCGGTTCATAGTTTTGCACCAAAAAGCGAGCAGAGGCGAAAAAAAAAGCACTATATACCCTATTCTTTAAAATATCACTTTGCAGTGCAAATTTGAGAAACATAACCACTTAGCAACTTGCAAATTGGTACTGCAATTTAAAGGCCTGTAGTGTCAGACTGGTAGTCCCTAACTGATTCAAGTGTTTTGGAATGATTCCTGCAAAGACTAATTTATAAGAAAAAAGAGATTGACAAACAGCATTTTTGCTTTATATGCAGAAAGGCAACTACAAGAGGGTGTCAAACAAGCTGTGAATGTCCTAGGAGGCTACAGAGTACCTCTGGGTATGAATCCAGATGCTTTCCAGTACCTGTTCTTAGATGTCCCGAAACCACTGTATCGCTGTATAACTGTATACCTATAAATATCACTTTTTTATTGTGTATTTGAGGAACACAACTAATTACAAACTTCATTTGAATTGCTGTGCTATCAGAATATCAGTGTATAACCTTGCTGGGTATTGCAGTGTATGCTGGGTATCAAAAAGGCCTTCACTTTTACAAAACGCTGTCAAAATTTAAAAAAGGTCAAAAATCAAAGTTACAAAAAAAATAGGTGTGCTCCTAACCCAATACTTGTCTTTTTAATTCAGTGCATCCACATACTTGTAGTTAAAAGTTAAGAATTAAGCCTACTGTTTGTTGTTCTGTCCTAAACCAGCAGTTTGTCAACCAAATTTATTAAATAAAAAGGGGTGGTCATCAGATTATTCTCCATTTTATTGTAACTGAGGTACCCGTTCAGTTGAGCGAAAATTGTAAAGGGGTACTCGAGCTGAAACCTCCAGATAGAAGGGGTACAGTTTCAAAAAAAGGTTGAAAACCCCTGACCTACAGTATAAACTATCAGGAATAGATAAGGGAAATGCTGACTAATACAATAGGATTTATTTGAAGTTGTTAAAGGGCACTGGTCTCTTAAACCCAGAAGTTCTGATAAACCCCTCCACCTCACTATATATTGATGGACATTACATAAGCAAATGAGATGTCCTTTTTTTTTGGGTGTACCATGTTCCTAAATGTTTTCTGGGGAGAGTAAAAATACATTAACTTTGATTCATGTACTAAGGGTTACTCTTAAATGAATTAACGGTCCAGTTTATGGTAAACTGTGCATGCATGACTAGAAACTCGGCTGTCAGCTGAGCAGAATATCTCAAAAACTGGCCTAAATTCGAAAATGCAGAATTCGGGACGTTATCTAAAAACCAGAGCAGCCCAGAAGTTGGGATGTTATCAAAGCGGCCCAGAATTTGGGACGTTATCTGCAAACCAAATCGGCCCAGAATTTGCGATGTAAATGAAAACAGGGGCAGTCTATATGTAAAACTGTGATTACATTAGAGATAAACTAATGTATCCTCTTACAAAACTGCAATAGTGTATACATTTTATATTAAAATATATCACAAAAACGATTATAGATATATGCTACTTGAAAGAAAAAAGTACACCACCACAGAAAGCCAATTCTTACATTTGTGCATAACATGATAATTCATATAAAGTAAGCACCCATAGTTTGTTAAGAACATAAGAACATAAGAAAGTTTACAAACGAGAGGAGGCCATTCAGCCCATCTTGGTCGTTTGGTTGTTAGTAGCTTATTGATCCCAGAATCTCAAAAAGCAGCAAAAACAATTATCTGATTTCTGTTCATGTGGGATTGTCACCTTTCAAACCCAGTGGCCCTCAGTAGTTTACCATTAAACAACAGTTTGCCCAAATCTGTTTGATGCTGCCTGCTAGAGACAGTGCCACTGCAGAATCCCAGCTGTGGTGCTCTTTAACTCTCTAAGGGCTCTCTCAACTAAGATCCTCGGACGAGCAATGAAGCCTCACAGAAGACCCACACTACCTGAAGGTCTAGTTATTTCTTTGTCAGAGATGGATCCAGTGTAGAGATGAATGTAATCGCTCCACATAGGGCAATTCCAATCAGTCCTTTGAAAATGGTGTAATTTTTGTAGGTAGAGAAAGCCTCAGACTGTAATGTAGGTGATGATGGGTTTTCACATCTGAGCTCTGTGCAGTCCAGAATGACTCTCAGCTTTGGACAATACTGTCTAAACTTCTCCGGCATTGTAGTGTTTAGTTGTTCTTTGGACATCCAGATAGGCACTGAACCTAACACTAAATACAGGTAGTTAGCCCAGGTGATGATTATACGACTGACAGTGGAAACACTAACTTTAAAAATGTTGGCCAAAACATTCTCTTTCAAACCTGCAGGCAACACGACAAAATATATATATATAAAAACTCATCAATGAGTGGAAGTGTTGGCTGGGTGTTGTATGCCCATCAATTGCTTCCAAGCCCATTTTCTGTACCTTGAACCAGTAGACCAGTCTTCCAGCAGACCGGTTCAGTTGAGTCCCCGAAAAGCTTTAAAAAACATGTTCAGATGAGAAGCGAGTATAATAGCGAAGTCTTCATCTGATGCACAAAATTATCGATGTGTAGCTCTTAAGAAAATTAAAACTAAAGATCATTTATAATCCTGGTCTTGCAACTCCTTTATCCTCTCCAGTGCCGTATCCAGTGCATCTAAGATTAACAATAAATAAATACACATTATTTTTGTTTTATAACATTCTGTGCAGCGCACAATATGAATTACTCTGACAGTAAGAATAAATATGCAACATACTGTATTTTAATAATTTAGTAATCTTGTAAATTGATTTGGATAAACGCTTTAGCTAAATGAATTAATAATAATAATAATAATAATAATAATAATAATAATAATAATAATATTATGGGGGGGCTTGTGGGGGGCTGGGGTGCTCGTGGGGAGCACCGATTGTGGGAGGGGGGGGTGTCCCCTCTCACTGGGACATTTTTGAAAAAAGGGATTCAAATGGTGCATTGGTGCAATTTTGGATGGTTTAAGCATGTGCTAGACTGGTGACACACGGGGCGCAGGGGCTAGAAACTAAAACCACTGGCTAAGCTGACCGGAAATGACCAGCACTGTCTTAGCCATTTTGTTTTACTTTTATTATCCTCCTGTGAAATCCGTGCGGCTCACCCCGACCCCAGAGGAACAACCAAGGAACCCCGACCAGGTAAATCAAATCTGGGTTCACTTTATTACAGAGCTCACACACACTTAAAATAACATTACAACCTCTAGCAACTGTCAATGGATTACACAATACGGATCATATATATAAGAACATAAGAACGTTTACAAACGAGAGGAGGCCATTCAGCACATCTTGCTCGTTTGGTTGTTAGTAGTTTATTGATCCCAGAATCTCATCAAGCAGCTTCTTGAAGGATCCCAGGGTGTCAGCTTCAACAACATTACTGGGGAGTTGGTTCCAGACCCTCACAATTTTCTGTGTAAAAAAGTGCCTCCTATTTTCTGTTCTGAATGTCCCTTTATCTAATCTCCATTTGTGACCCCTGGTCCTTGTTTCTTTTTCAGGTCAAAGAAGTCCCTGGGTTCGACATTGTCTATACCTTTTAGGATGTTGAATGCTTGAATCAGATCACCGCATAGTCTTCTTTGTTCAAGACTGAATAGATTCAATTCTTTTAGCCTGTCTGCATACGACACGCCTTTTAAACCTGGGATAATTCTGGTTGCTCTTCTTTGCACACTTTCTAGAGCAGCAATTTCCTTTTTGTAACAAGGTGACCAGAACTGAACACAATATTCTAGATGAGGTCTTACTAATGCATTGTAAAGTTTCAACATTACTTCCCTTGATTTAAATTCAACACTTCTCACAATATATCCGAGCATTTTGTTGACCTTTTTTACAGCTTCCCCACATTGTCCAGATGACGACATTTCTGAGTCAACATAAACTCCTAGGTCTTTTTCATAGTTCCCTTCTTCAATTTCAGTATCTCCCATATGATATTTATAATGCACATTTTTATTGCCTGCGTGCAGTACCTTACACTTTTCTCTATTAAATGTCATTTGCCATGTGTCTGCCCAGTTCTGAGTGCTGTCTAGATCATTTTGAATGACCTTTGCTGCTGCAACAGAATCTAGGTATTTTACCTGGATTCAGTATAAACAACTGGATAAAGTGATAACTTCTATTTTTGTGTCGTATGCAAATTTTAAAAAGTTTGCTTACTATACCAGAATCGAAATCATTAATGTAGATTAGGAATAGCTTAAGAATAACATAAGAATAATGTTCTTGTGTTCTTATATAAAATAAAGATTGATTGATTGATAACATGTCACTGAGCACTCACCCCATTCTGTTGAGATCCTCAGCCCTTGTGACTTGTGCGGTCCCATTGGATTTAAAGACTGACATGTTAAGCACCCCAACTTTTTATTCTTTACTAGAAGCCATTTGTTCGTGTTGCACAAATATTGCATTCGCTGCGTTGCCCAGCAGTCTGTTGGATCTGTTGCAGGCGCATCTCTGTTGGCTGCATTGTAGCTTTCACGAGGCCTTTCTGAAGCACCTCTTCCCACTTGTGTTACAATGCACTCTGGGAGCTGTAGTCTATGCTGTGTCTCAAGTCAACCGCGCTCTAGTTTGGATAGAGAGGGGGTGGAACTCAAGCCTTTGCTTGTGATCATTTTCAGTGCTGATGGCTATAACCAGCCCACATATATTATAGCACTACATTGGGATTGAGAAACGTGATGGTAGAGAAGTCTTTTGAATTCAGAAATGCCAGTACTGTGTTACACACTCCTAAACTGGGAACAAATAAATCCTGGTATTAGTTATGTTCAAACGCGTTAACATAACATATATTTTTCATATGAGACTCCTTCCTACGTCATCACCTCCTTCAGCATGCAGTGCCTGCCTGGGATGCTTAATCTCAACGGAAGCCATATTTTTCACTGTGAACAGGCTGGCTGAAGGGGGTGACGTCAGGAAATGAATGCAAGACACACAGCAACTGCGGGGCGAAACTGAGGCGCCATGGGGCTCCTTTTTTAAAAATAAGAAAATAAACAGTTTTAACAAAACACTTTCACAAAATAAACAGCACGTGGGCCAAAACAAACAAACAAATAAACAATAAAGATAACAACAAGCAAGTATCATGCTGGTTTGAAGACAGCGTGAATAGCAATTCTTTACTTTCTACGATTCAGGTTATCTGCGTCTCCATTTCAAGTACTGTGTGTATGTGTGTGTGTGTGTGTGTGTGTGTGTGTGTGTATGCGTGTGTGTGTGTGTGCAGCCAGGCTAGTTTATAATAAGTAGTGTTGGAGTGTATTCACAAGGGTTCAAAGTTGGCATGTTTGCTGCAGGCTCTGTGTCCTTTTGGATAAATGGGAGGGAGACCCTGTGCCTCCTGTAGCTGAAGTGAACCTGCAAGAGAGGCTCATGGGAAGTGTAGTTTTTCAGGTTGTTAATCTGTAGGCGTTCACAATGGCCCTTTCCTTGTGGGTTTAATTTCATGAAACTTTCCTGGAGTATATGGTCTATAACTAAGAGCACTGTGATGTGTAATAATAATGATAAACAGACAGACCAGTCTTTGAATATTTAGTGACTCCAGTGTGTAACGTGGTATGAATTTAAGATTTCTCTTGTGTGTCGGTACAGAGATGCAGGCGGAGCGTGCAAGAGGATGGACTCTGCAGGAGAAAAAGTCCCTGAATTCACCTGGGCTGCCCGCAACCAGTAAGACCCCCCGATCCAGTATTGTACTCCAGGGTTTCTTTTCTCTTGGCTTCAATGTGTGCCCTTCTCGTCCTGCTCTCTGCACTGAGTTTGATGCTTCACTTTCTCCTCTTCTTGTCTTCTGTTCTGTTTCAAGTTTCTGCTCGCTATTGAACTTGTTTCTTTGGCATCGGATCACATCAGGCAGCCTGGGAGCAAACTGTCCCAGTGAGTGTCCGAGTCATAAATGTGCTGAACCCTGTGTGTGTGTTTATAACCCTGTGTGTGTGTTTATAACCCTGTGTGGGTGTGTTTAGAACCCTGGTGGTGTGTGTGTGTGTGTGTGTGTGTGTGTGTGTGTGTGTGTGTGTGTGTGTTTCTGAATCTTGGTGCTCTCTCTCTCTCTCTCTCTCTCTCTCTCTCTCTCTCTCTCTCTCTCTCTCTCTCTCTCTCTCTCTCTCTCTCTCTCTCTCTCTCTCTCTGTCTGTGTTTCTGAACTTTTTGATCTTCTCCTGTTCAGGCTCTATTTGAAGAGAAGGACCGAGTCCATGATCCAGTTAAGGAGGAGAGTGTGCTTCACTGGCCCTGCTGCTGCTGCTGTTACCAGGGTATTGGCAATCCTCATACTGGCTGCTGGCAGGGTCAGCAGCAGTGATTTAGTGCAAGTCCCGAGCTCAGTGAAGTGTACTGAGGGGCAGGACTGTATCCTGAGCTGCACCTTCTACTACACAGCTGGAAGTGGGGATAAGAAGTTAGCTGTGACCTGGAGAAGAGCAGAAACACTCTGCATTGTTCACGGATATCGTGACAACAGGGACCAGCTTGCCCATCAGCTCTCTCAGTATGTGAGCAGGACCAGCCTGTTTGATTCTGAACTGCAGCGCGGGAACGCTTCACTGCTGCTGAGGAGAGTCAGGGAGGAAGATGCTGGAGAATACAAGTGCTCTGTTTATGCTCTTAGACGGTTTGGGTCGGGCCTGACTGAGGTAGTCGTGGTTCCGGCCCCACCCACAACAGCACCAGCTCATGTGACAGTCCCGAGCTCTGACTGGAGGGGTTCAGGAGCACTTCTTCCTCTTCTTGCTCTTTGTGTGATTGCAAGTCTGTGTTGGTCTGTGACTCTATAAAAGACATGCAAGTCCAGCACAGGCAGTGCCGTTATCAGACGTGATCAAGGAGCCCAGTGAAGTCAGACCACTCCCCTGCACTGCTTAATTTACCCAGTTTAATACAAGCTCCCAAAACGAAAGTCTCTTTGAATTAGGAAACGTGTTCAGTGTTGAAGAGAAATTTTAAACATCACATTGTTTCCAAGACAATTGAACTATAATCTGTACTCTCGTTGTCTTTGCACGATATCAGAACAATCCAGCAAAGAGATACAGTAGTTTATTCAACATGACATTAACCTCTTCAGCTCCAGGATGCACATCAAAGGAAAGAGCACTTGCAGTACCACGCCCTGCCTGCGCACGTCAAGGTTTGCCGTCTGTTCTCTGGGGTTTTTATTTTCAATCTGATCTCTTTGTATCCATGTAGTGCTCGTGGTGGGTGATACAGTTTAAAGAGTGACAAATCATGCAGTGCTGTTCCGGGTTCAGTGCTGGCTCTTAGAGACAGCTCCGGAATGTGTTAGCCGTCTATAAACACTCAAGTAACAATTATAGACAAGACAAACAAACAAACAAACACTCACGATACTCTTAATACAAGGAAAAGATTTACAATTCTCCAGCCCCTTTATGTGATTATGCATGAGCCCTTGGTAAACGATTTCAGCTGACTCTATTGCCTGCAGCTGCTACCTCGTTTACCTTCCAGGTCAATACATTCCCCGCACGGAGTCTCGCCTTCTTCCAGGCTGACTGACTTCCCACCCAGGAATGAACTGTCGAGCCAACCTGTCCAAAGCCTTTCCCTTTAGCTACTTAGCCCCCTCACGTGTTGAGAGGGAGATTTACAACCAACTATTATAAAGAGTATGTTCTAATATGAGTCCTTGGGGGTCTCAAAACTCCTCAGATTGATTTATTCTTGTTGAAAGAGCAGGTGAAGGACAGAGGTGAATTGAGATGGGTAAATGATTTGGAAAATTATTGCAAGTTGTTTACAGACGGGTCAAAAAATACAGGTAAGGGCAGGGTTGCAGCAGCTTCTTATAAAGCGGAATTTGAGGTGGGAAAGCATTTTCATATTACAGACGCTGTGTCAATTATGACAGCAGAATTGATAGATTATATTGGCATTGCAATGGATTGTGATGTCAAGGTGAACAGAGCAGTCATCGTTTCAGATTCCTTATCGGGATCACAGGCGGTTTAAAAATGGAGGGGCGGGTGATAGAAGAGATTTAGTGAAGGAAATAAATACATTTCAGAATGCTGCTGTTTTAGGGTTATATGTAGTTTTAGCATGGATTCCGGCTCTGAGGCAGGGTTAGTGTGTGTGTTTTGAAGTCGGGGAGGAGAGATGGAAATCATCAGGTGACTTTATTATCCAGTTGCGTTCCGTGCACAAATCCCTCTCTATCTGTGAAGACATTGACAAGAGCTGGAGACGATCAACGATCTCAAGTATATACAGAGTATTTCATTGTATTATTTCTGCAGTTTTGATGGTCTACCTTTATTTTATATTCGTATTTGATTGAAAAAAATATATGGCAGCTTACATGGATTGTGAGAAGGGGAGCGCTGAAGAGAGGATTTCTGAAAGCAGCGACAGCACTTGGAGTATCTTTTACAGTGCTGGGACAAAATACTGTGAAGCCAGAAATACTTGCAACCAAAACATTCAGTGAATCACTCCCGTAAAACCTATTTTACTCCAGAAATGTGGCAGCCTGTTGCAAATACAAAACAGCTGCATCGAACATGGATTTTATTCTAATTATTATTATTATTATTATTTTTTTTTTAACATAGAACCCTAACTCCAAAACCAAGAAATTCTTAGTCTTAATTCTCTGTACTATTTTAGTATATTTTAAAGAATAGAAGAATATGCTCAACTTGTTTAATAATATAGAATGGAGTTTTTTTTTTTTGTCCTGTAAAGAAAAATCTATTTATTAGAAAATATATATATATTTATTTTCCTTGGTCTGTATACATTTCTGTATTCAAACTGAAACTGAACTGAGGCCAAATAAACCATTAACCTTAAAGATGTTTTCTTTGTATAATATAATTAAGTACAATATGAACTTGGTAGCAATTTTAGTCAAAAGTTTATTTCAATATTATTTGTTTATTTAGCAGACGTCTTTATCCAAGGCGATTTACAGAGACTAGGGTGTGTGAACTATGCATCAGCTGCAGTCACTTACAATTACATCTCACCAGAAAGACGGAGCACAAGGAGGTTAAGTGACTTGTTCAGGGTCACACAATGAGTCAGTGGCTGAGGAGGGATTTGAACCGTGGACCTCCTGTTTACAAACCTGTTTCTTTAACCACTGGACCACAGAGCCTCCTTGAGATTCATTTTAACTTTATACCCAACTAGTGCATTAACACAAGCACCACCACCAGCATTTACAGTCAACATGCCCTTGCTTTTGAATTTTCATTTTAGGTTATGGTGTAAAAACACCAACATATTCAGTTTTTCTGGTTTTAAGTTTAACTGAAATGGTGTTGAAATGTGACCTGCAGAACTAAAAGCCCGTTCAGATGGCAAACTTGGAGCAGGTATGCAGAGGATTTTCTTGGTCAAACTAGCTAACGTTGGTAGATCTGCTGCATGCGTATTCCACCACATCAGAGGATCCTCTTCAGCAGTGATTTGTGGCAAAGCTAAACAGCGAGAGATCTCACTCCTGGCTCTGGTTTCATTGGAGTCCTCCACTTCAACACATTTCCTCTGCAGCTGCTGCTGCTTTGTGGTAATGCTCTTCAGTAGCTGACAAAGGCTACCTGGTGCCGAGCCTTCACCTGGGCTACCTTGTGCAGCATTCACTGTCATCAGTCTCTTCTGTGAGCTGATTGTTGGTCAAATGATGAAGGATTGGCTTCAGAGCTGATATAGTGACATAGCTTTCAGCAGCTAAAGAATCTGTAAAGGTGTTCAACAGTCTAACTTTACATACATAAATT
Source organism: Huso huso (assembly GCA_036884735.1). Lineage (NCBI taxonomy): Eukaryota > Metazoa > Chordata > Actinopteri > Acipenseriformes > Acipenseridae > Huso > Huso huso. The sequence continues at coordinate 6,081,497 of CM072709.1, read as the reverse complement.
CCTTCCTGTCAAAACACGTGGGAATGTGGCTGGAGCTGTGATTCGATTAATGATTAATGATTAATCAGGCTCCAGCCACAGGTGTATAAAAAGGCTGATCAGGGGTGTTAATTTAGAATGAATGCTGGTGACAGAGGTGGAGGTTTGTGTTGCTGTGTTGTCTTTATGTCCGTCAGTTTTTGTAGACCTTTTGTTTTGGCCCTTGTCTTGTTTATTTTGTTAATGTGGTTTTTGTTTGTTTAGTGTTTTGTTTGTTTGTAATGAACGTTCTTGAAACTGCAGCTTCCTGTGTCTGAGTCTCTCCCTGCTGATAACATCCTGGGCCGTGACGCTACCCTGTCACAGGAATAAAAAAAAAATGTTTACAACATTGCATGCCTGTTTTTTTTTTCTTAATGTGTAGTATTTATTAAGTCGTAAATGCAAGTCTGTGTTTGGTCTGTTTTTGGTTGGTTTAGAAAACACAACTTGGCTCCTTCTTGGCTGGTTCGGTTTGGTGGGGCGTTGCAAACATCATCTGGCAGCCCTGTTGAAAAGGGTGTGTGTGCCGTCATGTACCCTGCAGAAAGAGGCGTTCGCTTCTTCAACAGACTCTCCACACAAAACAGAAAAAACAGAAATATCCTTCAAGAAAGAAAACCCTCCAATCAGCCCACAGATTTCTAGCATCCCTGGTGAGAAGTGATGGGGCCAAATCGAGCATGCCAGAGTCAGAGGGGCTTCAGAACGAGACGAGGCGGGCCAGAACGACGCGAGGCATGACAGAACGACACGAGGCGGGACAGAACGAGACGAGGCGGGCCAGAACGACACGAGGCGGGCCTTACCGGACCTCTTCTTCAGGTTCTATTGCTTAAATACTAATCCTTACTTTCTACAGCACATTTAGCACAAAAAAACCCTTACACCTCAATACCAAAGGTCCCCCTGTCAGGTGTGGCAGACATGTCTGGGGTCTGCATTCTCCAGCGCTGGACTGAACATTACAGAAGCCCTGCGTGTGTAAATAGTGTGTGTGTGTGTTTGTTCTGTGTTTAATGAAAGTGCAAGCAGAGTTTTCACTGCAGCTTTCCTGACTCAGAGTCTTATTCCTGAACCGGACGCTGTCGTGTCGCAGCGCACCAATATTTTATTACATGTCCAGTTTGACCACATTTTCATCAACAGATATATTATCCGTTATCTTACTTGGATAATGGATAATATATGAAAATGAGGGCTGTCACTCGATACAAATTTGATTGGTTGATTTATGGGCATTAGTTGATAAATCGATAGGTTAATCCGTGCACATTTCTAATAAAGGTAATTATAGCGGCTGTCCTGCACAGTAAAAACTTTAAAAAATCTATAGAATCTAAAAAAAACTGGCTCCATAGGAATTTGGTCTTTTTAAAAGCATTTTTATTATTTTTTTATTTTAGTAAATGTAACACATTTTTACAGAACAACGTCAATCCATGAAAGTTTAATAACAAAATATAATGCACAAGATCTGAGAATTTATTTTGTCTTTCATGCAAACATGATTAACCCTTATGGGCTCCTGTGGCAAAGTGGTTGTGATTATGAACAGGTGCAGAGGTGATGCAGTGCAGGAATAAACACACAGAGATTTGAAATCCGGTAAGGAAAATAGTTATTTTATTTTTGTTATAATCCAGGTCTGGTGACCAAATAATAAACTCTGGTTATACACAGGGATTGCAGCTCTAAACAATAAACACAGTATCTCTCCCACAATATACAACCACGGTCCCCAGTCCTGGGTGCGTGCTGTAGTGCTCGTGGTGGGTGATACAGTTTAAAGAGTGACAAATCGTGCAGTGCTGTTCCGGGTTTAGTGCTGGCTCTTAGAGACAGCTCCGGAATGTGTTAGCCATCTATAAACTCACAAGTAACAATTATAAACAAGACAAATAAAACAAACAAACACTCACGATACTCTTAATACAAGGAAGAGATTTACAATTCTCCAGCCCCTTTATGCGATTATGCATGAGCCCTTGGTAAACGATTTCAGCTGACTCTATTGCCTGCAGCTGCTACCTCGTTTACCTTCCAGGTCAATACGTTCCTGCAACGGAGTCTCGCCTTTTTCCAGGCTGACTGACTTTCCGACCCAGTGAATGTCAGGCCAACCTGTCCAAAGCCTTTCCCTTTCGCTACTTAGCGCCCTCACAGGTCGAGAGGGAGATTTACAATCAGAACTCATTATATTTCCGTCACAGTGTAATAAAACTATTGGGGTGAGAATTCCAAAAGATATTGAAGATCAGGATGAGATACTGTCATGTGCCTGCTGTGATTGAGCTTATAAAGAGTATGTTCTAATATGAATATGAAGGTTAGGTCGGCCAGGGTGTCCTCGGCTCACCGCGCACCAGCGACCCCTGTAGTCTGGCCGGGCGCCTGCGGGCTTGCCTACAAGCTGCCCAGAGCTGCGTTGTCCTCCGACGCTGTAGCTCTGAGGCGGCTGCACGGTGAGTCTGCAGAGTGTAAAGAAGCGGGCGGCTGACGGCACACACGTCGGAGGACAGCGTGTGTGCATCCTCGTCCCTCCCGAATCAGCGCAGGTTGCGGTAGCGCTGAGCTGAGCCTAATAACTGGGCATTTCAAATTGGGGAGAAAATAATAAAAAATAATTGGCACGACTAAATTAAAAAAAAAAAAAAAAAAAAAAAAAAAAATACAGGTAAGGGCAGGGTTGCAGCAGCTTCTTATATAGCGGAATTTGAGGTGGGAAAGCATTTTCATATTACAGACGCTGTGTCAATTATGACATCAGAATTGATAGGTTATATTGGCATTGCAATGGATTGTGATGTCAAGGTGAACAGAGCAGTCATCGTTTCAGATTCCTTATCGGGATCACAGGCGGTTTAAAAATGGAGGGGCGGGTGATAGAAGAGATTTAGTGAAGGAAATAAATACATTTCAGAATGCTGCTGTTTTAGGGTTATATGTAGTTTTAGCATGGATTCCGGCTCACATTGGACTAGATGTGAATGAGAGAGTGGATACGTTAGCTAAAATAGGAGTGAAGAAAGAGGAAGTGGGTATGGATGTGCAGGATGGTTTAAATGAATATTCTAGAATTATTAGAACATTCAACATTAAAGGAACACCTGTATAGAATTGGAATGCATGAGAATGGGTTAAGGGTGGAATGTTGTGTAAAGGAAACAGCATCTGATGACTGAATGTGTTTGATTATTGGAGGGGAGAGAAGATATGTGGAAACAATTAAGGGATTGCAATAGTTCCATTTTTTTTTAATGGTATAGGTGACAGAAGAAAAATAGAAAAAGGTATTATTGGATGTATTGCAAAATATATCAGGAACACAGAATATTTAACATGCAGAGATTTTAAAAGGTTAAGTGTACACAGCAGTTTTAATAGCTGAATCTGAACAGTAGGTGGCGACAGTAAGTTTCTACAGAAACTTGGAAGCTGTTAACAGAACAGAAGCAGTGAAGCTTCGCGTGTTGCTGCTGTCGCCTGTTTTGCACAGCGTGAAACTCTCCCATCTCTATGGCGAATAATCGTCAATAGTAATTTATTTTTTCAAAAAATACTCAATTTACCAGAGATACCATTTTTATACCTTATGGTTCGACTTTAGAAAAATCACACATCGCAAAGACGGGGGGGGGGTATTCGTTCTCCAGGATTATTCATATTATTAATATTACAGGATATTAAATAAGACGGCGGTCCACCGCTAACACTATATTTGCACCGGCTACTTTATTAAAAACAATTAAGATTATTTTCGGGTATTATCATCGTCTATTTTTTTGTGTCGTATTATTGTACTGTAAGGTAAGAACAGAAGAACAGAAGAACATAGAACATGAGAACATAGAACATAGAACAGAACAGAAGAACATAGAACATAAGAACATAGAACATAGAACAGAACATAAGAACATAAGAAAGTTTACAAACGAGAGGAGGCCATTCAGCCCATCTTGCTTGTTTGGTTGTTAGTAGCTTATTGATCCCAGAATCTCATCAAACAGCTTCTTGAAGGATCCCAGGGTGTCAGCTTCAACAACATTACTGGGGAGTTGGTTCCAGACCCTCACAATTCTCTGTGTAAAAAAGTGCATCCTATTTTCTGTTCTGAATGCCCCTCCATTTGTGACCCCTGGTACTTGTTTCTTTTTTGAGGTCGAAAAGGTCCCCTAGGTCGACATTGTCTATACCTTTTAACATTTTGAATGCTTGAATCAGATCGCCGCGTAGTCTTCTTTGTACAAGACTGAATAGATTCAGTTCTTTTAGCCTGTCTGCATACGACATGCCTTTTAAACCCGGGATAATTCTGGTTGCTCTTCTTTGCACTCTTTCTAGAGCAGCAATATCATTTTTTTGTAACAAGGTGACCAGAACTGAACACAATATTCTAGGTGAGGTCTTACTAATGCATTGTAAAGTTTTAACATTACTTCCCTTTATTTAAATTCAACACTTATCACAATATATCCGAGCATCTTGTTGGCCTTTTTATAGCTTCCCCACATTGTCTAGAGGAAGACATTTCTGAGTCAACATAAACTCCTAGGTCTTTTTCATAGATCCCTTCTTCAATTTCAGTATCTCTCATATGATATTTATAATGCACATTTTTATTGCCTGTGTGCAGTACCTTACACTTTTCTCTATTAAATGTCATTTGCCATGTGTCTGCCCAGTTCTGAGTGCTGTCTAGATCATTTTGAATGACCTTTGCTGCTGCAACAGTGTTTGCCATTCCCCCTATTTTTGTGTCGTCTGCAAATTTAACAAGTTTGCTTACTATACCAGAATCTAAATCATTAATGTAGATTAGGAATAGCAGAGGACCTAATACTGATTCCTGTGGTACACCACTGGTTACCTCGCTCCATTTTGAGGTTTCTCCTCTAAATAGTCTGTTTTCTACATGTTAACCACTCCCTAATCCATGTGCATGCATTTCCTTGAATCCCTACTGCGTTCAGTTTGAGAATTAGTCTTTATAGAGAAATATATATAGAGTACACAATAGCTATACATATGCACCAAAAAAAAATAAAAAATACACTTCAGGTTTGTGTGTTGCAGACGTCGTGCCATTAACAAAATGCTCTGAAATCAAGAAAATGATTTGAATGAAGGGGAGTAATGCAGCAAAAAGCTTAATAATTAAACCAAAAAAGCAAGATAAAAGGTTATCGGAACAAGCAAACACGTTTTTTGTAAACTTCAATAAACCAACCTTATCTTTGGCCAGTCAAATCGTAATGCCTGAAGTTCGAGTCCCAGGAAACAAGTGTTGTTTTTTTTTTTTTTCTGTTGTCTTTTTTTAGCCGCAACATTGGCTGGGTTTACATGCACATGAAAATCGACTCTGGATTTGAAGGATGATTTAATTGCGCAGATTTCCCAGTTTAGATGATCAGCTGATAAGATCAGCCAAAAAGAAGCAAGAGCGAAATTTATATATATAAAGTTAGCAAAATGTATACTGTAAAATAAATATTCTGTATACATAAAATATTCAAGATTTTTTTATTTTTATGTACACCACATACAAAATTATGCAAAAAAAAGAATCAAAAAACATTTTTTTGTAAAAAGTAAAATTGTAAACAATCTCAACTCAGGCGGAAAATCAATTATTTTAACTAGTTGATAGAAATTGTATTCCTACCTATAAATACAAACAATTAAAAGGCAGGTGAGCTGAGTGCTAGAAACCAATACAAAAATGCAGAGTAAGACAGGAATCACTGTGATAAATGTGTTTTGAGGTGTGGAGAACAACAAAACAGAAATAGAAATACTGGGTGTGAGTCTGCCAAAGAAAACAAATAAAAAAAATAGATTCACAATGAAAATAAATATGTGCAATCGATATGAAAAACAAATAGTCCAATTGGAGGCCGTCTCCACAGGGCAGAATTCACCCAAAACCAATGCAAAGGTCCAAAAAGAGAAAGAAATAATGTCCTCATTGAAATTGTCCTTGCAAACGGCAGAAAAAAATAAACTCAGCTCAAGAAGTTAATTATAATCGGGATTAAAGTCTTAGATACTCTTTCTTTCCTGAGTGTTCTCTTTCTTCTTCAAAACACAGTCGATTAGAATAGGTTTCTAACAAACGTCACACCCTTCTCTCTCCACAAAAACTGCCTCCAGGTAACTAAGAACTGCTGCAAGAAAATAGCTAAACATGGTGTTGAGTAGAAAACACTGGATTGAATAATTACTTTGAATTTTCAGCATTTACCGCGAAACCCTTGAAACCATTGCATTTGATTCCTTTATATTTAACAGCTTAAGAATTTGTATTAGACTTGATAATAACCGAGCCAGGTTTCCTGACACACAATGAAGTGCAGCAGGCAGCCAGCTCCTTATGCTGCACAGGTATAGCTGATGCTACAAAATATACCAATGTAATTTTTATTAACAAAAAACTGTTACATAGAGTTATACTGTGAATATTGTTGCACGTTTTTAAGGCTTGGAAATATTTATGTCTTTACCAGTTTAAGCATTTTGTGTGTGTATTGTGAGCCCACAGTATAAACTTATTTCTTCATATTTACAGTTTCCTTATTTTCCTATTAACAGTATTTCATGCGGTTGTTTTGCAATGAAGATGCTCTGCTGGTTCATTTTCCATGGTTTGTTCATGCTTATCATTGAGGCTGAACAATGAATAAAATATGTTTTGATAAAGCTAATACTTATTGCTTTTATAGTTAATTTTAAAAGCATGGTACTGCAAGTGCTCTTTCCTTTGATGTGCATCCTGGAGCTGAAGAGGTTAATGTCATGTTGAATAAACTACAGTATCTCTTTGCTGGATTGTTCTGATATCGTGCAAAGACAACGAGAGTACAGATTATAGTTCAATTGTCTCGGAGATAATGTGATTTTTAAAATTTCTCTTCAACACTGATCACGTTTCCTAATTTAAAGTGACTATTTTGTTTTGGGAGCTTGTATTAAACTGGATAAATTGAGCAGTCCAGGGGAGCGGTCTGACTTCACTGGGCTCCTCGATCACGTCTGATAACGGCACTGCCTGTGCTGGACTTGCATGTCTTTTATAGAGTCACAGACCAACACAGAGACTTGCAATCACACAAAGAGCAAGAAGAGGAAGAAGTGCTCCTAAACCCCTCCAGTCAGAGCTCGGGACTGTCACATGATCTGGTGCTGTTGTGAGTAGAGCCGGAACCACGACTACCTCAGTCAGGCCCGACCCAGACAGTCTAGTGGAAACAGAGCACTTGTATTCTCCAGCGTCTTCCTCCCTGACTCTCCTCAGCAGCAGAGAAGCGTTCCCGCGCTGCAGCACAGAATCAAACAGGCTGGTCCTGTTCACATAGTGATGGGACTGATCGGCAAGCTGGTTTGTGTTGTTGCGGATCCTGTGAACGATGTGGTCTGTTTCTGCTCTTCTCCAGATCACACCTGACTTCTCATCCCAGCCTCCAGCTGTGTAGTAGAAAGAGCAGCTCAGGATACAGTCCTGCCCCGTAGTACAGTTCACTGAGCGCAAGACTTTCACAAACTCACTGTCGCTGCTCACACTGCCAGCAGCCAGTATGAGGATTGCCAGTACCCCGGTAACAGCAGCAGCAGCAGGGCCAGTGAAGCGCACTCTCCTCCTTAACTGGATCCTGGACTCGGTCCTTCTCTTCAAATAGAGCCTGAACAGGAGAAGAGCAGAATATTCAGAAAGAGAGAGAGAGAGAGCGAGCGAGAGAGAGAGCGAGAGAGAGAGAGCACCAGGTTTCAGAAACACAGAGAGAGAGAGAGAGAGAGAGAGAGAGAGAGAGACACACACACACACACACACACATCACCAGGGTTCTAAACACAAACAGGGTTATAAACACACACACAGGGTTATAAACACACACACACAGGGTTATAAACACACACACACACATGGTTATAAACACACACACAGGGTTCAGCACATTTATGACTCGGACACTCACTGGCACAGTTTGCTCCCAGGCTGCCTGATGTGAACCGGTGCCAATGAAACAAGTTCAATAGCGAGCAGAAACTTGAAATAGAACAGAAGACAAGAAGAGGAGAAAGTGACGCATCAAACTCAGTGCAGAGAGCAGGACGAGAGGGGCACACATTGAAGCCAAGAGAAAAGAAACCCTGGAGTACAATACTGGATCGGGGGTCTTACTGGTTCCAGGGCAGCTCAGGTGAATTCAGGGACGCTTCTTCTCTTGCAGAGTCCATCCTCTTTGCACGCCCGCTGCATCTCTGTACCGACACACAAGAAAATCTTAAATTCATACCACGTTACACACTGGAGTCACTAAATATTCAAAGACTAAATCTGTCTGTTTATCATTATTATTACACATCACAGCGCTCTTAGTTATAGACTATATACTCCAGGAAAGTTTCATGAAATTAAACCCACAAGGAAAGGGCCATTGTGAACGCCTACAGATTCACAACCAGAAAAACTACACTCCACATGAGCCTCTCTTGCAGGTTCACTTCAGCAACAGGGTGCAAAGGGTCTCCCTCCCATTTCTCCAGAAGGACCCAGAGCCTGCAGCAAACATGCCAGCTTTGAACACTTGTGAATACATGACAACACTACTTATTATAAACTAACCTGGCTGCACACACACACACACACACACACACACACACACACACACACACACACACACACACACACACACACACACACACACACACACACACACACACACACACACACACACACACACACACACACACACACACACACACACACACACACACACACACACACACACACACACACACACACACACACACACACTCGGACCCGCCTAATTGGGATTGCTGCTGAAATGGGATACAACTCTGGGAAACGGTTCTTCTCAATGCTATTAGTCCCAATAAAACAACGTCATTTTGTTTAATTGGGATGCAGTATTTTCAAATGATGGAGATCGCTTTTCAGAGCAAGACAGCGCTGTGCAGGGAGTGTGTGATTACACTGTGACTTGAGTACATTGAATTAAGCACGATGAGCTCCTGAAGGAGGAGGAGGAGGAGTCTCCTGTGGTTTCTCAGGGTGCTCTTGCAAAGAAAGTTGGCGTGTCAACACCGCAGGTGCGATTCATTTTGTTTAGGAATAATAAAAACATTGACTTGTATTTTCAATGATTTATTTATCATTTAATCATAATGTGATGTGATTTCATTCGTTTTCTTTTCATTAAGAATCAAAAAGTGTGACTCGGGTCGTCTCAACTGCCTCTCGTTTAATTGGGACAGCCGCTTATTCGGAGCGATCATTTACATTATCCACCTCAAAATTGCCAATGTTTAGACATTAGGAAAAGAAACGTATACTGTGGGTATGTAAGTTAACATTGGCCATGTAAACTCATTGTTAGACTTCGTTTGTATTTTTTTTTTTAATTTTAGTCGTTGCCAATTAGTTTTTATTATTTTCTCCCCAATTTGAAATGCCCAATTATTTTTAGGCTCAGCTCACCGCTACCACCCCCGCGCTGACTTGGGAGGGGCGTAGATAAACACACGCGGTCCTCCGAAGCGTGTGCCATCAGCCGCCCGCTTCTTTACACTCTGCAGACTCACCGTGCAGCCACCCAGAGCTACAGCGTCGGAGGACAACGCAGCTCTTGGCCATCTTACAGGCAAGCCCGCAGGCGCCCGGCCAGACTACAGGGGTCGCTGGTGCGCGGTGAGCCGAGGACACCCTGGCCGACCTAACCCTCCCTCCCCCCGGGCGACACTCGGCCAATTGGGCGCCGCCCCCTGGGAGCTCCCGTCCACGGTCGGCTGTGGAATAGCCTGGACTCGAACCGGCGACGTCCAGGCTATAGAGCGCATCCTCCACTCTAGCGAGTGCTTTTACTGGATGCGCCACTCGGGAGCCCTGACTTTGTTTGTATTTTAATTCCAAACACAGTCTGTATTTACAAAAATAGCCCAGCTTAACTTATCTAGGACATTAGGATACAAACACACAGCCTACATATCTGATGTTCTTTATATAAGTAACACGTACTTTAATATCGGTATACCTTGCTTACTTAAGTCTGTTCCGAAAAGGTATCTATTTTAAATACTATATTTAATAAACTAAGGGCAGCAGTGTGGAATAGTGGTTAGGGCTCTGGACTCTTGACCGGAGGGTTGTGGGTTCAATCCCCAGTGGGGGACACTGCTGTTGTAACCTTGAGCAAGGTACTTTACCTAGATTGCTCCAATAAAAACCCAACTGTATAAATGGGTAATTGTATGTAAAAAATAATGTGCTATCTGTATAATGTGAAATAATGTATAATGTGATATCTTGTAAGAATTGTAAGTCGCCCTGGATAAGGGCGTCTGCTAAGAAATAAATATTATTATTATTACTATTAAATATCTAACTGGCCAGCTAAATCTGGAGTGTATATGCAAATGAGCTCCACCCTCTTTGTGCTTTCACGCGATTTGATTGGCTCTTGTAATGCTGAAATATGCATTACAAGAGCTAATCAAAGCGTGACATTTTAAAAAATCACATTGTTTCCAAGACAATTGCACTATAATCTGTACTCTCTGTTGTCTTTGCACGATATCAAAACAATCCAGCAAAGAGATACAGTAGTTTATTCAAGGTGACATTAACCTCTTCAGCAAGTCCCGAGCTCAGTGAAGTGTACTGAGGGGCAGGACTGTATCCTGAGCTGCTATATATATATATAAAAATGAATAATTGATGTATTTACTTATTCCTGTATTTATTTCTTTTGAATTTTGGCATGGAATATCCTCCATAGGAACGGGCCAAAATGAAATAATCAGATATGCGTCACACTCTATGCGAGTGCTGACTGCATTAGCAAGAATGTCCACAGAGGGCGCTCATGATCTGTTACGTACACCATTTTCACACAGAAATGCAGCTACTGCGCCGTCTCTGAAACGTTATAACGAGTGTGTAAAATACCCTTTCACACAGCATGAAATTGCGCAATACATGCGGGTGTAATACCGTCCTAATCCTTTCACACAGCCAAAGAGACCACACGAGTACAACTTTCAAACCTGTCAATCAACAGACTGTTCTCATGGCAACAACAGACTGTTCACTGACAAGACCCAACACGTGCACGCAGTGCTTAATTTTTTAAGAAAGAGGAGCCGGGACGCAAGCAATGACAATAATACCGACCCTAAGAGGCGCACATTCAAAATCATAACACGTTTATTTGAAAGAGTATTGTACGTACTAATGTTAGAGGTTTACAATCACGTATTCCACATTAAAAATAAAAAAGTCCAGAAGGACGATATTGACGAAAAAACGCCCCCCAACACGAACATTGGTTTGACCCACGGTTTGCACTATTATTATCAGCGATGTGTGTGCAACAGAAGCTGCTGGTAGATTACAAAAACGATTAATTAAACTTAGGCTAGGTAGTTGTTAACTTAGTGTGTTTTATTCTCTATTAATTAAATTATATTCATTGAAAAGGGCAAGAGAACCAGATTGTTATTATTTTCATTGTTTTGGTTTAATATAATATAGCAGGCTAATGTTCCTATTGAAGTAGGCTACAATATATTATTTTTAACTAAAAAGTTGCCGTTGTTCTTTGTTGAAATTAATGTTCAGCTTTCATATTTTGTTGTATACTCATTTAATCAAACCAAGTAGTGTAAGAAGTTGCTTGTATCGTTCATGACGTTTTTCAAATCATGTAAGCTTATTTGTGTATAAAAAACGAGAATAGAGTTGCAGCCAGTGTCATCTTACTTAAAGGCACTCGAGCTGAAATCGTAAAGTAATTTAAAGTCGGCTACAAACGTGGCAGCGGACTGTCTCTCTTTAACGCGCACGCAAGAACTTGCAGACTTAATGCAACTGTGTTGAGATTTTAAAAAGAAAGCGTTTTATGAGATTTGTAACTATAGGTACCGGCACTATGACTCAAGCTCAGGCACAAATGAATCACTACGCTATAGTGACGTGCATGTTGCTTTGAAACCACACCCTCTATAGCGCTTCAGTGGCGGTATAGCCGTTCATACAGGCAGTTATGACGGTTCTGTGGCGGTATAAGCAATTCACACAGACCTATAAGCCGCTACAGTGGCGGTTCATAACTCCTCTGTGTGAAAACACCTTTAATGATACAATTTACAATTCCAGTTACACGCTGAATCCAATAAAATAAGGTCGTTGTTTTCCTCTGTTTTGTACACAGGTTCGTGTTTAATTATGTTGCTTTTGCCTAACGCCTTTCTAAACATAATTAAAAAACACAAATTAAATAAATCCACATCAGTGATGTTGGAGTGACGTGAAGGGCAGACAGCTTTCTCTCGTCTTGCTTCTCGACAGCGAGATTCAACACCGAATCAGCTCCTCAATCACCATCTGGGGCCGGTTGTACTAACGAGATCAAAAAAACAGGATCGGATCCGGGCTCACTGGAGTCGGATCATGAAAAGGCGTTGTACTAGCGGGTCAGGATCAAGCTCCACTGATCCGAAATCTTGATCTGATCCTAGAGCTGCGCAGCCCTAACTAGAGAAACTGACCAATGAGAAGCGAGTAAGCGTGACGCAGAGACTGAAGAATCCGAATGTCAGAAAATGAAATGCAATTAATTTAAACGACATGAATCAGGAGCAACTACTGTACATGTATAATTTAAAACTCCAGCGATTCTATAAAAAACAGATCGAGTATATTAATACCGGTATCTGGTTTTGTTTTGTTTTTTAACTTCTAAAATGTTTTAATAAATGTTAGCGTAATCACGGTCGTGTGTATTTTCTGCTGGACACACAGATATTTTACAGAGGTGTAGCCTCCATACACACAAGCATGTAGCTGCAGCGTCGCTTCAGGGCAAATTATCAACACATTTTGAGCAAATGTAATCAAGTGCTGACAGACAGCTGCAACTGGAAAATGTCGCGGACAGGGGGAGATTGAGGCTGTGAAAAGATAAGCTTAAGTTATTGAGAAAAAAAGGAATAGAGGGGTGATATGCATTAAAAAAAACTACAACGTTAAATCTAATTATTGATTTAATTGTAATCGATACCATGAGAACGCCAGTATGACTTTGTCAACACAGAACACGTAGAAATAATATTTATGAAACCTCATTACGCAGTCAGGTCTATTTTTTTCTGTAGCTATACAGCGAAAACAGAAATGTCAGATATAGCTAAACACAAACTAATATTGTACAAAGTTTTTTTTTCTAATTGGTATTATCTTAATACAGTGCTGTTACAGATACTTTTAAATGCATTGTTGCTTAATGTTTTCTAAACGTTACATCATCTCTGTTTCAATCTATGTTTAGTTCCTCAATTTTTCAAAAGTGGGATCAAGTTCTGATCCTGCTCAAAAGCAATATCAGGTTTGAGCTCAGATTTGAGCTCTGATTGAGCTCTGATCCGTTTAATACAACGCAGCTAGGATCAAGATCAACATCTGAGCCCGGATCCGGGATCGGATCCCTTTAGTACAACCGGCCCCTGCTGCCGCGCTGAAGAGCTCATATATCTAAAGGGACCGGACTGCACTTCTGCATTACCTCAATCTTAAAGGTGCGCAAGACATCTGCTATTAACTTACATTATATGTATCAGTCTAACATTTAAACATTTAAATGTAAAATGTTGAAGGTTTATGCGTTGCTCAAGTGAGATTCTAAATGCTTTTATTTCATAGAAACCGAAAGTTACCGTAGCCTACTGTATTTGAGTGTTTTTCTTTTAATTTCCGAAAATAAACGCTTAGAAAATCATAACATTTTTAAAAAATCACCCTAGATGTACACAAAAAATAAAAATCGAAAAATAACTTAAATCAAAGCACAAATATATATATATATATATATATATATATATATATATATATATATATATATATATATATATATATATATATATAAACATATTGCGAATTATACAACACACAATAAAGCGCAAAGCCATGGTATTAAGCTGTATGCATAACATTTAACAAAGAAAGAAAAAAAGAAAAAATCGGACAAAACTAGCAAATCGCAAATAAAAAACAACACGACAATGTGTACGCAATAAAATTAAGAACGGAAGACTTTATATTCTAGTATTATATAAAACAGCTGTGCAGTGTCTGTAAACACGGATATGCTATTAAACACATCTCGCTTTGTATTCTGCGCTTTCACGATTATTTTCTTGCTCGGAACGCAGTGTCTGTTTGGAGCAAATGCTATTTTTCATCGAATCTGTTTGGATAGTGGAAGGGATAAACAAGATCAGCTGTTATACTAATTTTCACTTAGTTTACTTTAGAAATGTTTAACTGAATCAACTCGTTATTATTATGTATTTATTTATTTATGATTTGTTTATTTATTTATTTGTTTGTTTGTTTATTTTAAAACAGTCTTACCTTGGCTGAACAACAATAGTTTGAAAATATGAAATGATCGTTTTGTTCGGCCGGTGGATTTCTATCCCCCGCGCGGCTGTCGGTGGAATTAGTTTGGAGTTTTCTGCCCACGTGCGCGCACTTCAGGGAACTTCGCTAAAGATAATCGTGCCGCGTGCAAAAGACAAACAAACCCAGACACGGCTCTGATTGGCTGTAATCCTTCATTACAGCCAATCAGAGCCGTGCCTCAAAAACATGCCACGTGAGAGCGCACGCCCGGGGCGGGGGCGGAGACCCTGAGATCAAATCTTTGGTGCTCCACCCGGTCAACGAGCTCTCCAGGCTGTACAGAGATCAATTATATGTTTTTCAGTGTGTGTCACGTAGGTTAATGCCATTGCCCGGACTTAATAATGAACTTCTGTAACTGCAATAAACATGTGTTTTTTCTTGAGGAAACTGGTGATGTGTATTAAACTGGAACTTTCTATTTTTTTAGCATGGTGTCACGTTTTCCAGAGTCCCTGAAACAGCTCCTCAAGCTGTATTATTATTCACTTTCTACGGGATCAGATAAAACAGGGTGTTAATATTACACATCTACACTAATCTGACCTGATTAACGATGCAGTTGGTTTATATCCCCCAACAGGTGATTTTGACTGTGGCGCATCTAATAGTCTATGTAGTGCAAAAATAAAGCACACATCAGTCAACTCTTCTGTACAGATTTACTTTCTGACAGAATACTCACAAACAGCATGGCACTGCCACCCTGTGGCGTATTGGAGTATTACTGCACATTTTCCACCTATACCCAATTTTCTTCTCTTTGAACGTTAGCTACAATGTTTCGGCCCCCGCTTTCTTCAGATATCATGGTAGAAATAGCGAGGTAGACCGAAAAAATACCATGCTATTTCTACCATGCTAACTGAATAATGCAGAAGCCGAAACGTTGTAGCTAATTATTAAAATAGGGGGTAATCAGTTTAGCAATGATCCATCTTTGTTAAGCATTTCTAGCGATTGAGGAGTAGCCTGATTCTCCCTGGCTATAGAGCTTTCTTTTTTTTTTAATTATTTGTACTCTAACTATCTATCTATTCTGGGATCAATAAGCTACTAACAACCAAATGAGCAATAATGGCTGAATGACCTCCTCTCGTTTGTAAACTTTCTTATGTTCTTATCTATCTATCTATCTATCTATCTATCTATCTATCTATCTATCTATCTATCTATCTATCTATCTATCGTCTATCTACTCTTGCTGTCTGTCGGGAGTGTATGGGGGTGAAGCTGGAGGGAGCGAGAGCGGTTTGTGTGAGTGGAGTTCCCTTTCAAGTCGAAGACGACCACCAACATTAAGTATGGGATATTCTGGCCCTTGAGGTAGGTAATACTGAGCGCTCTATATCAGAGCTGCCGAAGGCCCCTTCCTGTGATGACGCACTCGGTCCCGCCTACCAAGGGTACAAAACCGTCAGTCAAGGGCAGGGAATATCCCATACTTAATGTTGGTGGTCGTCTTCTCTTTCAGGGAACCAGGGTTATGGTAAGTAACCTAATGTTCTCAAACTTGCATTATTAGCACTGCATTTAAGGGATTAAATTGCGTTGGGCCACTTATTTCTCTGCTGGTATACAAAGGGGGGTGTCCCCTCTATAGAAATGACCTGTACGAGCATGTCTAGACACCTTGAACACATCAGGTACAAACTTAGAATCCTACTGCGTTTAGAAAGGCTTCAACGCAGGTGATACGGAATATTTCAGCTGAAAAATGTGGTATCCCCCATGTAATAAAATATAGGGGGTACCCCTAGAGAATACAAATGACCTGTATGACCATTACTGGACCCCCTGAACTCATCTGGTATAGTATTAGAAAATCCTATTACGTTCAGAAAATCTTTAAGGCTGGGGATACGAAATATTTCAGCTTCTCTGGTGCTGTGAAAAACAAGACATGATTTAATATCGCAGCATTTCTTTATTTCTTACTGCTTTACAATTTGTATTTTTCCCAAATAATGAATTTCTTAACATTTACAGCACTGCAGCTTTTTAAAGTATGATTCCTTTTTAATTTCTATGGTTGATTCATTTTTCTTTTATAACTTGGTGATAAAATATTATTATATGCTACTGTGTGTGTTTTAAATTGTACGTTTGCATTATTAAAATAAAACCGCAGTCAAATAAATAAAATAAATACATCGTGAAATAAGACTCGAAGTAGCTCGAGTAGTTGAGCAACATTACTACTGTTTTCGAAAGCACAGCAATAGCGGAGAAAATGCGCGTTCACGGCCACACACACAGCAATAGCGGAGACAATGCGCGTTCACGGTCACACACACACATACAGACTTCTATTAAAGAAATATGCGCGTGCTCGAAATCTAGAGAGATCTGCGCAAGCGCGAAATGTTGGTGCTTGCTCGGGGATACACGATATCAAGGGGGTACAGGATTCATCATAGCACCGGAAAAAACTGTGGAAATGGTTAATCAATTCACGCTGAATTTACCCTATAACCATTAAAAAATAAAGCCTTTCTGACTTGCATCATCATTCGTTCTGAATACTTTAATCCCACCCCAACTAGTAGTCGCAGCACATTCCTACATTTCTATTGGAAACGAGATTACAATAAGGATGGAGGCTTGGGGTTTAAAGCTGTATTACAGTTAAAATACGGAGGATTTAAAACAGAATTGTGCCGAAATGTACAAATATGCGTGCACACAAAAAACTCAGAAGAATGTGCCCGTGACGGCAGGGACTTCACTGTGGAAGACAGCAAAGGAAAGAAGGGACAGCTTAAGTGTGCAAGTACTGTCGAGTTACTATGAGACATGACACACACACACGCACACGCACACGCACACACTCACACACACACACACGCACACGCACACGCACGCACACGCACACGCACACGCACACGCACACGCACACGCACACGCACACGCACGCGCACGCACACACACACACACACTCAAGTATTTTGAAAAGTAACCGAAAACACTCATTTCATACAGTATATCAAAAACGAAAGCCCCGAAAAAAAAACGATTGACATAAAACTCGAACATAGCTCAAAATAACACCGAAAAACATAAGCCGTAATTATCACTATTCAAAGCCAGACCGTCGCCAGAATGAAAGGCAAGATAAAGACAGAAATAAATGAATAAATAAACACATACATTAATAAATATAACGAGACAAAGCATTCCCTTTGCAAACAATAAAAACGACTTTCAAACACTTTACCTTCCACGGTTGTCTGCACTGCTCGCACAGCCGGTGTGTTGCACCGATTCTGAGGAAGCAGTGTTGCCAGATTTGGTGTAGCCCAATCACAGCTAAAATGCTGCCCAGGACTCACAAAAGTAAGTATTAGAATGACGGGAGACGGGACAACCTGATACAGAATCTCATACCCACCATATTTGCAGGGGCGGACTGGGACCAAAAATCGGCCCAGGAAGTTCGGGTCCATCGGCCCACATTTATGTCAAAATCAACATACCAAAATTCAGCGCACCGTCACGATGAAGTATCGGTAAAAAAAAAAGAGTTTTAAATTGTTCGGGTAAAACTTCTTTCTAAATTTTAGCTATAGCTACTATCATGTTTTCAAACATATTATGGGCGATTTAGGTATGGCAAAGTATAGGCTATGACAGCTGCCATACCATGGCTTCGTGATATAGAAGTCACAAATAATATCCTATTGAAAATATCAGAGATTTTTCCGTCTACGAAATATTTTTCTATTCATTATTCTTTGTCTCCGCACGTCTCTCTGTCTGCACCCGCTTTGCAGTCAGTGAATGCAACATTGTATCAGAGCTAAATTCTTTCGCCAGTTTGTCCAGTTTACGCACCACGGATTATTTCATTGATGGCTCTGCTCTATGCAATTACAATCTTCTGTTTACAGTAATCGGTGGTCTAAGATCTAATTGCATATCAGATTATTTTAAACACAACATTGCCCTCAGTTGGTAGGCTGTTATTTAGTATTGGTATTTACTGTAAGCAAATAATAAACATGGGCATTTATCAAGTAAAAAGAAGCCATTCTCTGCACGCCAATACCAACCTCAGTAGAACTAATAATAAACTGTAAAGTATAAGCACATATCTTATTTATCAATTCTATAAACTATCACCGACCTCACACAGATTGCGGTCTCTCAATAGGCCTAATAAAAAAAAACTGTAAATTCTAAACACATCGGCTCATATTTAGCAATTCTAGAAACCATTAGCAGCACTCAGCGCCAATACCAACCCAAAATTACAATAGGGTTCCAGAACCCCCAATTATATCTCAAAATACAGTCAACTACTTCACCCAAATCTAAAGTTAATGAGACTGTCCTACCTTACGTCGCCAGCAGATGTCGCAGCAGTGCACAGTTCTGCGCAATCCTGTCAATAACTCATCACTGTCTAGGGCCCTCAGTATTTCTTTCTCTGTAGACATTAGCATGAACCCTTCCAAGTGGTCTTGGGACATAGTGCTTCTCAGTCTATTCTTGACAAACTTCAGAGTAGAGAAACACCTTTCACATGCTACTTGCTTTACTGACAAAGTCAGGAGGAATTTGTAGCCCAAACCAATTACATGATAGGCATCAGTCAATAAATTGTACCGGGACAGAATCAAATAGCAACACATGGCACAGTTTTTGCATGAAGTGCACGTTTTGTTCTCTAGCTCCAGCTCTTCTTCACATGCTCCACTGTTTCCATCCTCCTCAGGCACCTCACTTGTTGTTCTGACCCTGTATCCACCCCAAGCTGACATCTTCAGTCTGTCACACTGTGTTTGGGTGATAACAAAAAAATGTGTCCAGCTCTTTGGACTGAGGGCGTGTGAAGTAATCAAAGCTACCAGCTGACCCCCCTGCATTCACTTCATATGCCTGCATCTTCTTGCTCTCCTTCTCTTTCCTCAGCTGTTGTTCTCTCTGCACTGGACCCTGCAACAGCATCCATTCTCTCCCTCTCTCGCGCCTCAAGCTCAGCAGCATCTGACACTGCTGCTGTACCCTTGTGCAAGGTACTTTACCTAGATTGCTCCAGCAAAAACCCAACTGTATAAATGGGTAATTCTATGTAAAAATAATGTGTGAAAAATAATGTAATTGTATGTAAAAAAAAAAAAAAAAAAAAAGTTATATCTTGTAACAATTGTAAGTCGCCCTTGGATAGAAATAAATAATAATACGCTGTGAGTGTCCAGTAGGGGGCAATACTATAGCCAAATAGCATGTCATGCTATAGTTATACAAATAAAAATGGTCTAATACCACCATCAGCTTGGCTTGCCATGATTTTGTTTCAGTTTCTATCAGGGTAACCAGCTAAATGGTGGAGAGAAAGAGAGACGTGACCTTGGAAATGTTCGAGCTAATGTTTTTTTTTTTTTTGGTAACCCAGCTATCTAGCTAGCTAGCTAGCATAGCATAGCTATACATAGCTGACTAGATCGCAAAAAGTGACTAACATCACAAATATTGGTGTAGCTGTTTTATAAAAGCAATAAGGTACGAGAGGCAGTGATATATCGTGTATATCGTCACAGCTAGGGCGTTATTAGGTACAGGCGCAGCCAAGTCTTTAATCTATTTTAATGCAACCATGAACTCTACTGCTTGTACCTGCTGTGCTCGATCCTGCCACAGCGTCATTTTCTTCAGTGGGTTCCCTAGGCTGAGTCAGCTGATTAATACTGGCATCCTGGCGTCCCTCGCTCTCCCTACTACCAGCCGGCCGACGGAACATGTCCGTCATTTTTGTGCGCTTTGCGGCATCTGCATCGAGAGACCGTTGCCGTTTGTCTCTAATATTTTCTGCCCCACCTTTTCTTTTTCTCTCCATTTTCTACACTGAGACTCATCCACTATCAATACAAGAGGTTCAAACAAAAGACGAAATCTGGCTGACCAATCCCGTTCTAAGAAAATCCAGGCAAGTCCAATCAGGGAGTGGCCACTCCTCGCCCCCCCTTAGATATTGCGATATTGGATCTACCCAAGAGATGACTGGTGTGGTGATGTATGCGCGTGAGATAGCGAGACTGCCAAGTTAATAACAGCGTAATTCTCAGCATGTAATGGGAAAAAAATAATAATTATAAATCAAACAGAGACCAGTGGCCCACACAGGTCCAAACACACCGGCCCACCGGGGATTCTCCTGCACTTCCCGATGGCCAGTCCGCGCCTGTTATTTAGGGTGCTACTGTATTTAAAACACAGAGAACAGTAGAAACAGAAACAAGAAACAAAGCACAACCTGCTATAGTTATACACTGTATCACACAGCTATATGTAACACAGAATACAGTGCTTTAATATATAACAGAACCTTCACCCACAGTCAATCATGGACGCAATACAATACACTGATGAAACCTTGACTTGAAGTTTTATTTTAAATACCAATACAAGGCTTCTTTAAAACCCGCGTTCTTTTCTCTCACCAGCACACATTCTTCCCCTATAGACTCTTCTTCTTTTCATAACCTGAATACAAAATATCTAATAATAACGAAACTCCATACCTTCCTGTATTCTGTCAGAGACAGACAGACAGCAGTTTGTAAATATTTTGTTCCATCCTTTCCATAGATAACATTTCTTAACTGTAGTGATTTGGGTACAGATTAACTATCAGGGTACAGATTATCATTGTATTTTTAAAATGTGTCTTTTCCTTATGTGATTTTTCAACAGAAATTAAAAACACATTTTTACAATACTAATTATAATATTTCCATGTTTGAAGTTAAAATGATATAATAGCATCAGGCCAGGAAAAAAAAAATCAGTACATTTATGTATATATATTTTTATTAAAGTTAGTAAAATAATACATTGAAAAAAAAATATAAAAGATTAGCATCAATATAGCAAAAGCCAGAACATTAATCTCAGCCAGCAATAATATCCAGGTGATATTCCAGCTTCAGTGTAAATATCAACTACATGGAAAAGCGAGCATTCATCCATGTGGCTTTTCTATACAAACCAATACCACTCTTAAACCAGCAAATCTAATATGAATATGCAAGCAGGATATCTGATTGAGGAAATACGAGTCTAAATATTTGAAATAAAATCGTGCTGTCAATGTGTTGTTAAAATATCCATGTCCTTCAATTAGAATCCACAGCACATAACTGTGTTATATATATATATTATAGTGTAGCAGGCTTCTTGTCAGGACTACACATTCTTCACTTTTGTATTGATTATCAAGGGTCCTTTATCGTGTGACCCTGGGCTGAAAATGGGGTAGACCTGCCCAGGGAATGAGCCTTCTAAAGTATGGATGTGAAATCTGGTCTCTGCATTGTAAAACGACAGCCTCCCTCCCCCGTGATCCAGATACACCCCCCACATCTTGCACATCTTCTCCAGATTTAAGGTCTGATCCACTGACTGGCTCACAGCTTTAAAGGTCTTCCCTTTAACCAGCCTCATAAGCCAGTAGCCCTCCCCTGGTTTCTGAGGTATGCTCTTCTCATGAGGGTGTGTGGAGACCCCCAGGACCCAGTAGCCCTTCTCCCCCACCTCCACCTCCCAGTAGTGCCCCCCTGAGGTGAACCCCTCCCTGCCCAGCACACTGGGCCACTCTGCTGATCCCTCCCCTGTGAATCTCACTCGTGAGCCGTCTTCAGAGACTGCGAGGCAGGGACTGGCTGTGTCAGGGTCTAGAGTCACAATGACTGAGGTAAAGGAATGAGAAGAGTGTGTTATTGAGAATCACAGGAAAAGCAGAAAGCAGGGAACTTGACTATTGATGCTTTCTCTCTCTCACGATTATGAACAACAACACTTTCATTCTTTGACCATAACAACTGTATTTAGACAGATTTTAATGCTTGTAACTGGAAACAAACATTTAATATTATTTTTTTCTTCTATATATTACATTAGAAATTGCAAGCGATGCTACATTTAATATTTTTTTAAACACATTTAAAACTAAATGTGTTCAATGAGAATTTTGAGAATATGATTTATTCAATGCAAACTTACCACAAGCTTCAATTAATTTTTTCCAATCTGAAATAAACGAATAGAAGAATGAATCAAGTGTAAGATAATGACTCTGTGGATTCTGATTACTGTAAGTGTATTAATGCAGGTTAAAATGTTATACCTCTGTCAACGGCATAGACACACATGTCTGTTTGAGAGAAGAGAATATATTTAAGGGTGGGAGGAAATTGCCACAATAAAATTATAATTAGTGTTCAAACAAACCCTTAATGGGACTCTTCTAATCTGCACACAACTTGGTACAGAGGGTTTGATCCACCCATTAAATAATTTACATCTAAACTAATCAATTAAACCTGACCTCGATAGCAGCTGCTTTTTTCAATACACCCAATGAACCAGTTTTGAAAGATAATTTATTATTCATAATGAAAAAACAACAAAAGAGAGAGAGAGAGGCCAGAAGTTAATTAATATTGAAGTGAACCAATGACACGTGTTGAATTCACTTATATGAGATAGAAAGATATAGATCCTCGATAGAAAAAACACAACACATATTCTTACTGGTATTTCTTAGAAGTTCTTGAAAATCTAGGAATGAAACACACAGAAACCATTTCATTAAGTGCAGAAGCATTCCCCCCATTTCAGTTTTAAATGTAATAAAACCACAACAGAGTTCTGAACTATTTAATATTCTCCCTACAATTGGTTTTCAGTGTTACTTTAATAAAATAATAACGTGTTTCTGATCAATTGCATTTGAAATTGTTCAGACTGCCTTTATATGGATTATAATGATCTTACCTGCTTCAACCTTCTCTTTCTCCTGTTTTAAAGTCTCTAAAAGATAGAAAATGAAAAGTTGAGTTTGTATTTCAGCTCATTAACTCATGTGATGCAATACAATGGTTTAATTTAATAAAAAGAATAATGAGATGAATGTATTAATCTTGCCATAATTCTTCTGAAGATCCTCCTTTTCTAAAAGATGCAAACAAAGACAGCTTGGTTAGTTTTGCTAGTTTAGAACAGTTGAGATTCATCATTAAGGGTGATATGACTAGATTTCATTGCATTAGTTACATTATTAATATACTTAGAAGACCATAAATGGTCCCAAAGCTCAATCGCATTGTCCAATGGATGATTTTGCCTTCATTTCATTAGCGGTACAGCATTCCCTCATTTCAGTTTTAAATGTAGTTCAATCACAACAGAGACGTGTGTTTGTAACTCTTTAATATTCTCCAAACAGACTGCAGAGCATTTAGAATTAGAACTGCTAGGGTTTCTGATAAAGGGAGATTGAAATGGAAACTTTCTTTCTGCATATTATTATTTGTTATTTCTTTATTCAGCAGACGCCTTTATCCAAGGTGACTTACAGAGACTAGGGTGTGTGAACTATGCATCAGCTGCAGAGTCACTTACAATTACGTCTCACACAAAAGATGGAGCACAAGGAGGTGAAGTGACTTGCTCAGGGTCACACAATGAGTCAGTGGCTGAGGTGGGTTTTGAACCGGGGACCTCCTGGTTACAGGCCCTTTACTTTATCCACTGGACCACACAGCCTCCATGTATACACTTACCTTTTCCCAGTCTCTCTTTCTTCCTTTTTAAATTTTCTAAAACAGAATAGAGTGAAAAGTTTAGTTTGTGTTCTGGCTCAAATAGAATAATTGTAATTTAATAAAAAGAATTATTAAATTAATGTATTAATCTTGCCATTTTGCTCCAGAAGACCCCTATTTTCTAAAAGACACAAATAATGACAGCTTGGTTAGTTTTACTAGTTTAGAACAGTTGAGATTCATCATTAAGGGTGATATGACTAGATTTCATTGCATTGGTTACATTATTAATATACTTAGAAGACCAAATATGGGAGTTGCCCAATGCATTTGTCGTAATTTCATTAGTGATACAGCATTCCATCATTTTTGTTACACTATCTTTCTGCAAATGAATTATACACTTACCTTTTTCCAGTCTCTTGATCTCTCTTTTTAAACGAGCCAAAACAGAAAACAAGGACAGGTTTGTGTTCCGGTGTTCACTCAATTTTTGATTCTCGCAGTTTTTTGCTTCTTTTTTACCACTGCGATGCTCGCCACTGTCCTTTCACTTACTTGCCTGAATATCAAAGCTTTTCAGACCGTCGGGCGGGCTTTTGTGGCGGAGTTTCAGTTTTCCGACTGTTTTTCAAGTTCCGAGCAAACATAAGAAATGGCCAGGAAGGATGAGAACAGTCGCAAAACCACGATTCTGACAGTATGAGGAATGTTACGGAAATGAAGCGGCTACCGAAATAACATGAAAAATAAATAAACGAACACATAAATAAATGAACAAATAAATAAATACATACATACTATAATTTAATACAGTATATATATATATTTCTCTGTCCTGATGAACTTTGCTTCATTATTGTGTTCTGTGAAATGTATCTTCTCTTGTTTCTCAGAGTCTCCTTAAACACGCTCCGCCTTTACACCTTTCGATCCCACCTGTCAGGTGACTGAAATCGTGAAATGACGTAAAAGCTGTCATTAACATAGAGGTTTCTCATTTAAATACTGATTAGTTGTTCCGCCGCCTTTATGTAAATAACACTCATTCCACCTGTCGGAAAACAGCAGAAAAGTTTTTCATTTTATGATGGAAACAGCGTTCGGGTTAAGAGTCGGGTTCAAACAGACGGAACCAGCGAGTTTCGGACTGTCGGGAGACACGTTAGATATTCAGGGAAACTCTGACAAAACAGCCATGAGTTTCATGAGATAATGGAGAAACAAGAGAAGATACATTTAATAGAACACAATGATAAAATAAAAGTACCTCAGGACAGAGAGAAAACAAAATAAAGTTAGAGAACTCCTATTTTAATGTAGCCAAACCTACACTGTATTAAATTATAGTTTTGGTTTTGATGATATTTTATGCCAAAATGAAAAATAAATAAATTAATGCATAAATAAATAAGCAATTATATACATGTCGAAATAAATAAATATACAGACATGTATGTATCTATTTCTATGTTTATGTATTAATTTATGTATTCGTGTATTTATTTTTCATGTTAATTCGGTACATTATCCCTTTCCTCCTCTAAACTCTCTAGCAGCGCATTGAGCTACTCATGGTGAGGACACAGTCATGACAGAATATAAATCATAAGAATATAAAAAGAATACAATACCTTTACAACAAGCACAACAGAGGGTTACTACAGGTAAAATCCCCACAGCAGCAGCTACGACAACGTAGAAACCCACTTTAGAAGAGTCTTCTGTAACACAAGAAAGAGGAGAAATCCATAAATGAACAAACCTGTGAAAGCGCGCTGTGTGTGCTGGGTGAGAGAGGCTCTGGATGAAGGGCTGCGAGTTAATACAGAATCACATTGCGCCTCTATGATGCAAGTCTAAGGAAGCTGGATATAGAAGCGGAGATAAAAGACACTTCCTTTCAAATGGACCGGAGAAGCTAATTTTCAGGTTCCTCTGTGTGTGCGTGTGCGTGTGCGTGTGCGTGTGTGTGCGTGCGGTGCTGCGTTGTCTGGAGCGTTACGTTTCCTTCCCCCGCGACTCCGGAACAGGGCGAGCATTTCGTGGCCAAATCATATCAAGTCTTGACCACTGTTTCATTTTTGTTTCCGCGATTTCTTTTGTGTTCTATGATTCTTCGGGTGACGATCGCATAATCAGCTCGTGGTTGTCTGATCTGCACTGTCACGCCACACACAGCTACAGGCTAGCTAAAGAGACACGAGTCTTTTTTTCTCTCTCTGGTAATTCGTGTTCTGGTGTTTTGAATGTATTTACATTTTGTTTAATTAAGTTCATTTGTGTGTTTGTAACTCTTTAATATTCTCCAAACAAACTGCAGAGCATCTAGAATTAGAACTGCTAGGGTTTCTGATAAAGGGAGATTGAAATGGAAACTTTCTGTCTGCAGATTATTTATACACTTACCTTTTCCCAGTCTCTCATTCTCAATTTTTAAAATTTCTACAACAGAATAGAGTGAAAAGTTTAGTTTGTGTTCTGGCTTATAATTTAAGTAATTTAATAAAAAGAATATTGAGATGAATATATTAATCTTGCCATAATTCTTCTGAAGAGCCTCCTTTTCTAAAAGACACAAACAAAGACAGCTTGTTTAGTTTTACTAGTTTAGAACAGTTATTTGTTTATTTAGCAGACGCCTTTATCCAAGGCGACTTACAGAGACTAGGGTGTGTGAACTATGCATCAGCTGCAGAGTCACTTACAACTACGTCTCACCCAAAAGACAGAGCACAAGGAGGTTAAGTGACTTGCTCAGGGTCACACAATGAGTCAGTGGCTGAGGTGGGATTTGAATCGGGGACCTCCTGGTTACAAGCACTTTTCTTTAACCACTGGAGAACACAGCCTCCTTGAAGTTGAGATTCATCATTAACGGTGATATGACTAGATTTCATTGCATTAGTTACATTATTAATATACTTAGAAGACCAAACATAGGCGTTGCCCAATGCATTCTTTTGTTGTAATTTAATTAGCGATACAGCATTCCATCATTTTTGTTAAACTTTCTATCTTCAAATGATTTATTTATACACTTACCTTTTCCCAGTGTCTCTTTCTCTCTTTTTAAACTGTCTAAAACAGAAAACAATGAAAAGTTTAGTCTGTATTTTAGCTCATGAACTCATGTAATTCAATACAATATTTAAGAAAAAGAATATTGAGATAAATGGATTAATCTTGCCATAATTCTTCTGAAGATCCTCCTTTTCTAAAAGACACAAACAAAGACAGCTTGGTTAGTTTAACTAGTTTGGAACAGTTGAGATTTATCATGATGAGTGATATGACTAGATTTTATTGCATTAGTTACATTATTAATATACTTAGAAGACCAAAATGGTCCCAATGCTCAAACACGTTCTCCAATGGATGATTTTGCATTTCATTAGCGGTACAGCATTCCCTCACTTCAGTTTTAAATGTAGTTCAATCACAACAGAGACGTGTGTTTGTAACTCTTTAATATTCTCCAAACAAACTGCAGAGCATTTAGAATTAGAACTGCTAGGGTTTCTGATAAAGGGAGATTGAAATGGAAACTTTCTTTCTGCAGATTATTTATACACTTACCTTTTCCCAGTCTCTCATTCTCAATTTTTAAAATTTCTACAACAGAATAGAGTGAAAAGTTTAGTTTGTGTTCTGGCTGAATTTAAGTAATTTAATGAAAAGAATATTGAGATGAATTTATTAATCTTGCCATAATTCTTCTGAAGAGCCTCCTTTTCTAAAAGACACAAACAAAGACAGCTTGTTTAGTTTTACTAGTTTAGAACAGTTATTTGTTTATTTAGCAGACGCCTTTATCCAAGGCGACTTACAGAGACTAGGGTGTGTGAACTATGCATCAGCTGCAGAGTCACTTACAACTACGTCTCACCCAAAAGACAGAGCACAAGGAGGTTAAGTGACTTGCTCATGGTCACACAATGAGTCAGTGGCTGAGGTGGGATTTGAATCGGGGACCTCCTGGTTACAAGCACTTTTCTTTAACCACTGGACAACACAGCCTCCTTGAAGTTGAGATTCATCATTAACGGTGATATGACTAGATTTCATTGCATTAGTTACATTATTAATATACTTAGAAGACCAAACATAGGCGTTGCCCAATGCATTCTTTTGTTGTAATTTAATTAGCGATACAGCATTCAATCATTTTTGTTAAACTTTCTTTCTTCAAATGATTTATTTATACACTTACCTTTTCCCAGTGTCTCTTTCTCTCTTTTTAAACTGTCTAAAACAGAAAACAATGAAAAGTTTAGTCTGTATTTTAGCTCATGAACTCATGTAATTCAATACAATATTTAAGAAAAAGAATATTGAGATAAATGGATTAATCTTGCCATAATTCTTCTGAAGATCCTCCTTTTCTAAAAGACACAAACAAAGACAGCTTGGTTAGTTTAACTAGTTTGGAACAGTTGAGATTTATCATGAAGAGTGATATGACTAGATTTTATTGCATTAGTTACATTATTAATATACTTAGAAGACCAAAAATGGTCCCAATGCTCAAACACGTTCTCCAATGGATGATTTTGCATTTCATTAGCGGTACAGCATTCCCTCACTTCAGTTTTAAATGTAGTTCAATCACAACAGAGACGTGTGTTTGTAACTCTTTAATATTCTCCAAACAAACTGCAGAGCATTTAGAATTAGAACTGCTAGGGTTTCTGATAAAGGGAGATTGAAATGGAAACTTTCTTTCTGCAGATTATTTATACACTTACCTTTTCCCAGTCTCTCATTCTCAATTTTTAAAATTTCTACAACAGAATAGAGTGAAAAGTTTAGTTTGTGTTCTGGCTGAATTTAAGTAATTTAATAAAAAGAATATTGAGATGAATTTATTAATCTTGCCATAATTCTTCTGAAGAGCCTCCTTTTCTAAAAGACACAAACAAAGACAGCTTGTTTAGTTTTACTAGTTTAGAACAGTTATTTGTTTATTTAGCAGACGCCTTTATCCAAGGCGACTTACAGAGACTAGGGTGTGTGAACTATGCATCAGCTGCAGAGTCACTTACAACTACGTCTCACCCAAAAGACAGAGCACAAGGAGGTTAAGTGACTTGCTCATGGTCACACAATGAGTCAGTGGCTGAGGTGGGATTTGAATCGGGACCTCCTGGTTACAAGCACTTTTCTTTTAACCACTGGACAACACAGCCTCCTTGAAGTTGAGATTCATCATTAACGGTGATATGACTAGATTTCATTGCATTAGTTACATTATTAATATACTTAGAAGACCAAACATAGGCGTTGCCCAATGCATTCTTTTGTTGTAATTTAATTAGCGATACAGCATTCAATCATTTTTGTTAAACTTTCTTTCTTCAAATGATTTATTTATACACTTACCTTTCCCAGTGTCTCTTTCTCTTTTTAAACTGTCTAAAACAGAAAACAATGAAAAGTTTAGTCTGTATTTTAGCTCATGAACTCATGTAATTCAATACAATATTTAAGAAAAAGAATATTGAGATAAATGGATTAATCTTGCCATAATTCTTCTGAAGATCCTCCTTTTCTAAAAGACACAAACAAAGACAGCTTGGTTAGTTTAACTAGTTTGGAACAGTTGAGATTTATCATGAAGAGTGATATGACTAGATTTTATTGCATTAGTTACATTATTAATATACTTAGAAGACCAAAAATGGTCCCAATGCTCAAACACGTTCTCCAATGGATGATTTTGCATTTCATTAGCGGTACAGCATTCCTCACTTCAGTTTTTTTTAAATGTAGTTCAATCACAACAGAGACGTGTGTTTGTAACTCTTTAATATTCTCCAAACAAACTGCAGAGCATTTAGAATTAGAACTGCTAGGGTTTCTGATAAAGGGAGATTGAAATGGAAACTTTCTTTCTGCAGATTATTTATACACTTACCTTTTCCCAGTCTCTCATTCTCAATTTTTAAAATTTCTACAACAGAATAGAGTGAAAAGTTTAATTTGTGTTCTGGCTTATAATTTAAGTAATTTAATAAAAAGAATATTGAGATGAATATATTAATCTTGCCATAATTCTTCTGAAGAGCCTCCTTTTCTAAAAGACACAAACAAAGACAGCTTGTTTAGTTTTACTAGTTTAGAACAGTTATTTTTTTTATTTAGCAGACGCCTTTATCCAAGGCGACTTACAGAGACTAGGGTGTGTGAACTATGCATCAGCTGCAGAGTCACTTACAACTACGTCTCACCCAAAAGACAGAGCACAAGGAGGTTAAGTGACTTGCTCAGGGTCACACAATGAGTCAGTGGCTGAGGTGGGATTTGAATCGGGGACCTCCTGGTTACAAGCACTTTTCTTTAACCACTGGAGAACACAGCCTCCTTGAAGTTGAGATTCATCATTAACGGTGATATGACTAGATTTCATTGCATTAGTTACATTATTAATATACTTAGAAGACCAAACATAGGCGTTTCCAATGCATTCTTTTGTTGTAATTTTATTAGAGATACAGCATTCCATCATTTTTGTTAAACTTTCTTTCTTCAAATGATTGATTTATACACTTACCTTTTCCCAGTGTCTCTTTATCTCTTTTTAAACTGCCTAAAACAGAAAACAATGAAAAGTTTAGTCTGTATTTTAACTCATGAACTCATGTAATTCAATATAATATTTAAGAAAAAGAATATTGAGATAAATGGATTAATCTTGCCATAATTCTTCTGAAGATCCTCCTTTTCTAAAAGACACAAAGACAGCTTGGTTAGTTTAACTAGTTTGGAACAGTTGAGATTTATCATGAAGAGTGATATGACTAGATTTCAATGCATTAGTTACATTATTAATATACTTAGAAGACCAAATATAGGCGTTGCCCAATGCATTCTTTTGTTGTAATTTAATTAGCGATACAGCATTCCATCATTTTTGTTACACTTTCTTTCTGCAGATTATTTATACACTTACCTTTTCCCAGTCTCTCTTTCTCTCTTTTTAAACTGCCTAAAACAGAAAACAATGAAAAGTTTAGTTTGTATTTTAGCTCATGAACTCATGTAATTCAATACAATATTTAAGAAAAAGAATATTGAGATGAATGTATTCATCTTGCCATTTTGCTTCTGAAGATCCTCCTTTTCTAAAAGACACAAACAAAGACAGCTTGGTTAGTTTTACTAATTTGGAACAGTTGAGATTCATCATTAAGGGTGATGTGACTAGATTTCATTGCATAAGTTACATTATTAATATACTTATAAGACCAAAAATGGTCCCAATGCTCAAACACGTTGTCGAATGGATGATTTTGCCTCCATTTCATTTGCGGTATAGCATTCCCTCATTTCAGTTTTAAATGTAGTTCAATCACAACAGAGACGTGTGTTTGTAACTCTTTAATATTCTCCAAACACACTGCAGAGCATTTAGAATTAGAACTGCTAGGGTTTCTGATAAAGGGAGATTGAAATGGAAACTTTCCTTCTACAGATTATTTAAACACTTGCCTCTTCATCTCTCTTTCTAAACGAGCCAAAACAGAAAACAAAGACAGGTTTGTGTTCCGTTGTTCACTCATTTTTTGCTTCTCATCAGTTTTTGCTTCTTTTTGTACTGCGCATGCTCGCCACTGTCTTTCCACTTACTTGCTTGAATATCAAAGCTTTTCAGATCGTCGCGCGGGCTTTTGTGGCGGAGTTTCAGTTTTCCGACTGTTTTTCAAGTTCCGAGCAAACATAAGAAATGAACAGGAAGGATGAGAACAGTCGCAAAACCACGATTCTGACAGTATGAGGAATGTTACGGAAATGAAGCGGCTCCTTAAACACGCTCCGCACACCTTTCGATCCCACCTGTCAGGTGACTGAAATCCTGAAATGACGTAAAAGCTGTCATTAACATAGAGGTTTCTCATTTAAATACTGATTAGTTGTTCCATGCTTTTATGTAAATAACACTCATTCCACCTGTCGGAAAATAGCAGAAAAGTTTTTCATTTTATGATGGAAACAGCGTTCGGGTTAAGAGTCGGGTTCAAACAGACGGAGCCAGCGAGTTTCGGACTGTCGGGAGACACGTTAGATATTCAGGGAAACTCTGACAAAACAGCCGCGAGTTTCATGAGATACGGAGAAACAAGAGAAGATCCATTTAATAGAACACAATGATAAAATAAAGTACCTCAGGACAGAGAGAAAACAAAATAAAGTTAGGTAACTCCTATTTTAATGTAGCCAAACGTATACTGTATTAAATTATAGTTTTGATATTTTATGCCAAAATGAAAAATAAATAAATGAATGCATAAATAAATAAACAAATAAATACATGTTGAAATAAATAAATATACAGACATGTATGTATTTATTTCTAGATTTGTTTATGTATTAATTGATGTATTTGTGTATTTATTTTTCATGTTAATTCGGTACATTATCCCTTTCCTCCTCTAAACTCTCTAGCAGCGCATTGAGCTACTCATGGTGAGGACACAGTCATGACAGAATATAAATCATAAGAATATAGAAAGAATACATTACCTATAGAATAAGCACACCAGAGGAGGCCGGCCACTAAAATCCCCAGAGCAGCTACGAGAACGAATAAACCCGCTTCAAAAGAGTCTTTTGTAACACAAGAAAGAGGAGAAATCCAAAAATCAACAAACCTGTGAAGCGCGCTGTGTATGTTGTTCAAACCCTATAGATTAAGTGATCCGGATTTTGTAATCCTAGATTTTGTCATTGAGATTCCTTTAAAAACAAATCGAACTTCGTAAGCATCATTTATAATGTGGATACAAGCAATCCAACAATGACTGAAAAAAACAAATCAAAACGATCTAGATAAAAGAAATCTGGAACACAAAATCCGGATCACTGTTATCCAGAATAAACGCGGGTTCCTAAGGGGCGGCGTAAAACTCTGCATTGTAACCGTGGTCAGAATGGAGTGATGCGACTGAGTCTGCTATCGCGAAAGTGCTGGGAGTCGCTTCCGGCGATGTATTTAACAGCCAGAGTCACATTTAAATTCGGGTTCTTCTCTTTGCTTTACATTCTTATTGGGTGTTTAAAATTCTACACTCGCGTTGTTTCATTTGTGTATTTATATTGTAGCGCGGAGTAGTATAATGGATTCTGTTTTCATGTATGGGAATTATTCACGCACTCGATTTGCTTGTGTTGTTCTTTGATTTTGGGTTTCAAGATCCCGTTACTATTCCCAATGGTGACTGTTAGCCTCGTGATACGAAGCGGTATTGCGCCGGGGTGAAGTGATTGTTCTGTAAATCCTGTCACTGTTTTATACTCCGTTTGTCGCTGCTAGAGCTGGAGCTGCTGGAGTGCTTATTTTGAAAAAGGTCATTTCAAAATCCCACATACCGCGGAGAAACCCAATTGAAAGTTCTGTACATGGTTCAGGCATTTTTTTCAAAACAGAAACCAGGTTACATCCGAGCACACAGAACAATGGCACAATACAAGCTGAATCAAAAGCATGTTAATAATAATAATAATAATAATAATAATAATAATAATAATAATAATAATAATAATTACCTGATTGGCGTCGTGTCGCCATAGACTTTCACTTTACACAGGGTGGTAGGTTGCACAGAAACCGGACCTGGTTAGTGACAAAAAATAAATAAATCTCTGTCTTTATCAGAACACCAATAATGTATTCACGATTTGTATTTACGATTGTAAGTCGCCCTGGATAAGGGCGTCTGCCAGGCGCGGACTGGCCATTGGGAAGTCTTGGGAGAATCCCGTGGGCGGTCTGTTTGGACCTGCGCGGGCCGCTAGTCTACGTTAGATTTATAATTATTATTAATATTTTTTTATTAATAATTGATAATTACACTGTTATTAACTTGGCAGTCTCGCTCTCTCCCGCGCATACATCACCACATCAGTCATCTCTTGGGTAGATCCAATATCGCAATATCTAAGGGGGGGGGGGGCGAGGAGTGGCCACTCCCTGATTGGACTTGCCCGGATTTTCTTAGAACGGGATTGGTCAGCCAGATTTTGTCTTTCGTTTGAACCTCTTGTATTGATAGTGGATGAGTGTCAGTGTAGAAAATGGAGAGAGAAAGAAAAGGTGGGGCAGAAAAGATTCGAGACAAACGGCAACGGTCTCTCGAGGCAGAAGCCGCCAAGCGCACAAAAATAACAGACATGTTCTGTAGGCCGGCTGGTAGTAGGGAGAGCGAGGGACGTCAGGATGCCAGTGTTAATCAGACCCCTCAGCGGATGATTAACACTGTGGCAGGGTCGAGCACAGCAGGTACAAGCAGTAGAGTTTATGGATGCATTAAAATAGATTAAAGACTTGGCTGCGCCTCGTACCTAATAACGCCCTAGCTGTGACTATATACAAGACATATCACTGCCTCTCGTACCTTATTGCTTTTATAAAACGGCTACACCAATATTTGTAACGTTAGTCACTTTTTGAGATCTAGTCAGCTATGTATAGTTTTTCTAAATGCTAGCAAATCGACTAGCCATCCTATGCTAGCTAGCTAGCTAGCTGGGTTACTAAAATAAACATTAGCTCAAACATTTCCGAGGTCACGTCTCTCTTTCTCTCCACCATTTAGCTGGTTACCCCTGATATAAACTGAAACAAAATCATGGCAAGCCGAGCTGATGGTGGTATTAGCCAATTTTTATTTGTAAAACTATAACATGACATGCCATTTGGCTATAGTATTGCCCCCTACTGGACACTCGCAGCGTAGATTTCACATTGCATGTATTGTATCACACTAACAAAATCTCAAATTTTGCATCCTCCCCACTGCTCTGCTCAAAATCCTCTCGGCTACCAGCGGGGGAAAGGAGCGGTGAAAGAGAACACGAAAGTGAAAGTATTGCCAGATTCTACAAAACATCAAAACCCGAGCCTACAGTCACACGAACAAGGTTATATTCTGCGATCCTTCGTCGTGCTGTAGTGCGGGCTTCATATAACACTATATAGTGTGTAAATACACGTGCCATGGCACAAATATTTCCATCACCCACTATATAGAATTAACTAACTTTGCTTCAGAAAATACTACTATTATGGCTTCTGGCAGACTTTTGCGATGTCGTTTTGCAGTTTCTTTGACTACATGAGATGTTAAAAAAAGAGCTAAATGATGTTCATCTAGTTTTTTTTTTTTTACTGGTCTCAGTCCTAATTTCATTACAATGATTTTCACCATGTAATGAAAATAAACTACTAAATGATATCGCAAATAATAGTAGTACAGTAATATTTCATATTAGATTTAGAAAGATCACGTTTTTCACTTTGTCAGCTTTTCATTAAGCATATGGGAAAACTACAAAGCGGTGTATAATTCAATATGTTAACATACAATGATTGTGTATCCAGGCGCTGTCAAACACTTCCTTTCACACAATGATCTGAACTTTCGCATTTCATATTTTACACCAAAAAGCTGGAAAAAAGGCATAGCAATTTTATGTATTTTTTAAAAGACTTTTAAAAACTTTAAAAGAACCCTAAAGTTTCACAATATATACCACAGTATGAATTATTCTATTAGTCGTCACTTTGGTGGCGGGCGAGTGTGACCAAATAATAGCAAGGCGCATTCAGAATACATGTGTTTACTGTCAGCAATCTGAAGGGATGTGTCTATGAACCACGGCGCTTAAAATAGCCTACAGCTATACACATGGGAAAAGGTTTTGAATCACATGGAAATTTAGGACTGAGACCATTTAAAAAAAAACAACAAGATGAACATAATTTAGATCTTTTATTTAACATCTCATGTAGTCAAAGAAACTACAAAACGACATCGCAAAAGTCTGCCAGAACCCATAATAGTAGTATTTTCTCAAGCAAAGTTATAATTCTACATATATAGGGTAATGGAAATATTTTTGGCATGGCAGGTTGGTTGGGCGTGTCCGAGCACCATGAGTGCAAATTCTAAAATAAAGGCAGCAAAGAAAACGTATAACAGAAAAAACGCGACAAAATAGTTAAACAAACAACCAAACAGATAAATAAACAGAAACAATGTACACTTACCGTCCCTTGTGATTGATAAACTATCACGAACCGACAATAATGTGCTGTTAAAGTCTTCTTCCGAACACCCAATATTCTATGTATTTGCACAATATAGCGTTATATGAAGCCCGCACTACAGCATGACGAAGGATCGCAGAATATAACCTTGTTCGTGTGACTGTAGGCTCGGGTTTTGTTGTTTTGTAGAATCTGGCAATACTTTCACTTTCGTGTTCTCTTTCACCGCTCCCTTCCGCCGCTGGTAGCCGAGGGGATGTTGAGCAGAGCAGTGGGGAGGTTGCAAACACTTCATTATAAAACAACCACTATGAATCAGAACCTCACATCCCGTTATCTATCTGTCCTATACTCTGTGTATAATGATACACCCCATGCAATTCACACGCTGGCAACAGCACCATCAACACAGTGTTGCGTTAATAGACTAACAAAGATGTATTACAGACGATGCATTACATGAGTTGAGAGGCAAGAGCGAGCGGAGAGTGTCACTATAATGAACGAGAAGTTATATGCTGATATTTGGATGAATAATAAGAGCTCTCGATCCATATGTTTAGGTTTCATAAATCCTCCGAGAATACAATATACAGCTCCGGCCAAACGTGTTGCATCCCCCTCTAGATAGAATGAACTAATTGTGCTTCATAAAGTCTATGTATTAATATCAATGTGGGGACAACATTTGAGAAAATGTCCCCACAAAGATAATATCTCCTGAAGAAACGACGTTGTGGGGATGTCCCCACTGTGTAAAATACCTTTTTAAGAACTAAATATGTCTTTAAAAAAAGAAAAAAAAAGTGAAAACATTTTTAGTTTTTTGTCGACTTTCACCCTGTGTGGAGTTTTGTGTGACTAGAGTTCAATTAGAGCCTCACAAATATAGGAATATGTGTGTGTGCGTGTGTGTGTGTGTGTGTGTGTGTGTGTGTGTGTGTGTGTGTGTGTGTGTGTTTTGTGCGTGTTTGTGCGTGTGTGTGTGTGTGTGTGTGTGTGTGTGTGTGTTTGTGCGTGTGTGTGTGTGTGTGTGTGTGTGTGTGTGTGTGTGTGTGTGTGTGTGTGTGTGTGTGTGTGTGTGGGTGTGTGTGTGTGTGTGTGTGTGTGTGTGTGTGTGTGTGTGCGTGTGTGCGTGTGTGTGTGTGTGCGTGTGTTTGTGCGTGGGTGTGTGTGTGTGTGTGTGTGTGTGTGTGTGTATGTGTGTGTGCGTGCGTGCGTGCGTGTGTGCGTGTGTATATCTTGTGACTTAAGTTTTTCAAGCTAAATTTCCAGTCCCGTTATGATGCGCGTCTGTATCGCGAGTCTATTTTTGCACAGGGATTCCTCTCTTTGTTCGCCAAGCTAAAAACAAGAAGACACCCGACATTTTGAGTCACTCCCGAAAAGAGCAAAACCTTCCACTGAACGACTGAGGCAACGAGAAGCACGAGAAAGGTACGGAGAGAGATGGGGGGACAATTTGTGATAGTTTAACTGAAATAATAATTTCTAAACCGCCAATGAGATGCATGTTTAATATATTATTGGTGTTCTGAAATAGACAGAGATTTATTTATTTTTTGCCACTAACCAGGTCCGTTTCTGGGTTATTATTATTATTATTATTATTATTATTATTATTATTATTATTAGCATGCTTTTGATTCAGTTTGTATTGTGCCATTGTTCTGTGTGCTCGGATGTAACCTGGTTTCTGTTTTGAAAAAAATGGTCTGAACCATGTACAGAACTTTCAATTGGGTTTCTCCGCGGTATGTGGGATTTTGAAATGACCTTTTTCAAAATAAGCACTCCAGCAGCTCCAGCTCTAGCAGCGACAAACGGAGTATAAAACAGTGACAGGATTTACAGAACAATCACTTCACACCGGCACAACACCGCTTTGTATCATTAGGCTGACAGAGTCACTGTTGGGAATAGTAACGGGATCTTGAAACCCAAAATCAAAGAACAACACAAGCAAATCGAGTGCGTGAATAATTCCCGTACATGAAAACAGAATCCATTATACCTCTCCGTGCTACAATATAAATACACAAATGAAACAACGCGAGTGTAGAATTTTAAACACCCAATAAGAATGTAAATCAAAGAGAAGAACCCGAATTTAAATGTGACTCTCGTTGTAAAATACATCGCCGGAAGCGACTCCCAGCACTCGCGATAGTATGGAGGATACTATTTTTATTTCGTTTTTTATTTCTTTATTTGTTTCGTCTTTCATTTTGGCACAATCTTTTCGAGCTACCGTCAATCATGCTCGATGGGCGGGACAATAGGTGAATCGGTGATCTTCTAACTTTGCCTGGTAGTGGTGCGGAGCAGTGATGGTGAATCGATTCATTTCATTCGATTGATTCACTGATTCAATGACACAAAACCAATCAATGTAGACCGCATTAAGATTGTTTACGTAGGTTTATTTGAACCGGAAAGAACGAGACGAACTGCACAATACAAAAGCTAGGGAGAATCTATATTTGGTTGACTGGGTTCATAAACATTAAATATAGTTTGACAAAAAAAATAATAATATATTTACAATCTTAGAGATAACATAACAGTTTGAACCATTAGCATTGTTTAGCCATCAGTATCAATCTAATTTAATTTCATCTTTTAAAAAAGTCAGTTGCATTTCTTCCGTGTTTTTTTATATAAAAATACCAAACACACAGAGGCTACAACTAGTAGTGATTCATTTTATTATTTATTTGTTTGGCAGACTTACACGAGGTTACGTACATAGTAAACTAAGAAGAACTATAATTAATTATGGTGCACAAACTTGTAATCTGATTTTCTGACAGCGTGAAGCAGCTCTCTAGAAAGTACACACCGTCTGGATCACAGATATATAGCTATGGTCTGAGGATGTAACTGACGCCATTTTGGCTCACACAGAGTTCTTATCATGCACTAAGTAAGCGGGAATTTGGATCCAACATGGCACATACGGTCTTCAGTTTCATAACACTCAATGAGTTGAGCGACAACACGGTTTCCTTGTTACAACGAGCAAATCAGCCAGACTCGAGAGGTAAAGAATAACTTCATGAGTTTTGATAGGCTGGTAACTCGTCTCCATGTTAACAGACTCCTGTCTAATGCGCAACTCAACACAATCGTTCTACGTTTTTAACTAAAACTACAAGTCTGTAGAGCAAGTTCCCGTGCTGTTTGCAATGCACTCTGGGAGTTGTAGTCTATGCTGCGTCTCAAGTCAACCGCTCTCGAGTTTGGATAGAAAAGGGGGTGGAACTCAAGCCTTTGCTTGTGATCATTTTCACTGCTGATGGCTATAACCGCAGCCCCACACAGACACAGACACAGACACAGACACAGACACAGAAATTGCAATGCCTCGAACCTCTCCCCTGATTCTCTCCAACACAGCATACATATATATCTGAAAAGACAAACAAGGAAATTAGCTGCCAATTACATAATGAACACATAGTATAAATCCTGAGTAGAGTGAATGAACACAACATGCAGCACGTAACCTGCATCAGGAGCGCTAATTACAAACAATGACACAATCACCTCTGAGAAAAAGAGAAACTCCCGATAGTTAAAAACACTGCATCCTTCTATTCTAGGTGACACCGGCCTTCGGTTATTATATAATTAAGCAATGTTTTAGCAGCATGTATTCTTAAAATACAATGTGAAACAACAAATTTGTTAACAGTACCAACTCTAGTCAGTACATACAAAATGAGAGAATATATATATATTACCACAGGAGACCTCCTCCTCCTCCTCCTCCTCCTCCTCGTCCTCCTTCAGGAGCTCAGCGTGCTTTACTCAATGTACTCAAGTCACAGTGTAATCACACACTCCCTGCACTGCGCTGCACCACCTGTCTTGCTCTGAAAAGCGATCTCCATTCATCATTTGAAAATACTGCATCCCAATTAAACAAAGTGACGTCCCAATTAAACAACGTCAACAGCACTGGGAAGAACCGTCTCCCAGGGTTGTATCCCATTTCAGCAGCAATCCCAATTAGGGCGACGCAGCGTCTGCATGTGTGTGTGTGTGTATGTATGTGTGCAGCCAGGTTAGTTTATAATAAGCAGTATTGGCGTGTATTCACAAGGGTTCAAAGCTGGCATGTTTGCTGTAGGCTCTAGGTCCTTCTGGAAAAATGGGAGGGAGACCTGTGCCTCCTGTAGCTGAAGTGAACCTGCAAGAGGCTCATGGGAAGTGTAGTTTTTCTGGTTGTGAATCTGTAGGCGTTCACAATGGCCCTTTCCTTGTGGGTTTAATTTCATGAAACTTTCCTGGAGTATATAGTCTATAACTAAGAGCGCTGTGATGTGTAATAATAATGATAAACAGACAGGCGAGTCTTTCAATATTTAGTGACTCCAGTGTGTAACGTGGTATGAATTTAAGATTTCTCTTGTGTGTCGGTACAGAGATGCAGACGGAGCGTGCAAAGAGGATGGACTCTGCAGGAGAAGAAGCGTCCCTGAATTCACCTGAGCTGCCCTGGAACCAGTAAGACCCCCGGTATTGTACTCCAGGGTTTCTTTTCTCTTGGCTTCAATGTGTGCCCTTCTCGTCCTGCTCTCTGCGCTGAGTTTGATGCGTCACTTTCTCCTCTTGTCTTCGGTTCTGTTTCAAGTTTCTGCTCGCTATTGAACTTGTTTCATTGGCACCGGATCACATCAGGCAGCCTGGGAGCAAACTGTCCCAGTGAGTGTCCGAGTCATAAATGTGCTGAACCCTGTGTGTGTGTTTATAACCCTGTGTTTGTGTGTTTATAACCCTGTGTGTGTGTTTATAACCCTGTGTGTGTGTTTATAACCCTGTGTGTGTGTTTATTACGCTGTGTTTGTTTATAATCCTGTCTGTGTTTATAACCCTGTTTGTGTGTGTTTATAACCATGTGTGTGTTTATAATCCTGTCTGTGTTTATAACCCTGGTGCTCCCTGTGTGTGTGTCTCTCTCTCTCTGTCTGTCTGTCTGTCTGTCTATCTGTCTGTCTCTCTCGTGTTTCTGAACTTTTTGCTCTTCTCCTATTCAGGCTCTATTTGAAGAGAAGGACCGAGTCCAGGATCCAGTTAAGGAGGACAGTGTGCTTCACTGGCCCTGCTGCTGCTGCTGTTATCGGGGTATTGGCAATCCTCATACTGGCTGCTGGCAGTGTGAGCAGCGACAGTGAGTTTGTGACAGTCCCGAGCTCAGTGAACTGTACTGAGGGGCAGGACTGTATCCTGAGCTGCTCTTTCGACTGTACAGCTGGAGGCTGGGATGAGAAGTCAGGTGTGATCTGGAGACAAGCAGAAACACTCTTCACTGTTCACAGATACTATAACAACAGGGAGCAGCTTGTCGATCAGTTCCCTCAGTATGTGAGCAGGACCAGCCTGTTTGATTCTGAGCTGCAGCGCCGGAATGCTTCACTGCTGCTGAGGAGAGTCAGGCAGGAAGACGCTGGGAAATACACATGCTCTGTTAAGGGTACTAGACGGTTTGGGTCAGGCCTGACTGAGGTAGTCGTGGTTCCGGCTCTACTCACAACAGCACCAGATCATGTTAACAACACCTGGTTAACTTCAGATATTGCAGCTGAGACGTCTAACTTATTGGTCTCAAATGCTCATGAGGAATCAAACTCCTCCTTATCAAACACTGCATGTCCTGTTATGGAAGGGTTACATGGAGAGGATGTTAACTTGACTAGACCATGGGTGACAGCTAGGAAAAGCCATAGAACACCTACAAATAAACAACCAGAGGGTATTGTATTATCCAACAAATATCAAGTCTAAAGTACCAGAAATTAGACTCTAAAGAAAGCAATGTGGATGTTTCATTGGTAGGTGATTCTACAATTCGCTATGTTGATCGTGATTTCACTCGTAAAGATCCATTGAACAAGTCTGTAACCTGCCTTCCAGGAGCAAACATTCAGGGCATTGATATCAGAATACACAAACTGGTAAATGGATCCAATAAAACACAAACGGGGCCGGTAGTAATTGTG
This sequence comes from Huso huso, assembly GCA_036884735.1. NCBI lineage: Eukaryota > Metazoa > Chordata > Actinopteri > Acipenseriformes > Acipenseridae > Huso > Huso huso. Next base: position 6,039,398 of record CM072709.1, on the reverse strand, counting down.
CATGAAGGTGCTAATGACATAAAAGACAGAAAATCAGAAGAGAAGAAACAAAGACTTAAATCTCTAACTAAGAAACTGAAAGAGCTCAATTGCAAACCCATTCTTTCGGGTCTACTGCCTGTTTTTGGCAGAGGTGATGAACGATATAGTAGAATTTCATCAATAAATAATTGGTTAGCTGGGAGGTGTGTTCAAGAACAGATAGGATACATTAACAACTGAGAACATTAGATAACCTGAGATCCCTGAATATGGGATTGATGGTAATCCCTAAAATAAAGTATGTTAAATGGGGAGGAAGGGCTTTCTGTTATAGAGGTCCCAAACTTTGGAATGAGCTGCCAGCACATGTGAGGGAAGCTGAGACTCGATCTGTTTTTAAAACCAGACTAAAAACATGCAATGGCATTTTAATAATATGTATTTATCTATTTAGTTAAATTCAGTTACTGGTGTTTACATATTATATTCCTTAAACTGTTGTAACGTGAATACCAAACGTGCAATACATTCATGAAACAATTAGCTATAAAGACTTGGCGTTACACAGCGCCATCTAGTGGCTGAAATACACAACTTTTAATAACTGGATTAATATGAAAAGAACCTTTAAAAGAAACTGTTAGGAATATTTAAATGTTAGTAAGTGCTCAATACCACAATCTATTTTAAAACTAAACACCATGTTACTTAAATTATCCTAATCACCTCTGTTCTGAGTAAACCTTACATCGCAGAGTAATTAAATCAGACTTACCTTAAATTAATCTTCTCGATTTCATCTGTGCAATGTCTCTAATAATATCAGTAACATGCAGTTTTGTTAGCGTATCACATTCCGTGGACATAATGGCAATGCTGTTTAGGTGATCCTGGCTCATGGTGGCTCTCAGTTCATTCTTAATGAGTCCCATGCAAGAGAATGATCGTCCTGCAGAACAGTTAGTGCATATTAAGAACAGGTAAATGTGCAGAGCAGGGCTGACAATCCGAAACGTGGAAATCACTTGAGAATTCAGGATAAGTTGAAGGTGGTCAAATGCTGTTGTTCTCTTGTCCTTGTCAGAAACACATTTAGTAAACTGGCGCATTTCTGATGGGAAATATTCGTCCAGATCTGAAGGACAGGTTTGCACGAGTGTAGCAGCTTTGTTTTTGACGTGTTCTGAAAGTCAGTAAGGAAGCCAAACAAGTTATGCACAGTAACATTGGCTTGTGATCGGTGCAAGCAATCTGAAAGAATAGCCAGAATCTTTAGGAAAATATGGACACGAACTCTGTCTCTGCCTTGTAACAACACTTTAGTTACACTGGGTCAATCGTGATCCTTGCAGATCCTGCAAGCAATCTGAAAGAATATAAAGGTTTGATTAGACCAATAAATGAAAATGAAAAACACAAACTTGTTAATGGTTGCCTTCATCTGGATGAGGGAATGCATTTGAATTTTTCCAGAATTATTTTTTCAGCTTTAATTCCTAACGACAAAGATTGAACTTACTTAAAAATGCTGAGAGATCGTGTATTTCGGCTTGATCTGTTAGTGAAATGTTGGATGATGAGTGTAAAATAAAGATTGAAGTTCCATGTATTTTTTCATGGATTTATTTGTTAGCTTCCCAGATTTAACGTGTCAGCTAAATGTTGACTCAACAAGTATTTTTTTTTTTTAAAAGACAAAACATTTTTTCCAGATTTAATTGTCATGTTGACTTTAAATGTTGAATTTGATTTGCATTTTCAATATTTATAAATTATAACTGAAAGTACGCATTTCAGAACTTTGAAGTATGTTTTTGTTAACATTTATGTATTAAGGTAAATCTGAAAAAATGGTTATATATATATATATATATATATATATATATATATATATATATATATATATATAGTGTGACTTTGCAAGCTCACGCAGTGTTTCTCAAAATTCCAGAACTGTCGTGGCTCTGTTTGTGTTCAGTGATTTTAATAATTGCATCTGTAAGGGTGCTTTAGCACTTGAGAAAAACTGTCATTGAAGTCTGCAGTGAATGAATGAACCCCCTGTAGTCATGGTTACAATGTCATTCCTTTATTTAGGGTGCTGCCGTATTTAAAACACACAGAACAGTGGAAACAGAAACAAGAAACAAAACACAACCTGCTATAGTTATACACTGTATCACACAGCTATATATATATATATATATATATATATATATATATATATATATATATATATATATAATACAGAAAACAGTGTATTGTTAAATATGTAATCAGAATTTTATCAAAAAGTTAGTAAAATACAGTGTTTTGTTAAATATGTAAGAGAACCTTCACAGCCAGTGACAGAGGCAAGTTTCCTAACAGGGTACAGATTAACTATCGTATTTATTTTCTTAATTTTATCAAAGTTATTAAAATACAGTAGAGGAATGAAAAAGAAGATTAGCATCAATATAACACAAAGTCAGAACATTAATCTTAGCCAGCAATATCCAGGTGATATTCCAGCTTCAGTGTGAATATCAACTACATGGAAAAGCGAGCATTCATCCATGTGGCTTTTCTATACAAACCAATACCACTCCTAAACCAGCAAATCTAATATGAATATGCAAGCAGGATATCTGAATAAATATGAGTCTAAATATTTGAAATAAATTTTGGTCAATTGTAATAAGATATATAAAAACTATAGGAACTTCATGTAGATCTTCACCTTTTTTCCAGAAAATACAACTTTTAATCACATTGTAAAGTTATATATAACGGACCATGTTGGTTTTTCTCAATTTTGTTGAACATGAAAAAAAAAATTACATCCCAGTATGGTCTGATCCCATTTCAGTGAAACAGAGTTATCTTATTGACCTTTGTTCAGGATCACAAGTTCTTCCTGTCAATTCCTGGATCAAATAAAGGGAAGAGATTCCCAGAGAGTTTCCCCAGGAAGGTGTAAATAACACAACGATCCTCCACCCTGTAAAAGGAGAGCTTGCCCTCTTCATAATCCAGATGCACCCCGACCTTCATGGGGGGCAGCACCTTGAGAGGGGTCACGGGGTCGGTCAAGGCACTGAGATCATGTCCATTGAGTAACTGGAGCATCCAGTAACCTTCCTTGGGACTCATATCGAAAGCTCCTTTCCTCTTGGTAGACTGGCTGGCCACACCCAGTGTCCAGTTGGTCCTCTTACCCACGTCCACCTCCCAGTAGTGTCTACCTGAGGTGAACCCCTCCCTGCCCAGCACAAAAGGATGGTGATCAAATCTCCGTTCAGTGTTGGGGACATTCTTGTCATTGTAGTCATTTCTCACACGTTTCCCATCTTCAGACACAGTGAGACGACAGTATGCTATATCAGGGTCCAGAGTCACAGCCACTGGAGACGAGAAGCAAGCACCCTTAATCATCAATGTTAATAGACATAGATTTTTAATGTACAGCAATAGATATATTTTACTATGGATGGATTCATGTATAAGATTGTTTATGGTGTTTATACAAGTGCTTTATATGATGAAGAAACTACAGCTCTGACCAAAAAAGTTTTGCATCACCCTCAATATAGAATGAACTAATTCTGCTTCATAAAGTCGAATGTAAACCTGCTCAATAATGTTCACGCGTTAACTTTAATTACACACAGCTTTGTAGTTTTCCCAGATACTTAATGAAAATAACTGACATTTTGAAAACTAACATAAAATAATTACTATATACTGCTATTATGGCTTCAAGTAGACTTTTTTCCAATATGATTAAGCAGTTTCATTTGAATACATCATGATGTTAAATAAAATATCTAAGTTATGTTCATATAGTTTTTTTATTATTATGTCTCAATCATAAAATTCTAGGTGATGCAAAACTTTTGTCCAGAGCTGTGTGTTTAACCCTAAATAATACAACAACTTTTAGTGAATTAATTATTTCAAGTATCTGTTAGCAAAGGCATCATTTGCAACAGTGCTGTTTGCACAGCCATTCTGTAGCTGAATTTGAATAGATGCTAGAGAGAATCCAGAATGAGATTACATATATATACATATACAGACGTGCTCAAATTTATTTGGTACCCTTACAGCTCATTGAAATAATGCTTCATTCCTCCTGAAAAGTGATGAAATTAAAAGCTATTTTATCATGTATACTTGCATGCCTTTGGTATGTCATAGAATAAAGCAAAGAAACTGTGAAAAGAGATGAATTTGCTTATTCTACAAAGATATTCTAAAATGGCCTGGACATTTGTTGGTACCCCTTAGAAAAGATAATAAATAATTGGATTATAGTGATATTTCAAACTAATTAGTTTCTTTAATTAGTATCACACATCCCCAATCTTGTAATCAGTCATTCAGCCTATTTAAATGGAGAAAAGTAGTCACTGTGCTGTTTGGTATCATTGTGTGCACACACTGAACATGGACCAGAGAAAGCAAAGGAGAGAGTTGTCTGAGGAGATCAGAAAGAAAATAATAGACAAGCATGGTAAAGTTAAAGGCTACAAGACCATCTCCATGCAGCTTGATGTTCCTGTGACAACAGTTGCAAATATTATTAAGAAGTTTAAGGTCCATGGAACTGTAGCCAACCTCCCTGGGTGCGGCTGCAAGGAAAATCGACCCCAGATTGAACAGAAGGATAGTGCGAATGGTAGAAAAAGAACCAAGGATAACTGCCAAAGAGATACAAGCTGAACTCCAAGTTGAAGGTACGTCAGTTTCTGATCGCACCATCAAGTCGCCTTTTGAGCGAAGTGGGCTCCATGGAAGAAGACCCAGGAGAACTCCACTTTTGACAGAAAACATAAAAAAACCAGACTGGAATTTGCTAAAATGCATATTGACAAGCCACAATCCTTCTGGGAGAATGTCCTTGGACGAGTCAAAACTGGAGCTTTTTTGGCAAGTCACATCAGCTCTATGTTCACAGATGAAAAATGAAGCTTTCAAAGAAAAGAACACCATACCTACAGTGAAACATGGAGGAGGCTCGGTTATGTTTTGGGGCTGCTTTGCTGCGCCTGGCACAGGGTGCCTTGAATCTGTGCAGGGCACAATGAAATCTCAAGACTATCAAGGCTGGGTGAAACGTACTGCCCAGTGTCAAAAGCTCTGTCTCAGTCATGGGTCATGGGTCCTCCAACAGGATAATGACCCAAAACACACAGCTAAAAGCACCCAAGAATGGATAAGAACAAAACATTGGACTGTTCTGAAGTGGCCTTCTATGGTCCCTGATCTCAATCCCTGTCGAACATCTATGGAAAGAGCTGAAACTTGCAGTCTGGAGAAGGCACCCATTAAACCTGAGACAGCTGGAGCAGTTTGCTCAGGAAGAGTGGGCCAAACTACCTGTTAACAGGTGCAGAAGTCTCATTGAGAGCTAAAGAAAAGGTTTGATTGCAGTGATTGCCTCTAATTGTTGTGCAACAAAATATTAGGTCAGCAGTCCCATCATTTTGTCCATGCCATTTTCATTTGTTTTATTATTTACAATATTATGTTGAATAAAAATCAAAAGCAAAGTCTGATTTCTATTAAATATGGAATAAACAATGGTGGATGCCAATTACTTTTTGTCAGTTTCAAGTTATTTCAGAAAAATTGTGCATTCTTCGTTTTTTTGTGGAGGGTACCAACAAATTTGAGCACGTCTGTATATATATAATACAATGGTGAGTCTCCTGCTGTTTCTGGCGGTTCTTTTTACGAGTGGAAGAAAAAATCGAGCGGCAGTTTGTGGAGTTTCTGTATTACTAATATTACCCTGCCAGCAGGAAACCCCAAACTAGCGCTGCCATTTTACCAGGGCTGAACAAACAGGAACTCTCACATGTTACCGACCTGCACAGAAAGGGTAAGTATTTATAGGAAGAACTTGTTTTTTGTGCAACTATTGCACTTTTATCGTGCGGAGTGTCAGTATAATGAACGAGAAGTTATATGGTAATATTTGGATCAATAATAAGAGCTCTCGATCCATATGTTTTAGGTTTCATAAATCCTCCGAGAATACAATATACAGCTCCGGCCAAACGCGTTGCATCCCCCCTATATAGAATGAACTAACTGTGCTTCATAAAGTCTATGTATTAATATCAATGTGGGGACAACATTTGAGAAAAATGTCCCCACAAAAGATAGTACATGTATACAAGCTAATTTTCCAGCCCCATTATGATGCGCGTCTCTATAGTGAGTCTGTGAAAGTGAAAGTATTTTAGCACAGAAATGCCTCTCTTGTTCGCCTAGCTAAAAACAAAAACCGACATTTTGAGACACTCCCGAAAAAGAACAAAACCTTCCACTGAACGACTGAGGCAACGAGAAGAACGAGAAAGGTACAGAGAGAGAGAGAGAGAGAGAGAGAGAGAGGGGGGGGGGCAGTTTGTGATAGTTGAACTGAAATACTCATTTCTAAACCGCCAATGAGATGCATGTTGAATATATTTATTGGTGTTCTTGAAACAGACAGACATTTATTTATTTTTGTCACTAACCAGGTCCGGTTTCTGTGCATCTTGCCACCCTATATAAAGTGAAAGTCTATGGCGACACACGACAATCAATCAAAGATTATTATTATTATTATTATTATTATTATTATTATTATTATTATTATTATTATTATGCTTTGATTCAGCGTGTATTGTGCCATTGTTCTGTGTGTGCTTGGATGTAACCTGGTTTCTGTTTTGAAAAATGGTCTGAACCATGTACAGAACTTTCAATTGGGTTTTCTCCGCGGTATGTGGGATTTTGAAATGACCTTTTTCAAAATAAGCACTCCAGCAGCTCCAACTCTGGCAGCGACAAACGGAGTATAAAACAGTGACAGGATTTACAGAACAATCACTTCACACCGGCAATACGTATCATTAGGCTAACAGAGTCACCACTGGGGAATAGTAACGGGATCTTGAAACCCAAAATCAAAGAACAACACAAGCAAATCAGTGCGTGAATAATTCCGTACATGAAAACAGAATCCATTATACTACTCCGCACTACAATATAAATACACAAATAAAACAATGCAGTGTAGAATTTTAAACACACAATAAGAATGTAAAAGCAAAGAGAAGAACCCGAATTTAAATGTGACTCTGGCTGTAAAATATATCGCCGGAGCGACTCCCAGCACTCGCAATATCAGACTCCAGTCGCATCACTCCATTCTGACCACGGTTACAATGCAGAGTTTTAAAACGGAAGGGAAACAGTGGGGGTTTAATAAGCTCAGACATCCTCATCTTTGCTTTTGTAGCAGTAATTTTTTATCTGAAACCATTATCACGACTGACCTAAAATATAAATACATACATGTATCTGATCATGTATATTATGGCAGTAATACATTTTTTACTTTTTTTAGTCGTCGCCAATGTTTTTTACCGGTTTTCTCCCAAATTTGGAATGCCCAATTATAATTTTTATCCTGGTTCACTGCTGCAACCCGCCTGCCTCACGGAAACAGAGGCTGAAACACGTCCTCCGAAACATGTTCCTGCCAAGCCGTCATTTTTTTTTCATGCGGATCCACAGCGAAGCCACCAGACCTATAGTGCGGAGGACAACACAGATCTGAAAGGCTCACTGCGGACCATGGCGCCCTGTCAGCCACAGGGGGTCGCTGGTGCGCGGTGAACCATGGATTCCCCCCTGCCGACCTAAGCCCTCCCTTCCGGGCGGGCTCAGCCAGTTGTCGCGGCGCCCCCCTAGGAACCCCGGTCATGGTCGGCAATGACATAGCCTGGATTTGAACCCTGATCTCCAGGGGCGGTTTTTCAAAACGTTTAATCTGGATAACAGTGATGCAGATTTTGTTTTCCGATATTTTGTGTTCCAGATTTCTTTTATCTAGATCGTTTTTTGATTTGTTTTTTTCATTCATTGTTGGATTGCTTGTATCCACATTATAAATTAATGCTTCACGAAGTTCGATTTGTTTTAAAGGAATCTCAATCACAAAATCTAAGATTACAAAATCGGGATCACTTAATCTATAGGTTTTTGAAAAACACACACACGCTTCACAGGTTTGTTCATTTATCTGTTTTTTGGTGATTTCAGCGGCAGTAAACATCGGGTTGTACTTATAGTACAGCTAATGTATTCTTTCTATATTATTATGATTTATATTCCGTCATGACTGTGTCCTCCCCATGAGTAGCTCAATGCGCTGCTAGAGAGTTTAGAGGAGGAAAGGGATAATGTGCGAATTAACATGAAAATAAATACACAAATACATCAATTAATACATAAACAAATCTAGAAATAAATACATACATGTCTGTATATGTATTTATTTATAAGTATGTTAATAATGTAACTAATGCAATGAAATTTAGTCATATCACCTTCATGATGAATCTCAACTGTTCCAAACTAGCAAAACTAACCAAGCTGTCTTTGTTTTGTCTTTTAGAAAATGATGATCTTCAGAAGAATTATGGCAAGATTAATACATTTATCTCAATATTCTTTTATTAAATTACTTAAATTATAAGCCAGAACACAAACTAAACTTTTCACTCTTTTCTGTTTTAGACAGTTTAGAAAGAGAAAAGAGACTGGAAAAAGGTAAGTGTTTAAATAATCTGCAGACAGAAAGTTTCCATTTCAATCTCACTTTATCAAAACCTAGCAGTTCTAATTCTAAATGCTCTGCAGTGTGTTTGGAGAATTTTAAAGAGTTACAAACACACGTCTCTGTTGTGATTGAACTACATTTAAAACTGAAATGAGGGAATGCTGTACCGCTAATGAAATGCAAAATCATCCATTGGAGAAACGTGTTTGAGCATTGGGACCATTTTTTGGTCTTCTAAGTATATTAATAATGTAACTAATGCAATGAAATTTAGTCATATCACCCATAACGATGAATCTCAACTGTTCCAAACTAGTAAAACTAACCAAGCTGTCTTTTGTTTGTGTCTTTTAGAAAGGGAGGATCTTCAGAAGCAATATGGCAAGATGAATACATTCATCTCAATATTCTTTTTCTAAATATTGTATTGAATTACATGAGTTCATGAACCAAGAACACAAACTAAACTTTTCATTCTTTTCTGTTGTAGAAATTTTAAAAAGCGAGAATGAGACTGGGAAAAGGTAAGTGTATAAATAATCTGCAGACAGAAAGTTTCCATTTCAGTCTCCTTTATCAGAAACCCTAGCGGTTCTAATTCTAAATGCTCTGCAGTTTGTTTGGAGAATATTAAAGAGTTACAAACACACGAATTAACTTCTTTAAACAAAATGTAAATACATTTAAAACACCAGAACACGAATTACCAGAAAAAAAAAAGACTTGTCTCTTTAGCTAGCCTGTAGCTGTGTGGCGTTACAGTGCAGATTAGACAACCACGAGCTTTAGATCATGCGATCGTCACCCGAAAAAATCATAGAACACAAAAGAAATCGCGGAAACAAAAAAGGAAACAGTGGACAAGACTTGATATGACGGCTAAAAATGTCGCCCTGTTCCGGAGTCGAGGAAGGAAACGAAACGCTTTTTTTTGCAGAACCGCGCACTCACGCGCACACACACACACACACACACACACACACACACACGCACACACACACACACACACACACACACACACACACACACACACACACACACATACCTTGCCTGCCTTTACACACACACACACACACACACACACACACACACACACACACACACACACAGAGGAACCTGGTTAGCTTCTCCGGTCCATTTGACAGAAGTGGCTTTTATCTCGGCTTCTATCCAGCTTCCATAGACTTGCATCAGAGGGCGCAATGTGATTCTGTATTAACTGGCAGCCTTCATCCAGAGCCTCTCACCCAGCACACACAGCGGCTTCTGGTTTGTTCATTTAATGGTTTCTCCTCTTTCTTGTGTTTATAGAGCCTCTTTTGAGCGGGTTTCTACGTTCGTTAGCTGCTGCTGTGGGATTTTAGTGGCAGTAATCCACTGGTGTGCTTGTTGTAACGGTATTGTATTCTTTCTATATTCTTATGATTTATATTCTGTCATGACTGTATCCTCTCACCATGGTAGCTCAATGCTGCTAGAGAGTTTAGAGGAGGAAAGGGATAATGTGCATCAATTAACATGAAAAAAAATACTTTGAATACATAATTAATACATAAAACAAATCTATAAATAAATACATACATGTCTGTATATTTATTTATTCGACATGTATTATTTGTTTATTTATTTATGCATTAATTTATTTATTTTTCATTTTGGCATAAAATATCATCCATAACCAAAACTATAATTTAATACAGTGTCGTTTGGCTACATTAAAATAGGAGTTCTCTAACTTTATTTTGTTTTTTTCTCTCTCTGACGCGTGCTTTTTTTATCATTGTGTTCTATTAAATGTATCTTCTCTTGTTTCTCCGTATCTCATGAGCGCGGCTGTTTTGTCAGGATTTCCCTGAATATCTAACGTGTCTCCCACGACAGTCGAAAATTCGCTGGCTCAAGTCTGTTTGAACCCGACTCTTAACCCGAGCAGCTGTTTCATCATAAAATGAAAAACTTTTTCTGCTGTTTTCCGACAGGCGAATGGGTGTTATTTACATAAAAAGGCGAACAACTAATCAGTATTTAAATGAGAAACCTCTATGTTAATGACAGCTTTTACGTCATTTCAGTTTCAGTCACCTGACAGGTGGGATCGAAGGTGTAAAGGCGGGCGTGTTTAGGAGACACTGAAAACAAAGAGGATACATTTCACAGAACACAATAAATAAAAATAAAGTATATCAGGACAGAGAGAAAAAATATATACCGTATTATAGTTTGTATTTAGTATTTATAAATTTGTTCATTTATTTATGTGTTCGTTTATTTATTTTTCATGTTATTTAGGTAGCCACTTCATTTCCGTAACATTCCTCATACTGTCAGAATCGTGGTTTCAGAGACTGTTCTCATCCTTCCTGGTCATTTCTTATGTTTGCTCTGACTTGACAAACAGTGGAAAACTGAAACTCCATACAAATACCCGTGACGATCTGAAAAGCTTTGATATTCAGGGCAAGTAAGTGGAAAGACAGTGGCGAGCATGAGCTCAAATGCAAACTAAACTTTTCACTCTTTCTGTTTTAGACAGTTTAAAAGGCAAGACTGAGAGACTGAGAGAAGGTGCGTGCATAAAATAATTTGCAGAAAGAACGTTTAACAAAAGTATTCTTTGAACAAAAGACTACGCCAGCGATCTGACTCAAACATTCAAAATCCTAAAAGGTATGAACAATGTCGACCCAGGGGACAACTTTGACCTGAAAAAGGAGACAAGAACCAGGGTCACAAATGGAAGATTAGATAAAAAGGGCATTCAGAACAGAAAATAGGAGGCACTTTTTTTTGCACAGAGAATTGTGAGGTGTGGTACCAGCTCCCCAGTAATGTTGTTGAAGCTGACACCTGGGATCCTTCAAAGCTGCTTGATGAGATTCTGGGATCAATAAGAGCTACTAACAACCAAACAAGCAAGATGGGCTGAATGGCCTCTCGTTTGTAAACTTTCTTATGTTTCTTATGTTCTTATCACTAATAAAAATTACGACAAAAATAATGCATTGGGCACCTCCCATATTTGGTCTTCTAAGTATATTAATAATGTAATAAACTAATGCAATGAAATCTAGTCATATCACTCTTCATGATGAATCTCAACTGTTCTAAACTAGCAAAACTAACCAAGCTTTCTTTGTTTGTCTTTAGAAAAGATGATCTTCAGAAGAAAAAGAATTATGGCGGGTATACATTCATCTCATTCTTTTATTAAATTAAACCTTGTATTGCATCATACGAGTTAATGAGCGGGAAATACAAAACTCAACTTTTCATTTTCTACTACCTTTTTTAGGGACTTTAAAAAACAGGAGGAGGCGCTTAGCAGGTAAGATTATTATAATCATATGAAGGCAGTCTGTACAATTTCAAATGCAATTGATCAAATCGTTATTATTTTAATGAAGCAACACTGACAACCAATTGTAGGGAGAATATTAAATAGTTCAGAACTCTGTTGTGGTTTCATTACATTTAAAACTGAAATGGGGAGTGCTTCTGCACTTAATGAAATGGTTTCTGTGTGTTTCATTCCTAGATTTTAAAGAACTTCAAGAAATACCAGTAAGAATATGTGTTGTGTTTTTTTTTCTAATAGAGGATCTATATCTTTCTATCTCATATAAAGTGAATTCAACATGTCATTGGTTCACTTCAATATTAATAAACTCTGGCCTCTCTCTTTTTGTTATTTTTTTCATTTGTGAGTTATAAATCTTTTTCAAAACTGGTTCATTGGGTGTATTGAAAAGAGCGGCTGCTATGATGTCAGGTTTAATTGATTAGTTCCAGATGTGAATTATTTAATGGGGATCAAACCACTCTGTACGAGATATTGTGCAGATTAGAAGAGTCCCATTAGAGTGTGTTTGGACGCAGAATTATAATTTTATTGCATGAATTTCCTCCCACCCTTAATATATTCTCTTCTCTCAAACGAACATGTGTGTACATGCCCTTGGCAGAGGTATAACATTTTTTAATCTGCATTAATACACTTACAGTATCCAGAATCACAAATTCATTATTTTACACTTGATTCCATTCTTCTGATACGTTTATTTCAGAATGGAAAAAAAATAACTGAAGCTTGTGGTAAGTTTGCATTGAATAAATCATATTCTCAAAATTCTCTCATTGAACACAATTAGTTTTAAATGTGTTTAAAAAAATATTAAATGTAGCATAAACTTGCAATTTCTAATCTAATATATAGAAGAACAAAATAATATTAAATGTTTGTTTCCAGTTACAATAGCATTAAAATCTCTGTCTAAATACAGTTATGGTCAAAAGAATGAAAGTGTTGTTGTTCATGTCATTGTGAGAGAGAGAAAGCAGCAATAATCAAGTTCTCTGCTTTCCTGTGATTCTCTTATCTTACACTCTTCTCATTCCTTTACCCAGTCAATCAACTCTAGACCTCAACACAGCCAGTCCCGACTCAGTCTCTGAAGGCGGCTCGCAGTGAGATGCACAGGGGGAGGGGATCAGCAGAGTGGCCCGGTGTGCTGGGCGGGGAGGGGGGGGTTCACCTCGGGAGGACACTACTGGGAGGGAGGTGGAGGTGGAAGGGCTACTGGGTTTGGGGTCTCCACACACCCTCATGAAGAGCATACCTGAGAAACTAGGGGAGTGGCTACTGGCTTGTGGGGAGGCTGGTTAAAGGGAAGACCTGTAAAGCTGTGAGCCAGTCAGTGGATCAGACCTTAAATCCTGGAGAGAGTCTGCAAGGTGTGGGGGGGGTGTATCTGGATCATGGGGGAGAGAGCTGTTGTTTTACAATGCAGAGACCAGACTACATCCATACTTTAGAAGGCTCATTCTCTGGGCAGGTCTACCCATTTTCGTAGCCCAGGTCACCACAGGAGCAAGGACCCTTGATAGTAATACAAAGTGAAGAATATGTAGTCCTGACAAAAGCCTGCTACACTATATCATTTTTTATATATACAGCTCTGGGAAAAAATTTAAAGAGACCACTGCAAAAAATTATCAGCTTCTCTGGTTTTATATTTATAGGTATGTGTTTGGGTAAAATGAACATTTTTG